>JAHHFK020002980.1:0-58095 GCA_024533555.2 Aedes koreicus | reverse complement strand
ATTAAGCAGTTCGAGGAACGGTTGACCACCGATCGGAAGCCCAGAAGTGAAGGAAAAAGTATTCCAGTACAACACCAAAAATCACAACCGCGTAGTTGGGGCCTTCAACCGAAATCCGAACGCCTCCGTTCGGGATGTGGCTAAGAAGCTGCACCTAAGCCGAAGTTTTGTCCAGAAGGCCAAAACTAAGGCTGGGCTTCGAACGTTCAAGGTACAAAAGGCCCCTAATCGCGACGAGAAGTAGAACAAGTCCGCCAAAACCCGTGCCAGGAAGTTGTACCTCCAACATGCTGACGAAAGTTGAATGCTGCATCATGGACGACGAAACATATGTGAAGGCCGACTTCAAACAGATCCCCGGCAACCTGTTTTTTACGGCCAAGGATAAGTTCAGCGTTCCTTAGCATGTCCGCACTCAGAAGATGTCCAAATTTGCAAAGAAATTCCTGGTTTGGCAAGCCATCTGCACGTGCGGGAAGCGGAGTGCACCTTTCGTGACCCAGGACACGATGAACGGACAGGTGTACATAAAGAGTGCCTCCAGAAGCAGCTGCTTCCTCGCCTAAAGGCCCACAACGTCCCAACAATCTTCTGGCCGGATTTGGCCTCATGCCACCTACTCCAAGGACGTGCTGAAGTGGTATGCGGACAATAAGGTCAATTTCGTGCCGAAAATGTTCAACCCTCCCAACACTCCGGAGCTCCGCCCCATCGAGAAGTACTGGGCGATTATGAAGCAGCACCTTCTTAAACGACCTAAGGTAGTGAAGACAGTCGAGGAACTGAAGAAAGTATGGGTTTACATGCAAAAAACGGTAGATTCACAGGTTGTGCAGAATCTTATGGCCGGGGTTCAGGCCAAGGTGCGGGCATTTGCGTATGGACTGTAAATAAAATACGAGTGAAATGGTAAAATGAAGTTTAATAGTTATTTCTCACTCCCTGAAAATTTGATGGCAATCGGATGAAAACTCGAATTTTGCGAATCAATTTTGTGTGTGGCAATTTCATCGTGGACACCCTTTACTTGTAGTTTGATTTTTCACATTTTTTTTTAAAAAAAAATTTTAAAAATTAAAAAAGGGACAATTATGCAATTTAGTATATTACTTTTCAGCCACTCTTTTGCTATTCAAAAATCTTCTATCTGCATTTTTTGGCTGACCATACGAATTGCTCGGATTATTGCTCGCTGATCGAAAAATTCGAGAACTGCTAAAAATCATGTCTTCAACAATTAAATTTGCTGCGAATTGATTCAATCTAATAATTAAATTTACATACAAAAAGTCTCCCCTCATGGCTTGAAGTTTAGTTCCCTTTTGATCAAGGCAACCTCTGAGTTTCAAAGTCAACATTGATTTTGTTTTGCTTATTCATGCCCGTGAAATCATTGAGTGGTTGAAGTGAAGTGAAGCTATAGTGAGTAAAATGATTACCGTTTTCAGTAAAATCTTTATTCAGCTACCTGAGTAGAGTAAGAGTTTTCAAGTTGAACAATAGATTTGAATCACTAGTAAGTATGCTGTCTAGCTTTTGTACATATATATTCGTTTAATCCAGCCTAAAGTTTTGTTTTAAGTAAGTATTTTAGGACGTTATTAATCCAGAGATACAAAATTCTCAACAGTACTGCAGAGTCTATGTCCTTTGAATCGCAAACGAGAAAACTTAGAACCAAATCTAACATTCTGTTTGTTTTGGAGATGGTATTCTGGATTTGCTGCAGCTTTTTGATTCAAAACATTGACTCTCAACATAATTCACAAAGTTAAAGTCAGATTTGAATGTAAAGTAGAATTAATTTACCAGCATTACTCATTGAAACAGTCCAAACGTTCTGCGAAGTTTTGTGCCAGATTTATAAATAGCCGGGAAGTACTTCAGTGAAACCACAACAATTGGATGGAAGTCAACGAAATGAACATGAACCCATTTAATGGAACCAACTGCTCTCAATCGTGAAATAATGCGTTTTGGCATCATTTTCTTGGTCAGGAATATCCAAAATATGTTGCGCCTTTCGTCCCGCGCCATTCAGCAATATCAGCCCCCCGTTATTTGATCGTATTTACTTTGAATTATTTCCGTAACACAACACAAACCGGCAGCACAGTCAAAAGGTGGTCACACGTCATGTATTATCTTACTGCCGTTGGCCAATCAGCGGACCATTGCTGTAGGAAAATTTATTATTACACCCAATTACGTGAGATCTATCTCATCCACCTCCACCTCCTACACAGGGAACGTGCCCGTAGCGCATATATTATTTCGCAAACCAGAGAACTCCGGGCCAACACCGAGGATTATTTATTGGTAAACTATGCTTGGTACATAACAATTCATCCCCTCACCTGGAACCTCCGCGTCTTCCACCGAACCGAACCATGAATAATTGAATCCAGCACTACGGTGATGCCACACACACACACACACGGGTTGATCTGGTGGGAAGCGAGAAAAATATTTCCCACGTTTTTGGACGCTCGTTGGGTCTTGAATATGAAAATTGGTTAATCCCCTGCTCTGGTATCGCCAAAAGTAGCATGCATGCGCGCGCCGTGCATAATTGCGAAAGCCTGGTCCCGGGAACCTGTAGGTAGGTATCAGCAAAGAATATCGTATTTTCAATTTCCTCGCCCATCTCGTATCGGATTGGATCGGAACGAATCGAGTCGAAAGCTAGGGCCGAGATTATGCGCTAGAGCCGGTCGTCGTCATCGTCGTTGTTCTGGAATAACTGATTTAATTCCCCACGGCCAGGTATGCGGAAGAATTTTGAAATCGCAGAACACGGGCAGTACTAATCTCTTTTCAGAAAGCGATATCCGCCGGTATCAGTTGCTGGGAGATTACCAAATTTCCGCGATTGTCTGAGCTTGGATTGAAACTCATGTTCGCCCAGCTGGAGGCCGGGGTTTTCGCTGTAAATAACGAATTTTCGGCGGTGCTCAATCTCTCTAAAGCAAGCGGATAGTGCTGTGTCATTATTATTAAACCCAGCAATGACGACGGCGTGATTCGGGCGGATTCCATCTCATCAACGCCCAATCTCGCGTGTTGATAGCCACTGACAGGGGAAGGAGAATGGCATGGAAGGCAAGGTAGCAAATTGGTTGAACAAGAAGGCTCACAGTTTGATTGAAGCCTCTTTCGTTGTGGCGATTGTTTGGAGAAACAATATTGTTCCATCAGCGTGCCCAGCCGGACAAAGGGGATGTTTTGAAATAGATATCTGGATCAGATCTTTCTCTTATGATCTATTAAAGCTATTAGTCAGGGTAAACAAAGTTGCGGGCATTGTTGTGGCTGTAGTCAACCGGACCCAGTCCGTGTCTGGTCACGCTGGGTTTTGTGTTGGCGCACACTCCGAGTTTGTTTGTGGAGCACTCAGGATGTGAACTTTGATCAACAGTCTAATCCAATTACGAATTCTTTGTGGATTTGTTGCTGGAGTGGAGATGAAGCACACTTCGTGACCAATCTGATGAAAAAAATGGCGTTGGTTTGCAGTCGAGCGAGGATTGTTGTTCAACTCTGTATTGAGCTCAGCATTTTGTTCTTCAATTGGTGTTTTCCTCTTCTATTTCCTTTCACTTTGGTATTCATAGTTAATTTCTACATAATTTAGCTTGTTTAAATTCAAACTGACACAACATGAAACATTTTCTTAAGTTCTCGCTGTATATTCGTAGCTGGTAACAGTGAGCAAAATTTTCAAATATTGTTGTTAGATTTTTTTTTTTTTTTTATTAAATTTAAAAATCCGAAAAACTTGTGATAAGATTCAAATGTCAAGAAAGACGGAGTAGCAAATGTGATGCTAATCCTGATATTCAATTCAAATTAGTCAATGAGTTGTAAGTATAGAGTCCCAACATCATTGAATTAAAAACTTGCAAGTAGTAGTAAGATCAAAAAACAACGCTTGGGTAAATTTAGCATGTGGCAAATATCATTCTAAAGACTGTATTCGAAAAAAAAAAGAGACATACAAAATTGGTTGTCAAAAATTAAGTTCAAAATCGGTGCTCTTAAAATTTTCAGAAGGGAATGAAGAACACTAGTAAAATTATGTTTCTACAGTATTTTTTAGTGAATCTATTCTCCATATTAAAATTGCCACATCTTTGACAATACTCGTTTTGTTTTGGGCAATGTTGATCATCACATTGTTTAATCACTGACTTACAGTTTCAACCACTCTTTCTTCACATCCAGCTAATTTTCCAATTCTTTGGGGGTTTTACTAAGATTTGCTTCCACGATGGCCCAATATTTCTCGATTGAGCAGAATTCCGGCGTGCTCGATGGGTTCCAAAATGTCATGTAAATTTCTGTCCCCTGAGACCGACATATGTAAGCGTCCTTTAGCACATAAGAATGAGTTGAAAGAGATGCAAAAATAAATTCAATCACACACATTTTCTATCGAATTGCGTATGTGTCAGTTTGAGAAGACATAATTTTACGCGAAATCTTTCTTTACGTTCCCGAACTTTTTACAAACACGAATTACGCCTCGTGTAAAATTCATAATTTCAAGTGTATAGGTTTCTGATAGTTCTACGAGGTATAATGAGAGCCATTTTCATCTACGCACCGTTTTTCACCAACTTTGGAGTGTTTTAAACACTGCGAGGACGACCAGTTTTTTCTTGATTCTTTTTGTCTGACTCTCTTCATCTCCGTAAAGTACGATCGATTAAAGATCCACAAATTCCCCCTTGTCTCGTAGCCACCAATATCTGAAAAGGTCTCTCACCTTGTAAATTCAACTGTAAAAATCGGTTTTGTTTATAGTCAATTTTTTCTCCTTGCTCCACTTATAGATGTCAAACTTCTACAGCATACACTCCCGTTTCATTTCACTCAATTTTTGAGTACAATTGTATACTATCTCTTTTTCTCTCACGGAAATATTACTCAATTTTCCGTAAAAAATTGATTTACTCAATTTTATGAGTAGATCCACTTTTTACGAAAATTGAGTAACATTTCCGTGAGAGAAAAAGAGATAGTATACAATTGTACTCAAAAATTGAGTAAAATGAAGCGGTATATATTACAATTCCGGAAACAAATAACATTAAGAAATCAAGAATTACATAGAATTAAAAACAAAAAAATTTAATAATGATTTGTAAAAATGTATACGTGGAAAACTATTAAAAAATATTTTATAAATAATAATTTAAAATCATATTATTGTAAAATGAAATAAAATATAAAGAAAAACAGAAAATTTAAATTTCCGTTAACGTTTACTCTCCGTTCCATTCAGTATCAAATCAACCAAAAAAAAAAAGACAAAAACAACCAATAAAAATTATTTTACAATAAAGAAGTATAAATTATGTAAAAAGTAATAACTGAAAATTGTTGTGTTCTTTTTTTTGTGTCACACCCCGCCGGAGATTCCACCGTACTTCTAATAATTCTGCTTCGCGGGTCTCCATCCTCTTCTGAAATGATTCGAGCCCATTTGCTTTCTTTTTTTTCTCCACGTTTTTCATTCCTCCGCCCCCCAACATTTTTCCTTTGGCCATGTTATGGGCGTTAGGGGTTTTGGTCTTTTTGGGCCATTTTTTTTTAGCCTCCTGTGCCTTATACCATTCCCGGACGGATTCCGCTTAGTGACAAGAGGTTAACCTTCCTAAGATATTGGGGTCAATTCTGACCCATGGCACAACTTCAATGTACGCATCTTTTTTATTTGTAAACCAATCGGGCTGAAATTTTCTGACTTCTTATATTTTACCGAATTCTTCATGTTTGCATAAAATATTTTTTTTTTAAATCTGTTTAAGGTGGTTGTACAAAAAAAGTGACACATTAGGGTCAATATTGACCCGGACTTCAACCCTCCGTAGAATTTCGAAACTCTAACTTAAAGTCAATATTTATGCACCATTTGAACGGTTCTGGTCTCATAAATGCATTGGATAAAAAAATACTGGTTCCGGTAACATTGTCCCCGGGAACCTACTACAAAGGGAAGGAAGTTTTAGTTTGGCTGTATTAACAGAAATGCATATAAAAAAAAATCCAGACTAATAGTAGAGAATTGACGTCTTGAGCAAAGTTTCTCAATGAGGAACGAATCGTCTTTTGATATTATCATATTAGTTCCAAATCGTGCTGTAGAGATGGCGCTGCAGTCTTTCTTTGCCAAATGAAGCTCTAGAGAGTTGCCGCCTGCGGCAAAGTTTGTTTGAAATATAAAGTGAAGTCATTTGACATTATCAGGTTAGTTCCAGATTTTTCCGCAGAGATGGCGCTGCAGTCTTTCTTTGTCAAATAAAGCTTTAGAGAGTTGCCGTTCATAGTAAAGTTGATGAGAATGTAAAATGTAGTCACTAGACATTATCAGATTAGTTCAAAATTGCACCGCAAAGATGGCGCTGCAGTGTATCTTTGCTAAATGAGGCTCTCGACAGTTGCCGTCTTCAGCAAAGTTGTTGAGAATGTAAAATGAAGACATTTGAAATATCACATTAGTTCCAGATCATACCACAAAGATTGCGCAGCAACCTATCTTTGCCAATCCGCCATCTCTGCGGCAAGATCTGGAACTAATGTGATAATCTCACAAGACGACAAATGACATACTGAGAAACTTTGCCGAAGACGACAGCTCTCTAGAGCTTCATTTGGCAAAGATAGACTGCAGCGCCATCTCTGCGGCAATATCTGGAACTAATTTGATTATTTCAAAAGACGACAAATGACATACTGAGAAACTTTGTCGAAGATGGCAACTCTCTAACGCTTCATTTGAAAAAGATAGACTGCAGCGCCATCTCTGTGGTAAGACCGCAGTTAATCTGATAACGACGAACGACATTTGGCATCATGAGAAATTTTGCCAGACGGCAACTCTGTAATATGTTAATGTCAAAAGACGACAAATGTATAGCTGTAAATCTCACTTTACCAACTGGAAATCGAATCAATCCTCTTTCGACTCGTAATACCGAGTTTTTTCATGAGGGTATCTTAATCATAGGTTTTGTAAGTAATGGTTCTCCAAATTATTATGAAAAAAAACTGCGCAGGAGACGAAACGACATTTGATCTACTCCTATATAGTTGTAAGGAATGTTAAAAAGTTATTTTAACCACAACTTATCATCTTTAAATCAAAAAGTAGAATTTAATTTGTCATTTCGACATTCTTTTGAAACAAAACAAATTTAATTCGGAAGACCATTACATCAACTGGGCTCTTTTGCCCTCAGACTCTCTCCTGATTCCATTAAGCGCACCCTTAAAAGCCATAAAACGAAGTGCGTTCGCATCAGTTTGCCAAAAATAGATTAGCATGGTCGGCCGTTGTAGCCGCCTTCTACGAAGCAAACTCAATTGGAACTGGTCCAGGAGGAAAATTAAATTAATTTGAATGCGTGCACTTTCACATTTATTCAAGCACACGCTCGTACATGCACACATACAGAATAACACCCTGTCTCAACGAGGTGGAACGGTTGATTCATTCAGACGGATAAAATAATTTCAATTTGGTGCCTCGGTTTGTTTTTCGCATGTGCTTTGTAGTTGCTGATTCAATCGATATAAAGTCGATAATAACACTTGTTCAAGTCAAATTTACCCACAACCACCGGACAGCTTTTTTTTATCGGCTTTATTTTCGATGACTCTGAATAAAATGGAATAAACTCCCCGTTTAATTGTCATTCTAAAAAGATGGTAATTCATCAACAAATCGTGGGAAAAAAAAACCCTACAGAGCTTGGTACAGAGAACTGTAAATACAATTAGCTGGCACATTTGCAAGCAGGGATAAAACATGCCCGTTAACAAATAATAAATTTCGGGTGAGGCCAACGCACAAAAAGGGATCATTAGCATAATAGCACCGAATAGACGGTGGACGGCGATTTTTCCGCTTGCGCTGCGTGTAATTGCACAACTCCGAACCACTAAATAATTCCAAATGGACTTCTCTTATTTTTACTGATCTAGGAATGTCGGTTGGATTTCGGCAAAATTTATAGTTTCACTGTACCATTTGTAGTTTGGCGCTCCAAATCTAGGTTTGTTAAAAGTTTCCAGAAAATCTCGATTTCAAAAATTATATTAAATTGAAATATGCGAACAAACTAATCCGCACAACCTTATTGTCACAATCAACGAGTGTTATACCTTAAGTGCTCATGAGTCTTACCTGAAGTAAACAAACAACCTACAAAAGAACACTTATGAGAGCAGATCGTGTATCATTTCATATGATTGAATATGACATATTTACATATACGTCAGAAAAGCCTCTTTAAAATCTGACAAACATTTACACAGTTAAAACATTGAAACACACACATCCAACGAGAAGAGCTCAACTCAAACCACACACTCATTCCCTAATGCAGCGATTGAAATCAACATCCCTTCTCGGCCCAATACCCAAACAGCACATATGAGTCGAGTCTTCGGATGGGCTAGGAGCAGAACAACAACGGGAGATCCTTCAGTCGAGACAGCTCCAATTTGCCAACATGCTCTACCTAGCAGCATGTTATCCTGACATCTCTCTGTCACCCTGCCTACCCACCTACCGGGCGAGAACACGGCATCTCTTCTCCCCTCGGAATCATCACAAACAATTCACCAACACACCAGTAAAGCATATAATACTCTTTGGAATGAGTTCTACTACAACCACTGGGTGATCCTTGAAGTAAGCGCATGCTCTCTGCTCTACGCTCACAGGATGGAATTCTCAGTGAACGTACACAATCACAAGCCCTTCAATTCATACAAGCGATTCTCAGAGAGTCGAACGGTTCTGCCACCCTCACGACCAACCGAACCCCAAAAGATAAACATTCGTCCTGCCAGCCAGCCCCAGCGGATGATGATACGCCTGAGCTTACATCTCAGATGGAAACGTAATTTGCCACATTCTATTATCTGAAAGAAAAAAAAAAGCACAACCTGAATCGCACTCGGAAGAAGCAACCATCTTCTCCACTTGGCCAGGCACCCAATGTATTCTTTGTGCCTGCTGTACAGGGATTAATAATTAATAATCGAATCATGGAAGAGGGCAAACGGGGACAACTTGTTCTTAATAAATCTAAGATGAACTGGGGCTCAATCGCTCCGAAGGACTTTGCGAAACACACGTTAAAACAAAATATACTAAATCATGGGGTCGAATAACAAGCGCAGGATAATGAAGGGTTTCGTAAACGTTTGGATTCGACTTTTTCGTTCGAAAAAATCAATTATACCTTTCGGTTACAGGAGGTGATGGGAGGATTCAATTGAAATTCTTGCGAAAAAAAATAACTTATGTTGATATTCAGACAGGTAATCAACACCTTTAAATGGCCCAATCGTACGATGGAAATGGATGATAGTGCTGTCGAAAATTGAGTGATTTCTGTAATGATTGGTTTTGAAATTTGAAATGGAAGATTAATGATTTTCAAGCAGATTTGAAAGGCAGGGCTGGTAGCAGGTCACTTTTAAGTGACTTGGTTACTATTTTGAATCTAGTTATTAAAAGTCACTATGTTGAATTCTTAAGTCACTAAAGTCACTATTTTTCGGAAAATTGTCACTAAAGTCAATGGGTATATATGGAATGTTGATTGTGAACTATGCGCTATGACATTTGAGCATAAAACCTACATACATGAAACATGTCCAACAATGTCAAGAAGAGTGAAATTATATTTTCTGTCATTCATCTCCATTCATATCAGTCGTTCTAGACTCTCCAAATTGTCCTGGAGTCCAGGTCAAATGATCAACCTAGATCAACCATGGCTGGGCTACTGTCATTAGCATTGCAGCATGCCCAAGCAGACTCAAAGGCTATACAAAGGGATTTAAATATTTTTCCTTCATATAAGATGTTCTAGGCTCTCCAACTTTGTGCTGGAGTTTAGATAGTTCGAAATTGCCATTAGTTCAACCAAGACTAATTTACCCCACTAATATTGTATATTGTCGCTGATGTATAGTACCAGTGAGCATCGTTTTCAGAGGCATGTCGATTTTGCAAAATACTAAGTACGAATTTAGACACGCAATATCGATTATCTCCAAAAAATATCTTTATCGACCATACACGGCTCAACGAGACACTGTAGTATTCTTCGTCTTTTGGTCACCAATATCTACACCTCCTTTCGTTTTATTGTAGTATTGTACTACAGCTGGCTTACCACGATTGTCCACATCATAGAAGGGTTTTGATGATACCACATTGACGCATTTCTACCCCTTTCGCTCGTAGAAAGAAGTTAGCGTCATAAAACCGCTGTGCCCAACCTTCAAGGTTGTCATTGGCTCCCGCCCTTTTTAGCTTCACTAAAACTATACTATTCTGATCGCAGCAAGCCGTGCTTTGAAAATGACGTGTATTGCATTTGTTGCGTTGTTTTGCGGTAATAAAATTAAAGTATTCCTTCATTCAACTAAAATAAATGGTGAAATAATAGTTTTTCCGAGTGCTTTGCGTAGGACGTCGTGAATGAAATCCACTCTCATAGTGTGTTATGGTCGTGTTTCTTAAGATGGGTTTGTTTTTCCCATTTTTTTATGTTTTTAATGGCCCACTCCAGCATCCGGATGAGCTTTCCAGCATCAGATAAGGCGCCTTGGTGAGGTCGTTTCATATTATCAAAAATATGCCTTAACTATATACACGCCAGGATCAAAAATTTCCATTTTTGATTCTGGAAGTGTAAAACTCTTCACATATCCATGTTATGTTTGAAGATTTTCATGCGTGGCTACCATTGTGTATATGAAGATGACCTCAGAATGTACGTGTATGAACAGGAATTCTTGAAATGGGTCGTTGGATTTTCAGCAGAGGCTGTCACCTGCAATCTCCAGGGCTAAAAATGTTTGCACATAGTGATCACATATGAATAACTGAAGAAATGCAGACAAGTTTCTTCCATAAAAACACTGGCGGTCAGTGGGAATTGATTGCAGACACCCCCCCCCCCCCCCACACACACACACACACACACACATACACACACCAGTTGAAAGCGTGCTGAGACATAATAAACATTGGCGGCAAATGTGATTAAATCCATTTCGTCACCTTTCATATATTATAAAGCTAACTTAACGACTATAGATCCTAAATTCTGAACTCACGGGCAGTTTTCATGACCTAGAACATCCCCAAAGATGTCTCATTATATCAGTTGACCTTCCAAAACACTCCCTGTATTTGGTGAAATACATATTTGTTACATTGTGTTTGTCCAAAAAAAAGCTGAAGATTTTAAGCTACAATTTAAAACATAGAATCTACAGCCGTAGATTCTAAGTTTTGAATTCCAGGTAAGTTTGGATAACCTAGAACATCCAAAGATTATCTCATAATGTCTGTTGTTCTTCTTAAATATTCAATGATTATGTTTCAATACACATCGTAGCTTTGCATAGCCCAGCAAGCTTCTGTTACAACTGTAGATCCTATGCTCTGATCTCAAGGATAGTTTGGATGACCAAGAACATGTCGTATTGCTTTATATTGTTTTTTGACTTTAAGAATGTTAATTGAACATGTTTGAACCTAAAAAACTACTGTTATTACTGTATATCTTATGTTTTGAACTTAAGGACAGTTTGGAGTACCTAGAATATCCCAAGATTGTCGCATTATGTATATTTGGCCTTCTACATTATTCAATCAAAATTATTAAAAACATATTATCCCTTTGCACACTCCAAACACCTACTGTTACAACTGTAGATATTATGTTCTGAACACAAGGACACTTTGGATGACCTAGATTATCCCCGTTTATCTCATGATGTTTTTTACGATGGAAAATATTCACTGAATATTGTTTTAATACGTAGCGTAACTCTGTATAGCCCAAAAAGCAATAGTTACTACTGTAGATCTGAACTCAAGGGACAGTTTCGATGACCTAGAACATCATAGAGTTAACAAATAATGACCGTTGACCTTCCAAAAGTTCTTTCAATATGTTTGAATACATAATATCGTAACCTTATATAGTCCAAAATGCTACTGTTACAACTGTAGATGTGAAGTTCTGAACTCAAGTACATTTTGGATGACCTGGAATCTCGCAGATAGATACCAAAATATCTAACGTTTATCAGCAATGTATTTAATTATACGTACAGGGGATAGACAAAATGATCGGGACAGGCAAATTTGTGATTAACTTTGATGTGCTCTAACATCATGAAATATTATCCGATTTAATGTTGGCCAAAAAGCATTCGACTGTAAAACTAATGCAATTTTATATCTGGGTAACATAAGTTACCAAGTACCCGAAAGAGATTGTTCCGGGTCTCGGAGAGGCCATCTCACATGTTGAATTTGTGATGAGATTTTGTACAAGATGCCGTTGTCAAAATTTTTTTAGTAAACTCACAAAAAACAAAATATTTACCAAGCGAATGAAATGACGATTACAAGAATCGGCTTAAATTGACCAAGATATAGCCATTTCCGTGAACAGGTTCTGATAAAGGGTCCTGGATGCGGTTAACTCTTTATTTTATTCAAAACATGCCATGTGATACCTCTTTCATCAAAAACCATATAATAAACTTAGAGTGAATCCTTGACCATATTGGCCACTCCCGGAACCACCGGAACGTACCCGGGGGAACCTGTAGTAGAGGACCAGTTAGGATTTATCCCAAAACATGCCGTGCGGCAGTTCTATCTTCATGATTTTTCATAAATATGATATTGATAAACTTCAGAAGGCTAATGGATACAATTGGCCACTCTCGGAACCACCGGAACGTCCCCGGGGAAACCTGTAGTAGAGGCCATTTACGATTTTACTCCAAAAATGCCGTGCAGCAGTTCTTTTTTCATAATTTTCATAAATATGATATTGATAAACTTCAAAAGGCCATTGGATACATTGGCCACTCTTGGAACCACCGGAACGTCCCCGGGGAAACCTGTAGTAGGGACCAGTTAGGCATTTATCCCAAAACATGCCGTGCGGCAGCTCTATCTTCATGATTTTTCATAAATATGATATTGATAAACTTCAGAAGGCTATTGAGATAAATTGGCCCCCCCCCCCAACCTTCTAAGTTCTTTTTTACTCCCAAAAATGCCGTGCAGCAGCTCTATCTTCATGATTTTTCATAATTATGATTTTGATAGACTTGAGAAAGCCATTGGCTACATTAACCACTCCCGGAACATTTTTGGGGGAACCTGTAGTAAGGATCATTTACGATTTTACCACAAAATATAGACGATAAGATTCCCTGGCTAGCCTAGGTGTCACATGGCATGTTTTGAGTAAAATAAAGAGTTAACCGCATCCAGGACCCTTTATCAGAACCTGTTCCACGGAAATGGTTATATCTCGGTCAATTTAACGCCGATTCTTGTAATCGTCATTTCATTCGCTTGGTAAATATTTATTTTGTTTTTGTTTGTTTACTTAAAAAAAATGTTTGACAACGGCATCTTGTACAAAATCTCATCACAAATTCAACATGTGAGATGGCCTCTCCGGAGACCCGAAACAACTCTGTTGTTCGGGGACCATGGCCAATTATGTTACCACGATATAAAACTGCATTAATTTTACAGTCGAATGCTTTTTGACGAAATTAAATCGGATAATATTTCATGATGTTAGAGAACTTCAAAGTTGATCAAAAATTTGCCTGTCCCGATCATTTTGTCTATCCCCTGTATGCATGTGTAAAATATTCTGAAACAAGGCTTTATTTTTTTTTTTCCTGAATTTCATCACATTCAGGATGTTCTAGGTCGTCAAGTGGGCTTTAAACTCATGTGTTTTTTTTTTTTATTTTCCGTATAGAAGAATTGATGGAAAACAAATTTGCCGAAGACTGTGTACATTTTTTCTGTCTGTTTTTATTTATTCAGCCATGATCCCTTTAATACCCATACCGCCAGCCTGAGGAGATAAAAAAAATTTTAAAGGCAAGGCATGATTTATATTTTTTACAATAGTATGTGCCCAGACAACAATGATCTTTTTTGTAATTGGTAATTCCAAAGACTTCCGACCGGGCGGTGTTAAATTTTTGAGAATTTTTTTTTGATATTAATGTTCAAAACCTGACCACTTTTCGTGACGGTCGCAATGCGATTTTTTTTTAAATTGTACCCCAGTATAGAAAACAAAGACGTAATCCTCCGTCAAAAGTAAGGTTTGCAGAACTCGTTTATAAAATATTGCCAATGCCTCAACCTACCAGCCGTTGCATCCAATGAAAGCACAAAGTATGTTGTGAAAATCGACAAGTTAGTTCCGATTCAAGGTAAACTATGATCTTCTTATTAGCGAATAAAACTTGTTAAAATGCTAGGTGCTGACCTTGAGTACAGAATTGAGGAGTATTGGAACCAGTTTTACTAAGAAAACAGCTGTTGGTGAGCCTAAATACCTTCAGGTGATTAAGGTAGTGAAAACAACTTCATATGGCAATGGCTCAAAAAAGGAAGTCAGAAGTAATTCTAGCACAGGCCATGCTGAAAGGCGTTTTAACCGTGCATATAGACCCATCTTCGCAAGAACGAGCTGAGGGCCAAGTTCAGGAGATGGTGGAGAAAAAAGTCGCTTGAATACAGGATTCTTTAAATTCTTTTGCAAACGGGGATGATCACTTAGTTTATTGTTACTGTACTTATACAAAAAAGTATAAGAGATTAAAAAAAATACTGAAATTTAAAAATCAGTTTTTAGTCACTATTTGGTCACTATTTGGTCTGTATTTTTATTATTTTAGTCACTAAAGTCACTACTATTTATCCATGAATCCGCTACCAGCCCTGGAAACGTGATATTTGAACAGCATTGATACCAGGCCGGATGGGACCAGGGTGGAAAGATTGGATAACTTGCTTGGTTGTTTTTCGAAGCCTTTGTCTTTCTCTGCATACTAAGTCGTATGTCTGCACCTAACCACAGCATGATGGATGCTCATACTGTTACGTTAGATATTTCAACAATGGATCCTATTACTGACAACAATAGAAAATGGATCCTATTACTGCAACTGACCGGTCTTTATGATACAATCTTGAATAAAATAACCCTTAAAAAGCTATATTTTCGGCTCTTTTTGATTGTTTTGTGGAATAGCAGTCCTATCAAACAACTTGGAGTTCAACTATCATTTTTTTTAATCAGAACAGTAAATTTTCGAATGAATTAATATTCTTGTTGTTTATTTCTTCGGGATCAATCTTCTTTTTCTTGGTTTCGACACGCTATTATCAAATGTTTTTTTAGCTTGAATCCCAGTGTTCTAGATTATATTTTTCAGTTTTTAATGTAGAATTGTTGATACTTTCACCTATGCATGCAGTATGTGAATTATGCGCTAAGCTGCTCAGGGAACACGAAAACACAAATCGAGAGATAACCTTGACCGGACTGTGAATTAAGCTTATCGTTCTCTGCATGGTACTTCACTTTACCGATAAGGCTATTTAATTGTTATAATTTTTAGAATAACAATGTCTGAGCAAGAGAGATTTCTCGTTTAAACTTAAGTCAAGCAAACCCTCCATCTATTTGCCAAACTGGCAGCTTTCAATTTACGCAACACGTTTAGTTTGCCGCATTTGCGTGTATCATTCAAAATAGAAAACCCAGCTGAATTTGATACATGAAATTCTCTCTCACTGCTATCATTCTGCCACTAGTCACTCGTGTTCAAACAGTGAATTTGAGGTTTTTCGTGTAGCCTGAACATTCGCATTTAGAGCAACCGTTATGCTACCTTCCAAAGCTTCTTTCAACCAGTTGCTACTAATCCGCAAATGCCCAAATCTAAAAAAAAAAAACGACAAACAAAATGATTCAATTGATGGTCACCCCATTGATTGTGCAACTATCGAACACACTCAAACGCGCGCCTCGATTGAATAGCTTGCAATCAAACTGAAATGTCCTTTTATTTCCATGTAGATGCGTAGCATGCCAATAATATTGACAGTTCCAGCAGACACGCAGCATTGAATCGATGCAAGAGAGAAAAATAATCCGGATCCTATCAGCAAATCGAACTGGGCTGAGGGTTCGGCAGCTGAAAAACTTTTTCCTCTTCATTTGCCGACACTGAATAAGAGGATGCGACGTAGGGTGAAACTCTCCAACGATGTTGGAACCCATCCAGATGGTGAATGGCTTTCCGAACGATGTAGTTTTTACGTGTATGTGTATTCCTGTGCATGAAATATATTGGGGTAGTTGTTGGGAAAGCTGCCAATAAATGAATCAAATCCCAAACGAGAGGGGGATGGAAAAGAGCAAACAATAGAATTTAATATATTTTTTTGTGCATTTTCTCCTGAGGGCAACTTGTATCCTTGCAAAGCCGGCACTTATGGTGCATTAAAATGGGTGGAATTTGCAGGTCGTTCTCTTTCATCCCTTGCTACATGTTGATAATCCCACCCGTCATGCTGATATTAGAGAAGTGTTGTGGATGAACGCTGTCAAAACGTGAAAGAGGTACTTCAAGTAAGAAAGAACGAGAATTTCGAACAACGATTGAATCCAATCGTCACTGTTGAATGCTAATTATGTCTGATAGATGTCCTTCCCTGGCACACATCAGATGTCACACGAACCGTCACGTGGAAATCCAAGAAAAAATTGATCAATTTTCATCACTGTCAGTTTGTCGCTTCCATCGAACAAACCGACGTCTGAACTAAATTCTATTATAACCACCTCGTCTCGACTTGACGACACGAGCGTTGGATTACTTTGGACAAACTCGCCATCTCCTATCCCTGAATGAAGCAATTCCGAAAATCACGAATCCAACCCTCGTTCCGACAGGAAAATTTGGGACGACCTCGAGTTCATTGAATCCGTCGGCAAGCGGGGTGATGGTGGTTATGTTCTAGCCGTTTCACTATTTCATTTTCGCTCCCGGGGCACGAGACTAGCGACTGCAACCACACATTACGGCTAGCAGTGTTTTTGGGAGGATGGAAAAGAGGGAAAAGTTCATTGACTTGACGCGTACCGTTTCATTTCTCAAATTTTCGGGGATCTGCAGTCAGTCAGCGTACAAGCAATGCTGTGTTTTGTATTAAGTAGCACCTCAAGGTTATGGTCATGGGTGACAACATTGTTGCCAACTCCGACGAATAGCCCGAGGCGCGCGAGGGAGTACTGCGAATAATGGAGGGGATCTAATTTTCGTCAGACTAATCACATCCTGCGAAGCATTTTGTTTACTGGGCGCAATTGATTTGTTCGATTGGATTCAATTTGCTTAGAGCACTTTTTTCAATTTTCGACGTAGATTTGTTAAGAGTACATAATTTTTACATTTTTGAACTAAACACTACACACAGAATAGAAAATCAAAAGCATGATTTTGTTTCAATTTTCGCTATGGATCGTGACTTGGAGCAAAAAAAATGCAACATTGGCTTTGACAAAAATGCAACGGATCAATCAAGCAAAAGCCAAGTGTGCGTGAGGAGGTGCAGTGTATTAATTGATGATGACTGTGACATTGGAGTTCGATAATGGCTCAAATGAGAAAAAAAAACAATCAAATTTCGTCATCATGAGATTTGAACCGCGGCCGATTGATTATGGTAACTACTCAGCCAAATTAGCAAGTTGAAGATAATCAAATAAATACTCTACAGTTGCTTCGGTTGTCGTGGGACAGAGCGATACAGCAAAGAAGATAACTAGATATGTGTATCACCAATCTGTGTGCAGCCAGTCGCTCGCACACACTGAAATTGGTGTTTTTTATTTTTTTTTTCATAAAACGCTTTGTGGATAAGGATGGGCAAAAGTTCTTCTGAAGTATCTTTTGGATGTTATTGCAAAAAAAATTCAAAATTGGCATAGTGCATTTAACTATCGGGATTCTATAAAATCCAAATAGCCGGAAAATACAGTCAAAGAAAACAATTCATCATTAATTTCGCTGTATAAAAATTAAGATGCTGGGTGGACTACTTTTTCGGCAGCGGACCAATTTGCGGCAATTACTCAACAGTATTTGAATCCAACGACTTGATTTTATGATTTAGATTAACGTATATGTGACACTACACATGTTCAAAACATCATGTTATTACAATGATGGCCGGGAATTGCTCCGTTACCGAGCCTCTATACCTTATACGCCCTTTACTTACCTTACCAATCAGACTAAGGCCGGCGTGGCCTCTGCTGTACACAGAAGTTGTTTCCATTGTAATCGGTCCATGGCTGAACCTCTTCAGCCTCGCTGTCTGCGGAGGGTCCTTATACCTTATACGCCCATCCATCATAAAAAAAATCATTTCAAGATCTCTGGACCGCTTCAAAAACTGGTGTTTGTATATGCCATTTTAAGAAATCTATAGGCCATCCAATATAGTTGAGGCTATTAGTAATTTTAACAGTGGCTCTTGGTCAGTACCAAAAGTGCCTTTTCATTTTTATTCTAATTAAGTCTAATCAAATCCATGAAAAAATCTGGAGGCATTTAACAGTATACAATATAAAACAAGAAGGATCTAAGATTCCCCAACACTATCTGAAGAATGTTGTTTCATACTTTGTTATGTTGAATTTCAGCCCTGGATTAGTTCGTTGCCATCTGAAGAAAGTTCATAAGCAAATAGAAACAAAAATCTATCAAGAATATCTGGAATACACCAAACGTTTGGAGGCCGTTCAAAGAAAGACTATTGTAAGATCTGAATAAAATTCATAGGATGGTTTGGAGGAAGTCCACAAGAAAGTTCAGAAGTTCACAATAAGATAAGCCATAAGTTAAAGGCTGATGAAGATCGAAAAACCCTCACAAAACGCGACACGAGAGAAAACACAATACTTGTCGTTCTTACAATATAAATTGAAAGAACGATAAGTGTTTGTTTTACGTCGCGATTTGTGAGTGTCATGTGGTTCTTACGTCACTATAAAAATTATAAAAACAAGCAAAAGACCTTTTGAAAGTAGTTTAAACGTCAATGAAAGAAAGGTCATTAGTTGATGAACAGAACACATTATCATCAGAACTTTCACAGAAAACCTCAGAGAAGGCCGAAAGGGTTACATATAGTGGGTCTTTTCACTCCAAGTAAACACATTAATGACCCGAAGTTCAAGAACTGGTTAACAGCTCTATATCAAAACACATTTTAGTTTTGGTTGGGTTTTCTTGGTCATACGGAAATTAAAACAGCTAAAACTGCGTAACGCGTTTCAGCTTGAAATTATTTACCCATCATCAGAGGCAGCTTGCTGATTGCCACCTTATGATTATGATATTTACGTCAATCTATACTAATGTTTATTATATCCAACCAATACTAAATAGTAAACGTCCACGGCGATTAAACCTAACTAATACTATATCAAAACAGCAGACCTTATTTTTATAGTCGAGACAACCAGCAGAGGTTTGAATGATTTATTTTATAAATATAATGGATGAACGTGCCTTGGGCTGTGTTGACGGTCTCTTGGGCTTATTGGTCATGCCAGGGAGATGACCTGGACCCTACATATCGAACCCATCAACACAGGGTCCAGAACGTACGATTTTTCAATTTACGATAATCAAAGATTCTTTCGTCTCAGAAAATCCCAATGGCGCCGACTAGAATTGATACCAGATCCACTTTGGTGATGAGAGGCAATCACACTTTCCTCTGAACCTACGGCGCCGTCAGATTTGAACAAAGAAATAAAAAAAAAGTTCCTTTTTCTGAGAAGATAAAAGCTTTTTTTTCAAGTAAAAATTGTTGCTGTTTATGCCAGCACGAGTTTCAATTCATGGAAAGTGAACCGTATTTTTCAAAACAAACAGAACGTATCTTGTTTTTAATCAATTTGGATATATATTATATTCCAATGATTACTTTTGCTATATGAAGAAATATTTGATGAAATCGGTACCAGTCAGCTTGAAGATTAGCATTTTTTTTTCGAATTAAGACATCTAAACGTTTAGCTCTCTTCTGAAGCATAAGTGATTGCATTTTAAAAAATGCGATTGCCATCCAATTTTGATTAACTTGGTTGGAACAAAAGAAATTGAAAAACTATATAGAAACAAAATTAGGTCAGTATGAGGTTGACACTATTACCATTACCTCCTTTAAAAGTTCTTATAACAAATCTGAACCTCTTTGTTGATAAACCACCATAACCATAGACCGGTAAAATAAACAATCAAACCGGGAATTTGAGAAAGGTAAATAATTGCCACCTTGATTTGACAAATTTGAGCACCTCGATTTGACAATTATGTGGGAGGTATTCAACGTGATTGTTTCATAAATGTTAGGATTTTTTTCCTCGAAAACAATCTCTTTTCCTTGAAATTATGGTTAATGCAAAAGAGAATTGCAAATGCAAGGCTATTGATTCGTGCTGCACACTATCAAAATGTCATGTAAATTTCGTTGCCTTGAGACCGACACGTCCTTTAGCACATAACAATGAATTGAAAGAGGTGAGAAAATAAATTCAATCAAACACATCTTTTGTCGGATTGTGTATGTGTCAGTTTCAGGAGACGTAATTTCACACGAAATCTTTGTATACGCTCGCCGACTTTTTGCAAACATGAATGGCTTCTCGTGTAAAATTCATAATGTCTAAGTGTGTGGCTTTGGCTTTTTTACTGTTCACTACATTTGTTATATATTATATAGTCCTACACTGAAAGTTAATTTTAGTTTATATTGCGAAATTGAAGGTAGAACTAACGAATCTGTTCGTTTTTTTCAGCAACGAAACTGATTTGTTCTTTTTATGAAGATACACTCGTAATTAATGGCACACGCGAAACTGTCAAAAGCACGAAGCATTTGTTGACACAGAAACAACATTTGTGCATTGTAAGAAAATAATACAAAGAGCTAGGAATATTTTGTTACAAATTAAATAAAGAAACGTCTCTCTGATGGTTGCCTGAATGACTGAGAGATCTTCTTTATCGACTCAAAGTGTACTTGAAAAAAAAGGGCAACCACGTGGAGTTGTCCAGCACCTTTATTTTAAAGTTTCTGACTTGGGATTCGATCCTATATTTTTGGAAAGAGCTTATACTGCATCCTTGGTTGATCTCACTAGGCCATGGTGACTCGTGAGATGATACTTGAATAATGAGTTTGAAGTTATAACTCTCGACAGCGCTTCAATTTTTATTTGGGTTAAATAAATTATTCCCGCCCATCCTAGCAGCAACATCAGCGCAGCAGCGATTGGCTGGTTTTCACGAAAACCATTTCGTGCATTATACAAAAAGGTGTTATGATAGCATTTCACTAAGTAAAAGGCAATATGAATGTTTCATACGATATACGAGACATTTGTTCTCTGTACAAAATGCATGATTACGAAGCGAGTGAAAGCTTATTTACGAAAATAAATTTTCAGTGTAGGATAAAATTTAAATTCGGGTGATTTAGGATTAGGTCTTGGTTTAGGTTTTAGTTGTTGCCTATCTTACCAATCAGGCTAAGGCTGGGGTGGCCTCTGATGTCCACGGAAGCTGTATCCATTCCATTCGATCTATGGCTGCATTACTCCAGTCAGTCTATGAAGGATTCGCAAGTCGCCTTCTATTTGATCGATCCACCTTGCTCGTTACGCGCCACTTCTTCTTATGCCCGTCGGTTTGTTGATTTTACTGATTTTCAGTTGAACTGGGCTGTCATCCGACATTCTTACGAAATGCCCAGTCCACTGTATTAGACCGATTTAGCGGTGGGACCGATTCTCCCAGCAAATGATGCAATACGTGGTTCATTCGCCTCTTCCACGTTCTGTCTTCCATCAGCAGCACCTTCCGTTCAAAGGCACCAAGGCCGTGTTTGTCCTCCACGAGCAATGAGCGTGTTTCGTGGCCCTAGAGGGCTATCGGTCTAATTAATGTCTTGTAGATGGTCAACTTTGTAGTTCAGTGAACTTTGTTCGATCTAAGCGCCCTTCGGAGTCCAAAGTAGGCACGATTGCCAGCCATAATACGTCTTTGTATTTCTCTGCTGGTTTCGTTATCGGCGGTCACCAATGAGCCTAGATACACGAGTTCCTCTACCGCCTCCATTTCATCACCGTCGATCTGATCTTGTGGTGGGAGACCAGCATTGTCCTCTCGTGAGCCACTTTCTCTCGTGTATTTTGTTTTTGACGCATTAATGACGTTGTCCGTGAAGCCAAAAAGTTGAACGGACTTCTTGAAGATCGTACCCCTCGTGTTTATCCCAACTCTTCGAAACATGCTATGTTAAATAGCAAACACGGCTATTCATGACATTGCCGTAACCCTCTCCGATATTCAAAGGGACTCAAAAGTATTCCCGAGACTCGGAGGAAACACATCACTCGATACATCTTTTCCATACTCGTGCATAATTTGCGTTAGCTGGTTAGCTTTTGGTGGTTACAATATCCAAAAAATCAACAAAAATATGAATCAAAGCTACTTTATTTGAATCCTGATGAGTGTGAGCTTTTTGGTGGAATACCTGTAACTAGAAAGTGAAAAGAAAGATTAGTAATTTCCATTCAATTCCCAACTACCTTTATTACTTATCTTGGCAGATACGCGTATTTCGTCTACAATGTGCAGACTTCATCAGTGTCGTGTACTAATACTCGACTTTATTTGCAGAATTTTCTGATTTTGGACTCCTCTCATGTGGTGTTGGCCCGTCCTGCACTTTTTACCACTCTTCTTTAAGTTACGCTTGACGATTGCCCAGTAGCGTTCAATTGGACGAAGTTCTGGACAATTGGGAGGATTGATGTGTTTCTCAACGAAATCTTCTCCATTTTCTTGCATCTACTGTACTGTGGTTTGGCATGACGAGTTGACGCCAAATCAGGCCAAAACAAAGGGAAGACGTTGTGCTGCTTGTCTAACGGTTTTTTTTCTTACATTTTTGTTTGTTTCTTGTTTATCGAGATTTTCAGCCTCGGGCTGGTTCATCTCCCGTCGTAGTCATGCAAACACCGCTTTTGGGCATCTTCGTAACTTTTTCGGGGGTGAGATTCGAACTCGTGGCTTTGGCGTGAGAGGTATGGATGTTAACCACTACGCCGGGGTCGCCCCCTATAACGGAAACATATTTTTCTGCAAATACTCAGTACGGTAAACTTCGGCATTGAGCGTACGTTTTGTGTAGACAATCTATGACTTGGAGACGTAGGAATAAATTGCCTGCCATACGAAAACCTCCTGGCAAATTTTTTCCACCTTGAACGAGTTTTCGGAGATGCTCACATCTCCCCCGATGACCAGTCCTGGAAGCGTTCTGGAGTCCTTTTTCACACGGAAGTACCAACCTTTTTGACCAAATCACGAATCGACATCGATCTGTTCCGAAGGATGAAGTTGACTTCCTTTGGATCCAATTTTGGGTCAGCTGGACCTGGTTTGCTTCTTCTTGAGGCAGTTCTTCGAACGAGTAGTCCTCCCCGAACTTGTTAATGATAGATTATACACTGTCGTGATGAATTCCTTAACGTTCCGCTATTTTGTTCATCAAGACCAGGGCTGGCAAATGTCATTCTCAATGAAAAATTACTTACGATTTTTATCGAAGAATTTGAAGAAAATCCCCATCAGCGAGAATCGATGATGGGGATTTTCTTCAAATTCTTATCGATTTTTTCGTCATGACAGTACGCGACAGTGTTTTGGTCATCGCTCCTACAAGCACATTTATTGATATAATTGTGAATTTTATCACAAAATTTCCACAATTTCCACTCTGTCGATTACATATTATTACTTGGCTAGTTTTAAGTAAACTTAAAAGATATTTCTGAAATAAAATCGCATGAGCAAAAATTTTATGACTGCATGACGGTGTGAGAATGACAACAAAGCTCATGATAGTTTATTTCTTCTCGTGACAGTGAGATGGCTTGTTTTGTCATCATCACATGATGGACGTGAGATTTACCAGCTCTGATCAAGACATCTTTCTTATGATGCCACGTGTCTACCACTTGAATTTTAACACTCTTTTCGATTCGATTTCATTAAACAAAATTCAATATATTGCTCAAAAAGTATCTTCATGTCAGATGGAACAGCGGCCCATTATAAGAACAAAAAGAACTTTGCCAACTTGTGCAATTTCAAGTCCAAGTATGGACTGGAAGCAGAATTGCACTTCTTTGCAACTTTTGTTTCCCTTTAAAGTGCCCATCTCGCAGTGTATGGTAAAATTTAAAACAATAATATTGCCTTTATTAAGAAAAAATTTTTTTTGCAAATTGACTTTAAATTTTAAAATATTTTTTTAGTGTGTGAGAATCAATTTTATAATTTTTACAATTTTTTTTTATAAAAGGTCCGACAATTTTCGAAAACTCAACCACTGCGTCACTTTTTTGTAAGTCTTGTTATTTTTGATTTATGTTGATTTATAATAAATCGGTTAAAAAGCTTAAGCTCTTTTCAAATGGTAGTCTTCATAAATTAAAAAAAAAAACAGAGTATGCAAAGTCACTTGAAAAGATATAGTCTACACACCCACAAAGTTTCATTGGATTCTGAGAGGGTTCTGCCAACCATTGGATGAGTTGGCGTGAAATTCGACAATTGGACAACTCATTATTCACTGCTTCCACAATAATTTGGTGGCCTTGCAAAGGGCCGTTAGTTTTGATTTTGTGGCCCTTGAAAAGACTGTTTGTTTTGATTTAATTCTGTCGTGTCCCTAGAAAGGCTATGACTTTGAATTCAGCTGATTCTAGACGGGGTTCCTTGGGAATAAAAATAAAAATTTATATGTTTTTTTATAAATTTTATTTAATGTCCCCTTTTAGCTGGATACACTTATTCCAGCGATTTTCCTACTTCTTGATCCCGTCCGAAAAGTAATTTTCCAGAAGGGCTGCAAAATACTCCTCCGTGGCGTCGATGATTTCCTCGCGTGAGCAGAACTTCTTATTGATGAGCCATCTTTTGGGGTTTGGGAACAGATAATAGTCCGATGAAGCCAAATTGGGTGAAATGGGTGGATGTGGAAGCAATTGGAGCTGAAAGTCCATGATTTTAGCCGTGGTTGTGATGCATTTGTGCGCCGGCGCATTGTCTTGCAAAATCAAAATTGTTTTTCTCTTCATGTGAGGCCATTTTGCAGCAATTTCGGCGTTCAAACATCCCAATAATGCACAGTAATACTCGCTGTTGATGGTTTTATTCCTTTCGAGGTAGTCCACGAAGAGTATGCCATGACAATCCCAGAAAACCGACGCCAACATCTTCGAGACCCATTGGGCCTCCCTAGGCCACTTCGGAGCACTCGTGCTGGCTTCAGTCCATTGCCGGGCATTCATTCTATTCGCTGGTGTGTAATAGTGGATCCAGGTTTCATCATCAGTTACCAATCGACGCCATAAGTCCATCCGATCTCGCATCAGCATGTCTAAACACTGTTTCGAAGTTTTTGGTCAGGGGTGATCATGCGCGGCACTCAGCGGCAGGATAACTTTTCATATGCAGAATCTCACCCAAAATATGGCCTGTACGCTCAGTACTAATCTTTGTGGCATCTGCTAGCTCACACACCTTTTCTTTCCGGTCTGCCAACACCGTTTCTTGAACTTTTTTGACATTGTCCTCTGTAACCGCATCGGAGGGCCTGCCGCTGCGGACTTGATCGGTAGTGGAGTTGCGGCCACCACAAAACTCTCGAAACCAATATTTAACGATGTCATCTGACGAAGCATTTGCCCCATAATGCTTATCCAACTTTTCTTTTGTTTCCTTCGCCATTTTTCCTCTAAAAAAATAATGTTTTATGAGAGAACGAAAATCGTTTTTTCCATATTCAACATGATGCCAAACACGTCCAATGACGTATATATAAGGTCTGGCCCAATATTAGTGAAATGAGCAAAATTCACTCATGACACTAATACCACCGCACTCCTTGCGCACGCTAAACAAGTGCTACGTCATACTATTTTATGTTTCGTTCGATACGTGATCGTTTATTGTGTGCGCTATACAACTTAATTTTTCAACAGATTCCAGTCTATCGATGATGGAAAATTGGCTCTATATCGCTACTCGATTGTCAAGTCCCAGCGTTCGAAAGTTAATGTGGCAAAAATTCAGTTAAATTCACTATAAATGACCCATGTTGTCGGGAGGAAATGCTTCTGATGTAAAATAGGCATTTGTGTCATGATTATTTCCACAATTCAGCACTTAAATATAAAAAACGTTTGAGCCGATTTTTTTTATCTGAACCTATGCATGCCCATAAAAAGTTGAATAGTGTTACGTCATCACTCGTCGGTTCAGCAATGTTTACATTATTTTTGCTTCCTACACAAGCATTTGTGCTTCCTACAGTGCGTTGCCCAGACCTTATATAGAAGTAATTGAAACACGTCAACAACAATCAGTTGTCGAATCAAAACTAAGGGCAGTATCGCACTGTAATTTTGCGTGTATCCCTAAATATGAACGGACTACAAGGCTCTATAACCTTTTTTGCACTATGATTGCATTTTGGCGGTCAAGGAGGTTACTTTTCGCCCCACCTAGTATCATCTTTGGTTTGCGGAGGAATGCAGGGAATCAACGATATTAATTACGAATATGGCACGATGACTACCTAATGGAAGGTAATTCATACTCTCCCTAAGGATTCTCATGATAGAAGTTACATTCCGAGTATTTTCTAGCTTCTATTTGAAGTCTGGTTTGATTGATTTGAGCTTGATTGGCTGATTTTTTCAAACGTATGCAAACGTCATTTCAGAGAAGTTTTGATCAACGCATGTAACTATTATAAAATGTATGGTTTTGTAATACTCTGAAGAGCAATTGAGACAGAACGAATGACGCTGTTGGTGGATTCATCAATGTCTACAGTCACTATTTATTCCAGGAATTCCCTAAGTATGGTAAATGCTGCCTGACACCACCCAGCACAACAATTGTTTTCCGGACTGGACCCCGGTGATTTATGATGGTCTGCATGAGGTTGAATTATCACATTGCCTAACGAAAATGGAAAGCGCGTCGGTGTACGGCAGCATGGATTACCAGTTTGAACTTGAATTAAGATTCTAATAAAATGATAGTGCTGCGTTCCTCGTTCGTTCGGGGACTATATTTTCCGGATCCCGTACATACATAGGATGTTGTTGCTTGCGGTTTCGCTTGGTTTCAGAAAATGGATATTTGGGGTGAGATTATCAGCAGCGATAAACGCGCTTACCGGAATGAGCAAGGTTCTCGCAGAGATTTCGAGTAGCGTGAACACACTCAAACCACGGGGATATTTTCTCCATTATGATGCAAAAAGTTTTCCGGGAAAGGAAAAGCATAACCGCTGTACACATGGGTCCTATGTGACGAACATTTGCAAACGGGCGGAACGTTAATTGCATTCGTGACCAAATTATGATCCGTAAGCAGTGTACTGTGTGTTTCACGCTTCCCAGCAGGGCTTATTGTGTGCTCATACTACGAGTTCACTAGTAGAGGTATTGACATGTTGTGCTGTAGAGCAAAGGTAGTCTGGGGTGTTGTGATTAAAATAAGTTAACCATAAAGGCATCAGAAGATTGTCGTTGATGGAAATGCTATTGTGAGTTTTTTTGCGTTTTAGGAGAATGTTTTAATCAATATTTAAACCACTTTTTCTTATGTTTGAATGCTGTATGAAATATTACAAATATTATTTAAAAAAAAATCTTCTTACGCTTAGTTCGCATAGATAAGTTTAGATAATGAAAGATATCTTTCGTAAATCTATAGTGATAAGCAAACTACTCCTCTTAATTACTTAAGTACTAAAGTTAAGCTATTGCATGATTTTTATTTCAATCAGCAAGGCTAGAAAACGGTAGAGGTAGTGGTGCTTATCGTACAACATAGGTCACATCTCTTCTTGTTCATGCTTTCTATACCACTGTCGCAACCAATTCCATTTGCCAAGTCAAGTAGCACCAAATCACCTCCCAGAAATCCGGCATAATCAAATGCCGCGAAATCTCATCTTTTCAATTCTAAGAGATAGTGAGAAAACACTGAGCCAAGCTTTATGACTTCATCCCAGCAGTAAAGTCAGAAAAATTCTCACGCTCGCCTCGGTTGTACGGAGTCGGTACCCAAATTACCCTGTTCGGTTCACACAAAAGCACTGAGAGACTAGGGCGAACATTTGGCTCAGCATAATCCGCTCCGCACAGCAGTGCAGTTCCAAGAGGAATCATTTTTCTCGTTTCTTCATTCGCAGCATAAACTCTTTCCTTGCTTTGTTTGAGCGCGGGCGCTTCGGCGGAGAAGAGTCCAAGCCTAGGGGAAGGGAAGGGGAGCATCATGTCGGGTGCAAATGTCTTGGAAAAAGAACAAGTGAAACTGTTGCTGTTAAATTATGCAATTGAAGCTAAATTGAATTTAACGTCCATCCTGAAGACGGCGACAGTTGGTAGGAGAGGTTCCGTGAAAAGTGTTTCGTGGCTGCGGGTATAGTTTGTGGTGAGTCCGTAACAAGTGGCGAACCATCATAAAACTGTCCTAATCATCATAATCATTGAGGCCATTTGGGGTCACTTTCTCCCAGTTGAGCTCGACCGGGTGCAAAACTATGCAAAATTGTTGTTGTGCGTTAATGACTCGTAAATGGTTTATTGAATATTTAGTTAGAGATTTGAAAATCATACCATTGCTCCAGTTGTCCATGTACTGTTTTAATTCGCCCCTAATTTCAAAATGGAAACAGATGTATCCTTCATGCAAATACCGAAAATAAAAACTGGTTATCACTCACTGACAATGTGCCTGCCCTAATTTTTCGAAGTTGCATTCATGTGCGTGTCAAGTTTGCCCTTATTCAGAAATTGATGTGTCATGACCTACCGTAACGGTCTGAAGGAACCTGATTAAAATGCGTATCCATGTGATTTTGGGCCTAAATCATGAAATCAACAATCATTCTAAGTGTGGTGTAGGCATAACATCTGTTGTATTCGTTAGGACTCACCAACACACCCTCTCGCAAAGCCCAAACATCAGTGCTCCGTTTGAAACATTCAGTTATTAAAATTATAGGTTTCGTCGAACTTGCCTCCATAAGCAGCTTACGGAATCGACGGCCACTGTGAACCATAATACACAATCTAATGGAGATAAATTTTTATGCGTTCGACATTAATTTCCCGGTTCATATTTCATTCCTCACCCTCGCATGAAGCCACACCGCTCAAGCCATGAAAATTCCTCTGTGTCATTATATTACCTTCCAATTACACACGTCCATGAACATGAATGGTTTCGGTGATATGCGTAGGGCTTTTCCTTTGAATTGACAGCCCAATGAGAGGGGGTGTGATAAATGACAGTTTAAATATACTTAACATAAGCCCCAACCAGCCCGGCAGCCAGCTAGTCAGTCTGAGAGTTTGGAGTCTTCGAACCTAGTCACTGTGTGTGGCAGCTGGTTTTGACTAATCCTGAAAAATGACTGAACTGATGCCGATTTAATTACCACCAGTCAGTCAACTTTAGTGACAATACGGCGTGGAATCAAATTCGGCTTCCAGAGGAGACTTCCTCAGAATCAGCAGTTCGCAAAATTGATGGCTAATTCCAATGCAGTAGCCCCACGCGGAAAACATTCGTCATTTTTAACAAGACACATTTCGCCGTCGTCTTCATCTGGTTTGGGATCTAACAATGTTGCTCTGAAACCAAATGTCGGCGTTATTTATGGATTTCTTTCGGTATCAGATACGGATTATTAAGACTACGTGTCTTGCACGTTCGTCGGTTTCCCCCTTTTCAACCGGATCGGTCGATACATTATTGTGGGGTCAGACGGTTTCGTCGTCTTTCGTTGTCAGGGCAACCGCCAATAACCCCCAGCCGAGGGTTGCAACTCCATCCACCACGTTCTTTTCAGTTGATTGATACGAAGTGACTCGACAGTGACTCCGCTCAGTAAGCCCTCCAGCGAAGTATGTACATAGGGTTGTGCCACGAAAGAATGCCAGATTCAATTGAGAACTTCCTCGTCGACGACCGTTTGGTCTTTTGTTTGTTGTTAGTCTCTTCACCCATTGGTGCACTCGTTGCCGGCTGTAATGATGATGATAATGATGATGCTCATTGAGGCTGAGAGACGTCGATGATGAGCTTCGTATGGGCGGCTTCTTGTCCCCTCTCGTGTTTCTATCTTATCGGATGGGTTTTAATCTCTGAGTCACTTCAAAATGCTGCGTGTTGCATGCTTGACGTGGCTCCATGGACAGTTGACGAGTACCACCCACTGACATTTAATCTGCCGTAGTCGTCGTTTTCTCTAGACTTTTCTCATACCCGATTAGATACCGAGCTGCTTAATCCCCATTGAACTTTAAATGATTATCGATTTGCTCTTCTCGCTTGAACAAAGCGGCCCCCCTGGATGGGGTCGAGAGAAGAGGGGAAACATTTACTTTGTAATAAAATATTGTTCCAGTAAGAGGAGAAAAAATGCCTTGCGACGGCTCGAGAATTAGATGGAACTAATAATGATTAACGGCACTGGTAAGAAAGGTGATGGGAACGAAATCAATCCACGACTCAATTACCTTGCTAATGAAGACGTTTGATTTCGTTCGAGGTTTTTGTGGAAATCCCTATGTTTAACGTTAAGATTATTAACATGTTTCCTCTAGAGGTCATATTTTCGCGAGTTTTATTTTCTTTTGACTAACTCAAACTTATTCATTGAAATGTTCGAAACTTCACAGAACACAGTAAATAACCAGTTGGTAGTTTCAATCATACTAGGTATTCGTTCGAAACATTGATTCAGTATGGCTCATTAATCGTAATTTTTTTTTTACAGAACCGCAAGTAGCATTTAACTAGTTTTCTTACTTACTTCTTTGCACTATGGTACGAATACCCAAATTTCACGACAAAAATCTATAACTCGAAAACCATGAACTTTAGACATATGATGTCTTTGGAAGATTTAATCTTAAAACAAGATCTTTCTTTTGGTTTGGGTGGTGGCTTTTATGTTCATAATAGGGTTAAGGTACGCAGACGGTGAACACCACGATGAATACAAAGCGATTATCAACATGGTGAACAAACGAAACATTTTGACTACCTGTATGATATTGAGATCAGATAATAGCAGAGGATTCAAAGAACATCGTGTCTTATGATTAATTACGCATAGTTTGAAAGAATTTTCTGCGATATCTAATGCATTTTAGATAACACATATCCAATGCTAGATTTGGCATACATTCATGGAATATTTCATGTGAATTTAAGCCAGATATCGCCGAAATCAGATCTGTTGTATGAAAGATTGCAAACAATTTCGTCGTTTATGCTGGAAATTTATCGAGGGAAAACTTTATGCATCTTTAAAAATTTATTATTCTTTTTCTTCTGAGCTCAACACTTGATGTTGGCTTAAGTGTCCTGATTTTGAACGTCAAAATAACCAGCCCTTAAAACAAAAAATATCCGGAGAACTAGAAAAATAATCGTAAGATGAAAATAAAATATGCTGGAAACTCATAACCTTACTTTAAGATCATTTTAATCTGACTCTTCTATTTAAAGAAGCACACGATGCGCGCTTTAGAAATCGTAACCATACACATTTGAAATATTTTCGATTTTTGAAAATAAATGAAAAAAAAAAAAGATTTTGGTTTTTACGAGGTAGGGTATGTGTCCATTAACTCAGCCTAATATGCAGCGATCGATTACATTTTTTATTATAACTCGTTAAGTATTTGAGCTGTAAGCGATATTAAATTTGTTATATTCATGTTTAGATAAGTTTATTAAACGTTTGGTAGCATGTGTCATGAAAAGTTACACAACTCATTTTATAAAGTCAGAAACTTTCGGGGGTTTTGCATGTAATGTCGGTCTAGAAGCTCCAAATCGGGTCTATTCGTGGATGCAGCTATGTCCTATTCGATAGGTTTATTATTAAATGCAGTCTTGGTACGGTATTATTTTCTGATTTTCTGATTTAATTCATTACCAGCTGCATTCGCTTGAGTGGATTTTTTTTAATTATCGTATAGATTGGGCCGAAGGGTCTCAGATTGTTACGAAACTTTGTACACTCGTAGGGCTCATGGATTTTGGAACAAAAAATAATATTTAAAAAATCAGGGTTGCCAGTTTTCCTGGAAAACGCCAATTAAAGTTTTCCGATTTTGCCGAACATCACTAATTTTGAAAATTCATAGCTCAAGAACGATTGATCGTAGAGCAATTTATTTTTGCAAACTATAATGAAATTTTCTCAAAAAATCGGAAATACATAATCTTAAAAAAATTGCCTACAAAATTTTCCACAGTGAAAGACAATTTCTTGGAAAAGGCGTAAAAACCATTTTCTGAATCATGAAAATTTTTGAAATGTTTTCTGCTTGTTCTAGCTCATCAACTTTCATTGGTGAAGTTTTGGCGATGGTTTTTTTTGTTGTTGTTTTTAAGTAATGCTCGAAAAACAATGGGCCCGTTACTCGTTTTCATACCAAAATAATAGAAAAAATCTAAAAGTGTCGTCTTCCAATTTGCTTATGGGTACCTATCTTATGCTTTTCAGGTAAGTGTGTGGTTTGTTAATTTTGCAAACATTGAGGTACCAAAAAACCTACTATAAATACTTCACCTACTGTGATGTTCCCTTCATGTCGACCACTCGACACTGAATAACCTTTGCATTTAAAAGGTTATTCCGATTATGCCGATTTTTCATGGGTTTACCTTCACCCGTATTGACAAAACTACCCATGCAGCATCAATCATAGTAACCCATGAGTCAGCAGACAAAATTTGACAGCTCTATCAGTCGAACTCTAACCGTGATGACACAAACAGTGAAGCAATTCCGTTCAGAAGTGTGCGCGTTCAAAGAACGGCACCCCGTCGCTTCGAAAACGGACATCGTGCGGCACTTTGTGGACGCTGGATACGCCCGTTCCGGCATCTACAACATCTTGGCACTATTAGACAACAATCAGAGTATCGGTTCCAGACGGCCGACGACCTTGAGCGACAAGAAGCTCCAAAGGATGCTGAAGAGGAAGACCGAGGGAAAAGTGGGTACATCGCAGCGAAAAAGTACCTGGCGAACATGAGCATACATGTCAGGAAGCGGACGTCGCGTCCACTGGTTTTGGAACTGCAGGCAATGACGCAGCGGCAGCGGCTGAATAAGATGGTCAACTCGATTTTCCCGGCGAATCGCGACGTGGCGGTGGTGATGGACGACGAGACCTATCTCACCCTTGATGGCAACGACTGGCATGGCACTTCGTATTTTACTTCCCCCACGAAGGAAGTGAGCTCCGAGGTGAAGTTCATTTCACACATCAAGTTTCCCAAGAAGGTACTGCTGTGGCTGACAATCAGCGAGAAGAAGATGTCAAAGCCGCTCTTCTTTCGCTCCGGACTGGTCATGAACGGGGAAATTTATAGTACGAAATGCCTGTCGGAAGTTGCGTCGTTTATCAAGAAATACCATAAGGGCAAATACGCGGTGTTCTGGCCGGATCTGGCGTCGGCCGAATACTCGAAGCGATCGTTGGAGGAGATGGTGCGGCTGAATATCGATGTGTTACTCAAGTCGGCGAAATTTATCAAAAGCAATTATCTGTCGTAGCTTGTTTTTATCACCATCCGAAAAAAAACCATTTTTTTAATGCAAACGTTAAGTCTGTAAGTCAATAACGAAATAGGGGTATCTGTCAAAAGATAAGCTATCTTTAGTGGAATTTAACGGAATTTGCTCTCGTTTACTTGTGATAGTTTAAAAAAGTATTTTAGTTTTTTGAATATTTTTATTATTTTTTTGTGAAAAGGTGATCAATTGAAGTGTGAATTTATATTTTCCTAGTTTTCCAATAGCAATCGTTCTACTAATACGCTCGCAAAAGTGTTTTGAAAAAAATACTAGTTTTTTAAAATAAAGTGAAGTAACAAATATGTGTTTATTTTTTTGACCATAGACGCATCCAAGCGTCGGACAAGGAGAAGTTTAATCGCTATGAAGGAAACACATTTGAATCTAATATATAATTAAATTTGAATACCAATGTGGGGGCACCCTCCTCTTCTCCTACCCCTCAAAAGTCACGACTGTTCATAACAACGTAAGCCGTTGATAATCAAGCACGTAGAAACAATTATACGCCGTTGACTATTGTTAACAAATTAATTAGCCATCGGCTCCTTAAAGGATTTGTAGTTGAGCCCTAAAAAACGACCTTATTTTAAAAGTGAGCAACTTTCTACCTAGCGGCAACCAGTTGAATGGAAAACAAACCGAGCAACCATCTGGGAAACGTCTCAGTTGCTTTGAAATAAATTTGTCATCCTAATAGCAAAATCATGTTGTTGGTTATCACTGAATTATTAACATGTTTGGTACACAGCCCGAATGAAGGGGCTAGGCAAACATACCATCCCGTTACCCTGTTTGGAGAATAAGGAAAATATAATCTCACACTTCACTTGTTTACTCGTTAAAAAATAAAAAATAAAGAACTGAAGTACTTTTTTAAACTATCACCAGCAAATGCGAGCAAATTCTTCAAATTCCTCTAGAAAAAGCTTATCTTTTGACCTATTTTGTCAGCGACAATGAATGGGATATGAAAGCCATAAATTTGAATAATCGTCGCCGTTGATATTAACAGACGCGTCCTTCCTTAGCTCAGTAGGTAAAGGCGCGGCTACAAAGCAACACCATGCTGGAGGTGGCTGGGTTCGATTCCTGGTCTGGTCGAGGAATGTTTCGTTAAAGAAAATCACTCGACTCCCAGGGCATAGGGTATGATTGTACTTGCCACACAATTATACTAATGCAAAAATGGTACCTGGTATCGAAAACTCTCAATTAATAACTGTGGAAGTGCATTAAGAAAACTAAGTTGAGTGCAAGCAATAAGCTAATTGTGAAAGCAATAAGCTTGAAACGCTAAGAAGAACTGATGTTTACAGACAACATAAAACCTATTTTTTACGCAGTCAGCTCCACGCGTCACGACAAACTACAAATCCGTTTTCTTCCGTAATATATTATAAAACGATTTTTTCATGTTACATAAAATGCATAACAGAAAGGATTTCATTGCTCGTAAATGTTGTGATAAAAAATTAGAGGTGAATTATTGATCTATGAACTCTTTCGGGTGCAGGAAAAAAAACGAAATATTTTCACAATCAATTCCCTATTACGCAGCGTTACACACGGAGTTCATTTGCTTAAAATATTCATTGTTCTGAACATGACGATAACTTCTAGCATCCTTAAAGCATTTTTTTTATCGAAAGCCTACTACCGATTTTATTTCATATGTTCACAACCTGTGAAGATAAAAGAACAAAATTAGTCCACAAGGATAAGATTGATCTACTTTTAAGCACTACAACCCATGGCCTTGAATAATCTCTTTTTGTTCGAAATTTAACTACCTTATCATATTTTTTTCTTATTATAAGTAGAACTTTGGATCATTGAGATCAAAACTGGTATCAAAAAGTATTTTTATTCGAATTAGCAGTAGCAGCATTTGAAAAATCTCATTTTGTGTTCCTCTTTTACGTTATCATTTTGAGTATTTATGGTCTTGTAAATAACAGAACAGACACAAACACGGGACGCTCCTTTTATGTGCATCCAAGTAGAATTAAATTTACATGACTTTTTCCTAGACTGTTCATATGTAGTTAAAAGGAATCGATACAACAGTTAACAGAAGCACAATTATAAGAACTAGATTTTTCAAGACAGATTTTTGAAAAAGTAAGTCACCTTATAGTATTGTTCATGTTCAAGCGCTTAGTGGTTGTAATCATTTCTAACTGGCATGTCTAATGATCGAGCTGCACAGCTCGAAAAAGTTGTGTAAATTTCAGTTCAATATCATGCACGTAAATCGGGCGTTAAAAAATTTAAATATTTTATTATAAATCGTGTGACGCTCTGAGACATTTTATACAGTGCACAGAGGAAAAAAAATTACATAAATCTTGAAAGAATTCAACATTTCAGCTCCAAGTAGCTGTAAAAATTTCTGGTGAATCGAATGGAAAAGCAAAAAATTCATAAAATTCAGCTTACGAAGGTATTTGACATAATTTGCCAAAATTCCACCAATTTTTTTAAAATTATTTAAAAAAAGAACTGGTTTCATACTGCATAATATACGGCATTACAAACTGGTTTCATAATGCATTAAAGCTGAAGCCAAACCAAGATGAAAATCTTGCCAAACTTCGTAAGAAAATTGAGATTTTTTTTAAATGAAAACAAGACAAAAGGCATACATTTCGTCATTTACTTCTTGATTTACCAGAACCAACAACCCCAGAGCCAGTTTCCGAATGACTAATTCCAAACCATTAATTTTCAAACCGCCGCATGAAAGCTAAACGGTGTTTCCTCTCTTCCATATCGGACAGCTATCACAACACAAGCTCCAGATCAATTTCGATAGCCTCTCGAGGAGGAAAAATAACACCTATAATCACCATAAAAGCGGATCACGACGACAGAAGAGGTGTTAAAACCGAAATTTGATCCGGGCGGCCGAGAGCGGCTTAAATTATTTTATTCGTCGACTCGGGTAGACATTCCTTTTGAACCTACCTTGGAGCAAGGAAGATGAGGCTCACCGTAATCAACAATGGACCCATGCCGGCTCATGATCAAACGAATCTTCCTTTTATAATCTTTTTTTATGAACGTTCCCCACTTAGTTCGGGGAGCAACACAAAACGTACTGATTGATTAGCAGTTTGTTTGTTGGTGATCTGAATGGCTAATGAGCCCACCATGATCAGACCGGAGGTGTGATTTTTGTTGCTCTCATTCGTCTTATATTGGGGGGTGTTCCAACGAAATCCATGTAGCCACAAAAAAAGTCATAAATCAAGGTGTTCCGAAAATACCTCGGCCGATGAAAGTGGCGTTGGTTAATAGGAAGCGTCTTTAATTGATTGACAACAATTATATCCCCGGACAAGCAGAAAATTGCCTCCTCTCATAATGGATACAATACAATGCGGCACACGATTTCGAGGTCGTGAGGTGATTCTCACTAGGTGGTTGGAGGCGATGCTGGTTTCACGCCTTAAAGTTCTTCACACACATCGATCGTCTAAGAGAGTATGAAACTGGGCTTTTCTTCGGAGTCATAAATAATACAACAACCGATGACTCCGCGATAATGGAGAAGACGACGACATGTGGTGATGCTTATGACGAGCATTTAATGCATGGACATCGTGCGAGTGTCAACCAAAGGTGGATGATTCATTTGTCCGAGATGCTATCGATCCTCTTTTACACCCTCTTAAAATAATGCTACATAGTTCCAGCACGCATGGCTATGTTCACACTTTCCTTTCTACCTCAACATCGTAATCATTCAATTGTAACTTGAAGAAACTGTATACATTTAAGGCGTAACGTCCACAACAACAACGACGGTTCCTGGAACGAGATCGAAAGATGGGAAACAAATGAACCATGATGGATCTCAGGTCCATTACAGTACAATAGAAAAGCTACAAAACTACGGTACCAACTGGCTGACAAATGGCGTAAAATCTTGTTAGAGAAAGGGAATCGTTGAAAGCGAGTGGGTCTCGTCAACACAAAGCAAACGATACGGCCGGGGAACAGTTCGAGTTGAGTTGATCTGATTTTTGTGGTTACGGTGTGATGTGACAACAAAGAAAATGTTACCCTCTAGTGTTTGGACTGTTGCCTGGCAACCATTGTGGGATGCATTTCAGTTGAGTTTGCTTTGATGTTTTGATTCTTGTTTTATTGTCCAAGCTAAAATGAAAGCGAATTGGGTTTCTTGGTGCTACAGTTGATTCGGACATCAAATTGAGCAGCGTTTTTTTTTCTGGTTGAATAATATTGTTCTGGATTGTCAAACTCGATGGAGAAGTTTTTCTTTTTACTGTGCGAACAAACAGCTGAACAAGTGGGTTGCACAAGATTGATTGATCTTTAATGATGGATTATGAAAGCACGCCAAATGTTCTGGAAAAGATTTTTTTTATGAATTTTAAATGGGAAGAGTCAACACTACTGATTACTGGCATAATTCGATTGTCATGTCGCGTCTTAGATTTAAAACCGTAGATTTTCAACATAAGATTGACGCAAGTTTAAGAATGCTAAATTGTTCCCAGCGCATACACAATTCCAAAACGGCTCAATCGCTCTTTAGTGATGGTAATAATCGGTCAATAGTGATTAATTATTTTAACAGATTTGCTTAGTAGTTGAAAAAGCACATTTAATGTTTCTGAGTTTTAAAAGTTGTACAATAGCCACAAAATGGGGGAGTTCATGTCATATGTACTTCGTAGAAGAAATTACTGATGTTTAAATACAAATAACTTCGACATGTATGTTGAAATCAGACATCTCTAGGGTTTCTAATCTAGCTTGTGGTCTATTTAGTATGACTAAAACTTGGCCTCTTTTTCTCAAATGAATCGTAAGACAAAATGATTATTTTTCTGCTACAGATGGATTTCAATGTTATTTACATTTCTATACCTACGATTAGATTCATTTTGAAGTCACAATTTGTTGAAATATTATTAAATGGTTAACATCCTTTGTTATTTTTAAAGTTGGCCTATCACTCAGCGAATTATACTTTCGATATTCATAAGATTGCATGATGATTCCTTGTCACAAGGAATCAGTATGAATTTGATTCATTTGCCTCGTGAAACATAATGAGGCAAAAATCAAAAAAAATGCGGTTGACAGACTAATGTAGAAATATTAAAAAGAATGGTTGACTGTAGTACTATAATTTGTGCAATTCTAAGAGCTAATTTTAAAAGGATTTCTCAAAGTGTTATGTTGAGAACTAGCATCTGGCGGCCTTGGAAGGCTAATGCAAGGAATGTAAGGATTTGTTATCTGACTTGAAAGACATACTAAGATGATATTTAAGAAGGTTTTGAGAACATATGTTATTTAAAAAGGTTTCGTTTAAACGCATCATCATTTTTGTATCAAATAATTTTTTTTTTATAATCCATTTATTTGTCAAGGCTCAAATGCGTTAACTTTGCGGAGCCGTTATTCTATGTACTTTGAATATTTCTTAATACTAATGTTAGTAGGACGGGACCGAACACTCGCGGCTCACCCGAGGTTTAGGAATACAATATTTAAACATGTTGGATACTTGGAAAAGAATTGAGGTCAAAAAACGTGGGAGGAAATTGTTGTTGTTGCATGTCGGTGATTGAATGTACATTAAGCAGTGTAGCAAAAACATATTTGTAAATAGGGTAATGGGATGTAATGTTAGCCTAGTTCCTTCATTCGACCTATGTACCATATATGTCATTAACTCGGCAATAATCAACAAAACTATGTTCCTATCAGGATGACCGATTTATTTTGAAGCAATTGAGATATTATTGATCAATTAAAAGTTGTTCACTTCCACGTAATTTTCGATTTCCTCGACTTTTTAGACACCATGATTTTACTGGTTAAGATGACCAGATTACACGATCTTCGAATGATCTAAAGTTGCAGAAATTGAACCTATAAACCGAATAGTGGGGCCAAGATGTATAGAAAATAGTCACAAGTTATAAACTAACAGGTCACATAGGCAAAATAACAATGATTTAACAAGAAAACCATAGACCCAATGTTAGGAACATATTTTTTTCTACGTTCCCAACTATGGCCTGTTGTATGAAAAGCGTAGTAAAAATGTTGTTATTGGTAAAATTTACAATAAAAATTTCTGAGTTTCAGTTGAAAGTTCTTCATATGGCTCATCTTGACACAAACTAAAGGAACAAATTCTGTGTAGATTGAATTCTAATGTTTTGATTATCAAGTGGTCGCCAAATCATATGTGAAAATCACTTAAGCGCCAGTATAGTTTGATTCATGAAATTATTTTTTAGGTAGAGCGAATACAGCTGGCAACGCCTTGAATCAGAAAGTCAGGAAAAAAAATCATACATTGACAACATTTAATAACAAATCTCTCGAATGGGACGAACTTGCATCCACGAATAGACCCAGTTTGGAGCTTATAGACCGACATTATATCCAAATCCCTAGAATGTTTTTGACTTAATAAAATGAGTTGCGTAACTTTTCGTGATACATACTACCAAATGGTATATTAAACATATCTAAGCAAATGTATAACTAGTTGAATATCGCTTCCAGCTCAAATACTTTCATGAGTTATAATAAAAAATGTAATTGATTGTTGCATAATAGGCTGAGTTAAGGGACACATACCCTATCCCTTGTTGCGGTTTGTTCTCCCCCCCCCCCCCCCCCTCGGGGCCCCCGCTCTGTGCCGCCCGCTCGCCGCCTGGACTTGGGCTGTCTTCCCTCGCGGTCGCGCTCCCTTCCTCTCGGCCTTTTCCCCGCTTGTGGGAGATAAAATGTGCCCCGTCCCATCTCTCTCCCCTTTTGTTTCCGTTGTGGATTTCCTCGGCATTGTAAAAAAACCATTGAGGCGATTTATCGCTCGTAAATATCGCCTTCCTCCCCCCTTTCCCGTGAGGCCGCTTTCTCACTACTCGGTATAGTGCAATGAGATGGAACCCATGCTAAGGTGATAATGTGTGAGCTGTTGGATAAAGCACTCAGTGACGACTGTATTTCATGCCGGAAATACGTCGAGTGCTTCATCGGCCTCATTGAACGAATAGCCTCCAGAGAACTTAGGCTATCCGAAAATATTAAATAATGATCAGGGGGAGTGAGACGATCCGCTCTAATGCGTACGATATAGCTGCAAGTTTCGCAACGTATACCGAACAAAGATTCTGAAGCTTGTTTGAGGCGCTATGAAGATCGTTGAATACACCAAATCCAGTGGACGCATGCATTATTGACCCATCTGTGTAAAACTTTTTCTTTGATATAACGTGGCGGTACTTGCTCGCAAAAACTGAAGGTACAATTATCGAAGGCAATCCGCCGATATCACACTCAACTTTAGTGCTACTCCCAGTGCCCAACCCACCGATATCACTCTCAACTTTAGTGCTACGACGCGGCTATTAAATAGAAAGAGGAGCGAGTGTGATATTATCACTACTTTGTGAGGTTGGACCTTTGGCTCTCCCACGAATGGTTCATTAGAGTAGAAGGTCATACTATGACATGAACTAGCGACATCTATCATAAATCAGCTATCTCCAATGCATCATTAACATGAGATTGGGCCCTCCCACCAGTGTCCAGGTACAACATCCAGCCATGGAGAGGGGTAATTTGTAGGTTTGAACATATCACACGTTTGCAAACGCAAACGTGTGATATGTTCACTGCCCACGTCCCTTTTGCACACGTTTGCAAAGCTCCTTAGAAGAAATGGGTTCTCTAACCTTCACGATGCTCTTTTGTAATTTTATGATAAGTTGCTTTTACTCACAAATAATTTAAATTCGACTGAATTTCGTCACTAGTAACTCTTTCAGTAACTCAAAATTGAGTGAATCTTGTTAGGTTTGACTAGATGACAAATCAGCAACATCCGTCTCATTCATGCTGAATTTACTAGCATTTGTTGTTCTCGCCATTAGCGTCAAAAATTACACGGCACATAAAATTTAGTTTATGCTACAAAATCAATCGTTTTTTTAATCAATCTTATCGTTCTTTTCTGCCACGAAATTGTTTTATACTATATATGGAGGAAGCTTCGTATTCAATATCATATTCGCTGTTGACAGGCCGAAGCATTTGTACACTCTACTAAAACATCATTTAAAGTTCAGATCCTTGAAACTCACACTTGCAAACGTTTTTTTGAACAAAAAAGTTAATTAAAAAATACGAAAAAATAAATTCAATGAAATACAACTTTTGTCAAATTGCGTAGGTATATTTCGGTTCCGAGAGACTTAATTTAGCATGAAAGCTTTGTATACGGACTTCGTTTTTTGCCGAAACTGCATTACGTCTCGTCTAAAATTAATAATTTTTAAGTGTGTATACATACTTTAAAACCTCATCCAGTGTTGTACGAAAAGTATACAAAAAAACTGAAAAAACAATGTTGAAAAAAAAACAAAAGATTTGGAAAACTCTGGGTCTTATCGTTACATGGATGTTTGATAGATTTGTTTTAACTTCTGAATCGGCAATTGATCTTGTTCTGTTGAAAAGAGCTGCTACTCAAGAAGTGTTTGATCTCACTAGGCCATGCTGACTTGTGAAAAGTAGACAAATGATTTCAGCCCTCTTCAGCAGCAACACCAACATGCACGGATACGATAGAAGAGGAGCAGTGATTGGCGGGTCCGCACGAAATTATTTTCGTATACTGTATGATTGAGGTGAAATGATGGCGTTTTGCGAGATGATTACCAATGTGAATGTTTCTTAAATTTTATGATGCATGTGTTTTATGAACGGAAACTTTGTATACAAAATAAGCAACTTCACACAAAAAATCAGTGTAGATGATGAAGGGGCACGAACAAAATTTGGCCAACTTAAACTTGACGCATCATATAATCGTGCATTTAAAAACTTGAGCACCCCTAGTTGTGCCGACGTGTACTTGCAGAATCATGACCCTATTTTGATTTTGTCGTTGGACATGGCGTCCAAGCTGAAGGAGGAACGCATCTACACGTTACAAGGGATCAAATCAACTGTCACCAACGCATTGAAAGTGTCTTCCGGGCCAGGAAGCCTGTATTGGATGGAAATCGAAAGCTGGAAGCCATAAGCTAAAAAAATCAGTGGGGTTGTGTTGAACACACATCCAGTTGACGAATATTACGTTAAACCGTTTGATTACTTTCGTTTGTTTCGTAGCAGAACATTGCAACGCAGGTACTATATACCTTAGATTGTTCAGAGTCTGTTTCGGAATTCAAAGTCAATATTCAGTGATATTTTTCATAGTTGACAGTCGCAAAAATATCGAAAATCTATCGAGAAATGATAAAGCTTTTAGCGTTCAAAGTGTTTTAGTTATTAGTTGGGTTTGATCACCGTGGAGTTGTATTATTTGGTTTTTGGTTGGTTTTAAAAAACCAAATAATGTTTCAGTTATTCTCAAATTTTCATTTGACCCTTACCCGTAAGGCGTAATTTGAACAAAGTAGCGTGGGTGTGGTCCTCATAGATCGTAAGACTAGCACTCAATAGTAATTATGTTAGAAAATTTTATAATACGCTCTTTAAAAAGAGCCGTTTAGTTTAAATGATGATACGGCCTCGAGTTGAAGGCTCTCCAGCGTCTCAACCAGTAGTTAGCAATGCATTACATCTGGCTGCTTTCAGTTTTTCCCGATAACCACGAGCTCACATGGCATCGGTAGATGGCCGTATTGGAGGATTTCCCGTATGTTAGATCTTAATGCGTTTCCGAAATTTGTGCATACGGTTGGCATCAAAATGATTAAGCATTGCACTTATTCTGACTTTCACAGTTTCTCAAAATTTATTTCTTCCTAGAAGTAGAACACAGAATCGTTAACACAGCAGAATAGCTATTCATAACAGTACTAATTGGAATGTGCAGAAATTTTTAATTCGGAATATCATGTTCGAAAATCAAAACGTTGTCCGTAATAGGAAATTTCTTGATACTTGCCGGAACGCAACAATTTTTCGTTGAATTGGTCGTCCTGAAAAGGACGGATTTGAAATAGTCCGCATTTGAAATAAAGCCGTTACCAAAAGATGGCTACCAACAAGATCACACACACAATCACCTTATTTCGCTTCTCGTGGTTGCACCTACCGGCTGGCTAGCCCAGCAACGGTTGCCTATCCAACGGCCTGCCTAGTAACAGCCAGCAGCGCAATCAGTTACCTGACCAATTGGTTGGTCGCCAATGCACCTTCTATGGCACTTGCCATCGCCAACTGTTAAATCCAAATTGGCGCCTTGCCGCTCCGCATTGCTGAATGAAACTGCTCACCTGGCGTTTGCTGCTAATCCATACTGGCTCTATGCTCCGTACAGCTCCAGTACTGTAACACAGTGTACCCTTTTTAAATCGTTCACTTCTGCATATGAGTCCTCCCTTACTCACATTTGAAATCTGTGATAGGACAGTACTGTGCGTTTAGTAAATTTAGCCTGCAAAACAAAATTAAAATAAATTACCTTTTATGTTCGTTATTTTCAATAGCTTAAATTGTGAACGGATTATTTTTGACAGTTGAATTGATACGTGGGAAAATTTCCAATCGATTGATGTTAAAGTCTTGAAAATTTATAAAGTTGTAAGAGTTTAATTTGTAACGATATTTCGTGACAATCGCTTATTTTTAGATTTTCAATTGACACCCTACTCTTGCCGTAAGACGTAGGCTACGTCAAAAACATGTCGGACATTCGACTTATAACACAAGGAGGTAGTGAGTCCAAATTAACACGGTGATTTTAAAGCAGGACGGCATCTACTAAGCTGTCTACTGAGCGCGAACCTATCTCACAAAATAAAATAAAATAACTGCATCTCTTTAAAAGCTCTACCCATTAGGAATAACGAACCTTAACTCTCCTGACTACGAATTTATGTTCATTAAGACATCACCCAAATCATCATCAAACAAGACAACTCTATTCCATCGCTCAAATAAATGTTAAAACAAACCCATTCTCTCATCGTTCAAGCCGCAACAAACCTCTCAAAGAAGCAGCAGGTAATCGAATAACATCATATATTTACGCTGTAACTACCGCTGCCGCTGCCTTTTCGGAAAAACGAAAGCCGCTACCTACCAACTTGGTTGGCGAAGCTCATGTTTCACGTGTCATAACTTACTGCCACACCGGCAACTGCTTGAAATCCAATCCATCCGGCTGTGGAACGGTCGACGATAACTCTAAATGCTATATGACAAATCCCCCAGCATTTCCTCATCAAATTTGTCCCCATCGTCATCATCGCCATCAACCTTCAACCAGATATCAATTTCCCACCGCGCTCAATATTTGTACGAGAGCTAAACTCGGCAATATTTCCCTAAACTCACGGCGTTAGCGGAAGAAAGCCGATCCATTCGTCCGCTAGCCAGGCGCTTTTCTGTGGACGAATTAACTACGAATGAAGATTTCTACTGGAATGCGACGTCCCTGTGCGGTTGGTCCGCTATTGTCTTCTCCCGGGTTGCGTCCCATCCTTATGCAAATTTTAATTAAGTTCGTGCCTCTTCCTGACGACATTTGATTTCGAATGTTTTAACCCCCACAACTTCGAAGTGGTGGTCATGAATTGGAGACAAACAGGTGCCAATCCGTGAAGGGGCTGTAGGACGGTTGATGGCGGTGAACTTTCATTATTCGCATTTAAATATTTAATCATGATTACGGGACGATCGTTCTTTTTTCAAGCTTTCTCGCAGATTGCGAAAAGGAGATAGCAATGAATTTCACTAGAACCGGATTTGGGTTCTAAATCTGAAACGTTGCTACTCAATTCCCATCTAGGGAGGTCAAAGTTCTGCGCTCGCTTTCGAAAGGAAGGCATTTTGCCGTTAATTTACTCGTCCAATTTCCGGTGAGGCGCTCGAGAATCGATCCAATCTTCGGATGATGCTTCTGCTATTGGTGTTGTTATTGTGGTTTTCATTTGTCGATTTCATCTTTGATTTTTTCGATGCTGCTGGTTAGGATGAAATAGCTGCTGCTTGTGGGTAGAATAATCTCATCATTCGGAGGCACAGACATGATGATGCCTGTTTTTTTTTGCTTCTTCCGAATCAGCGTTATAATTAAATTCGATGCTTACACGTGAGAGATTGCAAGCGAAACAAGCCGTGGAATGGAATTTAATGTACTGGATCGGTTCGTTCAGACAATGTGATAACGCAGGTTCATTCGTACAGTCATAGTTCAGCCGGAGATAACATTTGAGTTATGATTTAAAGAACATCGAATGGTAATCATAAAATGCAGCTTTTGGGTTCGAGGTGATCCATCAGTCATGTGCGGTTTCTTGCATCGAAAGATTTGAGGCCAATCAACCTTTTGTGGTTTGATCCCAATCAACCGTGCCCAACAAGTGTTGTGATCTCAATTTCATCAAATATCCCTCTAATCGATCATACGAAGGTTTTCTGGTGGTAATATATAGCTAACACATATTCTCTTTTTTCCATTGCAGGTGATTTCGTCAGCATCATCATCATCAACAACAACGACGACGACGTCGACAAGATGCCTCAGCAGCCTGTGAATGTGTTGTTAGTTTGTAAGATAAACGACAGCCGTTAGTGCGTGTTATTTGTGTGCTAAACCTTTAGAGGGTTTCCTTTGTGAATGAAGATCTAGATTTTGATTCATCGTCTAGAAGAAGAAGAAAAATAAGTGTTAGCGAAGAGCAAGAAACCAGCAAAATGTGGTATCTCGGAGCCGCAGAAAATATGCGGCGACCGAGTAGTCCGGTTCAGGTCGCAAGTCGACCGACTACAGTGCAACGCAGCCATCGATCCAAATTATTCAGTGTTTCAATGTTAGCCATATTAGTAGTGTTAGTGTTTAACCTTAATATCGTCATAGTATCGTGTAAGCACCATCGTCATCATAGCGCAAGTAGCGAAGAGTTCAAGTTCGATCCAACGAACAACTTCATTAGTATAGTTCTGCCTCATGACACATATCCCGGTTACAGCATCCAGAAGTTCACCGCAAACTTCACCAGCCCCAACTCTCCGTTCTCGTCGATCTCGACCTACTCATCAAAGCCGCTCAACTATCGGCTACTCGAGACCGACTATTCCAAATACTTTACCGTCCTGGACGATGGTATGGTCATGACGACCTCGGATCTCTCCCCACTAGTCAACCGGCCGGTGAAACTGGTCGTCCTGGAGGAGACACCGAACTCCACCGCCACACACCAGCTACAGTTGTACATTATGAACCGCAAAGATATGCTACACTTCCCCAGTACCCTCGGCGAAACGGTCGGTGAATTAGTCGAGAACAAAAACGCCGGTACGCGAGTTCGCGAACTTCCGCTTCTACAGGCAAATTCCGCGCGCGGTGCCAAATCGGTTATCTACTCGATCGGTAACGGGAACGACGGTCATGAATTCGCCCTTGAGGATAGTAGCACGGGAGAGATCAAGCACACCGTTCGCATAGACGACACCCGAAAACACGGTGTTTGGCTTGTTTCTAACAAGCCACTGGATCGCGAAGCCAAAGACGAATATACGGTTGTTGTTGAGGCAACAGATCCGAAGAAAATCAACAAAGCTCAAGTCAAGCTCCATATTAAAATCGTGGACGTTAATGACAACCACCCAATTTTTACCAAGCCGGACTATCGCTTCATGGTAAACGGTGTCAAATCAACAGATAGTTATGGTAACGAGACCATTTCTTGGGAACGTTTCACTAGCATCGGGAAGGTCGAAGCCAAGGATGCTGACGGCGATAAAGTTGCTTACCGCCTGACGAGTCCTAGTAATACAGTTGTTATCGTCCCACAAACCGGTGAACTTCTGCTAGCCGGAGAACCCGACATGACGGAGCTGTTTATCGACGCCGAGGCACATGACATTCGCACGCCCAGCTTGAAAAGCGAGAAACCCGCCCGGGTCCTGATCGAGTTTGTCGCTCCGGATCCGATTCCGGTGGTGATGCAACACATGGGACATGAGTACCAGCATTCACATCGCCGCGACAAACGTCGGGTTACACGAGCCGTTCGACCCACCAAGAGAATCGAGTTTACCGAAGCCGACGGCGATACGGAAGGACGCAACGTGTTCCAGCTGGAGAAGGAAACCGACAAGGAAACGTTCAAGATCCGCGATGAGAATCCATGGGTTACGGTCGAAACGAATGGTGCCGTGCGGGTTAAGAAGAAGTGGGACTACGAGGAGCTCGGACCGGAGAAGACAATCGATTTCTGGGTCATCATCAGCTTCCAGGGACAGCAAGGTGAGTGGCTTGATTTGGTTGTATTTATTTGAGTGAATTCTATTTGGGGACTGTTCATAAACCACGTATACCGAAGTTTGACATTTTTAAACCTCCCCTCCCCCCTCGTAGACTTTAGTAGACTTTTGCCAAACAACCACCGCCCCCCCCCCCCCTGCTTAAAGTCTACGTAGACTTTATCAAAAGAAATTTTTAATATATGTGGAAAATGAGGAACGAATTATTAAATAAAATTCAAACAATCAGGTAACTCCGTTATTCGTTTTTATTTTATTTCATAAAAATAGCAAAAATTAAAAACAAAAACAAGCAATTATGCAAATGCTTAAGATTCTCAAACCTTGGCTGCTTGAACCAGTTATTAAAACTCGTCAGTGGAAGTTCTGGTGCAGTTTTTTGGGTGTTAAGTTCAATCATTTCGACGAAACGTGATTCTATTCAAAGAACTTCCGTTGCTCCGTTCATGTCCACATCACAAAGAATCTCTTCCTAGCGTTGCTGCAGAATCTTGGGTGGTCTTATTTTCTTAGACGAAATATCTGCTTTGTGGATGCTTTTGCGGTGACGATCTGCATTCACTTTTGTCGCAAAAAACAGTACACAATTAGAGCAAATGTGATTATTTTTGCTTTTACCTTAGATGCCAAGTAAAGTTTATCTTCTTTGAAAGTTTTCCAAAGCAAGTTGACGTCTTCCCAGGCCTCTTCATGTATTTTCTACTTTTTCCCACTCTGCGCTATAGCATTGCTTGAACACGTCTTTTTCCGTAACTTCAGCGTTTGACAGGTAATCACAACCGGATATAACTAAGCCCTTCTTCTAAATGTTTGTCAAATGGGAGCATGTCAACCATCAAATGTCATCTCATTCGCGTATAAATGAAAATACTAAATGGTTGACATCATAAACTTAATATTGAGTTGGTTCCTTGCATTCGCTCTCTCGAGATATTGTTTAAAAAGGGAAACACAACCAACACGCTCTACACGGCCAGCCACTTCAAATCAGTTTTGACTCACTTTCGTCAAAAATGGAGTGACTTAAATTTGAGTAAATGTAACTGGGATTGACAAGTCAACAAATCAAAAGATAGACTCAAACCAGATGGATGTTTTTGATTTGTTGACTTGTCTATCCCTATTACATTTACTCAGATTTAAGTGACTCCACTTTTGATGCAAGTGAGTCAAAAACGACTCAAAACTGAGTTAAAATGGATGGCCGTGTAATTACTGTTTTTTTTTCTGTATCTTTTATCCTTTCGAAAAGATAGTTAGAGACAGTAATTTTAGCGTGTAACATTAAACCCCGTTCACATTACCCTAGCAGCACACTTGACTCAATTACATCACAATCAAGTTGCTGTAAATAATTATGATGGTTTGGTGCTGCTAAAACCCCGTTCACACTACAACCTATATTACGTGATATAGAGTATCTTGATATCAAATGCCATGCCCATTATTTCCAGTGAAAACTAGATGTATTGATGCTGATATCAAGATAGTCTATATCACGTAATATAAGTTGTAGTGTGAACGGGGTGTAAGGTACAACCTACATTACGGGATATAGAGTATCTTGATATCAAATGCCATGCAAATTATTTCCAATGAAAACTAGATGTATAGATGCTACTATCAAGATAGTCTATATTACGTATTATAAGTTGTAAGGCTTGCTTCATTTAGAATTGGAACAAACTTTTGCTCATATTGTGGCGCTTCTGGTGGACGGATTTGGAAGTTCTTGGCGCCCACGTGTCGGGAATTTTGTCAGCGTGTAATAATGGCATGGTAGGATCTCCAAAGTGGACTTTCGCTTCGGGAGGCTACCGAAACATTTGAACCTACCTACCGGTACCTACCGAAGCGACCGTTCAGGTCGACCGTCAGAGAAGTGAGAGGACGAGCCGAGTTGGTTGCTAGCCTACTTAGATGCTTTCGGGATCTTGTGGCAGAGGAGTGGCTGTCAATTGATGCGGGTTACAGCCAATGGGGCAGTGAGCGACTAACATCTCTAACCGAGGGATATAGATACCGCACAATTGTGACAATATTAATTCGAAGCATTTGGAACGATTAGCTGATTTCTTTAATTTAAAACAATAGGTTTATGAATAAACGAGTATTTCCAGACACAGTAAAACTTTGATTGACCATGTGTACTGTAATTTTGATTCTATAAGTGTTGTTATAAACTCTGACTTGAAAGTAACCAATCATGAAACCAGTATTATTAACGTTGAAGATAATAGTATTGGTGACAGTGATTATGTGAAATGAAGTGTTGGAAAAAGTATTCGAAACAAGCTATTTTAGGACTTGTCGAAAGAAGTGTGGATTTTCAAACAAATACCGGTTCTCTAGTTCAGAAATCAGCTGTTTTGACAGACGTCTCAAAAATATGTACTAATAAATTAGTCGAAAATAAATTTGTTTTAATAAAGAACTCGAACAGCTGGTACAATTTGGACCTTTGCGTCTTAAACGTAAAAGAGACCAGCTGTACAAGAAATGGCGTAGAACTAATAGGCATATCTCTTTTAATAGGTACAAATATGCACGTAACAAATATTCGCAATCCGTTAAATGAACTCGTGGTGAACATATTCAGAGGAAAATTGATTTGCATCAAACAACAGCAAAGAGTTATGGAAAATGTTCTATGTTAAAACCTAGTAATTGAAAACCGCGATCTATTACCTTCAATGGCACATTAGAACAGTTAGAGGACATCATTGCATCTAGATTTAATGAATATTTCGTCGATAGTATTTTGTCAATCAATCAATCCATTGATCTAGTAGATGAGCCAGACGAAATAAAACAGCCGATTAAGCATATTAACTGTAGTTTTGAAAGTTTTCACCCAATAACAGTAGAGAATCTAAAATCTATTTGCTTTTCTTTGAACAAAACGGCTGGAGTAGATAACGTTAATGCAAGAGTAGTACAAGATTGCTTTAATGTCATCGGAAACAACCTGCTGGACCTAATTAACGAATCGCTGCAAACTGGGCACGTGCCACAAGTTTGAAAAGAATCTTTAGTTATTCCCATTCAAAAAGTCACTGGAACGATTAAAGCCAAAGAGTTTCGTCCTATTTCACACTTTAGAAAAAAAATTGGAACTTGTTCTAAAAGGCTAGCTGTTAACGTATTTAAATAGTAATAATTTGATTGCGCCGGAACAATCGGGATATCGCGAAGGTCATTCTTGTGAAACAGCGTTAAATTTTGTGTTGTATCAAAATGGAAAAGAAAATGTAGAGCGGAAGGATACGATTGTTGCTGTTTGTTTTGGATCTGAAACGCGCTTTTGAAACGATTTCTCGGCCCTTGTTGTTAGAAACAATCAAGCGCTTTCGATTTTTGGGTTCTGCATACAGATGGTTCGAAAGCTATTTGTCTGACAGAACTCAACAGACTGCTTTTAATGAATCTGTTTCGAGCCCTGTGGATAACAGCCTTGGCGTACCACAAGGGAGTGTATTAGGGCCCATTTTATTCATTCTATATATTAATGACATGCGACGAGTCTTGCGATTGACGACGATTCGGAAGCCTCGAAAGCCAATCGTCGGAGTGGAACTGTCGACCGGAAACTGCGTGGTAAGTTGCTGAAGACGATTAGAGAAATCCCAATCTGTCGGACCGTGATTTGGCCAGAAAATTCGGTGCTGCCCATAGTACCGTGGAGGAGAACTCGACTCCGGGAAGGAATCAAGTCGTATCGAGCTAGCAAACGGCCAAATCGGACCATAAAACAGAATTGACTGGCCAAAATCCGTGCTCGGAAGCTATACGACCATGTGCTGACCAAGTTCGACGGGTGTCTTCTGGTGGACGATGAAACCTATGTCAAGGCTGACCTCGGGTAAATCGCAGGTCAAAAATTTTACTTGGCAACGGCTCGGGGGATGTTCCAGCCAAATTTAAATTTGTTTTTGCCGACAAATTTCCGCGAAATTCTCATGATTTGGCAGGGCATTTCCAGCTGTCCAAAAAAAACGAAAGTTTTCGTTACAAATAAGACAATGACGTCGGAACTATACCGAAAAGAGTGTCTCCAAAAACGAATTTTGCCGTTCATTCGAGTCCCACGACCATCCCGTAATGTTTTTGCCAGATTTGGAAAGCTGTCATTTCAGCAAAGTCGTTCAAGAATGGTATGCATAGAAAGGGGTCCAGGTTGTTCCGAAAAACCTTAACCCACCCAACTGCCCCAGTTCCGCCCTATTGAGAAATACTGGGCAATCATCAAGAGGAGAACTCGAGGCAAAGGGAAAGGTTGTCAAAGACATCAATCAGATGAAGACCTGGTGGAATAAGATAGCTAAAACGATGGACGAAGAAGGTGTGCGCCGCCCAATGAGCCGTGTTACAGGAAAAAATTCGAGAATTCCTTCGAAACCGTGACGAATAATTTTATCCGTATTTTTCTTAAAAGTATGAAGAAAACACTACATTTGTATTAAAAAAGATCTTGAATTCAATAATAAATAACTGAAATACAGGCAATTGTTTTTGTTCCAATTCTATCTGAAGCAACAACAATTGTGAAACAATACCATTCATAGTAATTGGCTCAAATTTGTTGAAAAAAAATGTTTTTTTCTATAGTTAAGATACATAACAACCCCCCTTTTCTATTGTCGATGTCTCAGTTTACATTAGATTCTATTGTGGTAACAATAGCTTCCTATTGTCATCTTATCGTTGTGAACAATACTATTAATTATACATACTATATATTCTGTTGTATTGTTACAATGCCTGTAATTGTAAACCTATGAGAATTTGTTTTTTCGGGTTCCGAAAATTTGCGAAGTATTACTTTTTTGGATAATTCGCAAGGTCTTAACATTTTTTTTAATACTTCGTGTATAACGTCGAAGTGTATGAATATCCGTTTTGAAGAGAGAGAAAAAACATCGTAGACAAACGTAGACTTTTTTGAACCCCGCAATGAAAAACAAAGAAAAGAACATCTGTGCTAATTGGCGCTGAAAAACTGTTTCGACGCCAAGAGGAACCTCGGTCCATGCACTGAACTTGATTGTGAGTTCTGTCTGCCTCTTGAACTCGTTTTTAACTCTTTTATAACTTTGGTAATTAGGAGGATGGTGAGATTTAGGAGGATTCTTATTAGTGCATATCTCACATATTTAAATGGCCAGGTGGTTAGAACACCGATATACTAAGCTCGGGGTTCATGGTACGAACCTGGTTTATGAAGGCTTTTTAGATGTCAGCAATAAATTTGTTCTACTTTAGGTTAGGATTTTTTTGCTCAGTTGTCAAATATAAGTTGTGTTACCATTAACCTTCTGCGCTTTTCGAATTCAATAGGAGCACCAGAAAATGTTTTCTATTATTGGAATCAGTGTTACTGATATTCTCCTCATTCAGTTCGAATGTGTTTGTCATCACCGAACACTTCCGAAATAAGGGAAGTCAAGCGAGCGTTCGCGAACGAACGGAGTGCTGTCGTTGATGAATGGCTTTGTGACTGACTCGTGTGCGAGGAAGTATTGAGCCTATTCAAGCTATGTTGCATTCCCTCTCATTCTTTCGTAGTCGTTCCTTCACTGTTTGCTATTCGAACGTGAGTAACATCGTCGACGAATGTTGTTTTAGATTCGCCGCGAGTAAATTTAGTAAAAAAAAGGTGGAAAACTCGAATTCGTTTTTGGTCTCGTGACGCTGTGCCGAAGAATGGTGAATGGTGTTTTCGATTCGCCGTTTTGGCTGATCACTTCGGTTCCTTCTTTATGAATTATGATTTATTTAGTTGCTTTGGTCATCATCTGAGGAGTGATCCTATTGACCGGAAGTCCGGCTGGAAGTGATTTACACCCCCTGCTCACATTACAACTTATATCACGTGATATAGACTATATTGATATCAGCATCCATACATCTAGTTCCCAAGTAACAAATTCAATTTTAAGGTACACTTGAAGAAGTTCTCAAGAATCATTTGATAAAACCACGCATAAAACTAGATATTCTACAAAACATCGATAAAACAGCCATAAAACCCTCATAAGTTCAAAAAGGCCCATACTACAGGAGGTTCTCAAGACTATTTCCCAAGATGCGCTTAAAACTTGATAGTTTTATCGGTACATACTTGTAATGACATGCAGGACATGCTTAAAACTATGATAAAACTACCACAAGTTTTGGTAGTTTTATGATTTTCCTCTTTAAGAACACTTCCAGTCCGTCACAAATATGTTTCGAAGATTCCATTTTTGGATTCGTTCTGCTGAATGGGGAGAAAGAGAAAAAAAAAACATCGATAGACATATGATGTTTCTTTTCCAAAGTGGATACGTATGTAAATTAATTGTAAAATTGACCATAAATGCATGAGTTTTTTGCCTGCAATTGATAAATTTTTCATGCGACGTTCAGTTTATTGGTGTTTTATAACATAAAAGCTCGAAAATTTTAATGCGCCACGGAATCATTGCTAGACCATTGATTTATTTGAAAAATAAAAAATACTTGAAAATTCAACAATTAGGTGACAAGGCTGATAAATTGTTAGATCTTGAATAAATTGTGCCTACAATCTATTTTAAGTTTCAAAAGGTATTTTAAACAGCAAAAATTGTTCGTAGCATTGGAAAAACGAGAGTTTTTTTTTTGCATACATATGTAAATGGCTACCATTCCGAGGGAATCTAGAATAGGCACGCTCGCCATTTTTTCAATGGTTTTATCTAAAACTACCATAAAACGCATATAAAACTAATATTTCTTGCACAAGACTAACAAGATTTTTTTAGGAGCGCGATAAGTTCATCTTTACTTGTTCTATTCTTGAAAAAGAGGAGTAACGCTTGAATAAAACTTGTTTGAATTGCTCAAGGTAAACAAGTCTTTCGTAAGATAGCCATAAAATCAGTGTGGAGAAGGCACATCATAAACAAAGAAAATGTGAACGTTCAAATCAAAAGTGCCTATGCATAATTGTTGTTCATAATTACAGCTTATAATTTATTGTTTTTAATCACCAGCGTAAGGCGATTAAAACATTAAAAAAAACTCTAACTTGAATATGCTAACAATGGATTTGGGAAGAAGAACAGATAATAATATTGCGTCGATGGCTGAAACATCAGTTGAGCGAAAGATGATTTTTCTCTTGATCTGTACGCTGAACCTAGCTTTGGAAAAAGTGCACTGTGTAGTGGATCACTGAGCGATTCCAGCGCACAACTTCCAACTTTGGATTAAACGTGCGGATCATGGGAAAAATCGATTTTCGCTCAGATGATATACTCATTTTTACTTGCAACGAGTATAAATATTGTGTAGTCTACTGGGAACTGAAATGCATGACTCGGGAGAATTCAACATTAACATAACATTTTACAATCGTAGTGCACATTAAAGCTTACGTCAAAAGTACTGCGCTGTATTTCCACGGTGGTGCGCCATATAACGCACTACCTGAGACGTTAGGTTTAACTTGCACAACTGGCATAAAATCAAATATCATGAGTTATGCATTTCGGTTTTCAACTGGCGACACATTGCACCATTTTATTTTATTCGTTTTACGCATAACGCATAGACCCTTTTGATAAGTTAGTCTCAGTAGGCTGCGAATCCAATGGAATGGTCAAAAAAAAAATTGTCGTTGGTGGCTGAGATGAAGGAGTGTTCAATATATTGGATAGGTTTTTATTGAATTTCCGCTTGAACGATCCGCTAGTTTTTCATTTCTTCCACCTGTGGGCGTCCATTGTGACAGTTTGTTTATTTTTCACATAATGTGCTTTCTCAAGAATATGTGCTCTTATTTAAAATCAAATGGTTCTAAGAGAGTTTTATGGCAGCATTTCCAAGATACATTCATCTTACAGAAGAATGTCATAAAACTTTTACAAAACTTTTATCAGGTTTTATGCAAGTTGCGAAACGATGTCTTGAGAGGGGGATCAAGTATCTTATAAAACTACTGATAAGGTGAATTACACTTATAAATGATGTAGTTTTATGGAGGTTTCTTCAAGTGTTCTTTAATCACTCTTAAGAACTGTTAATGAATTAAAACCACCTTATCTTGGAAAATGCCCTGATAAAACCGGATGAACTCCATAATGCTTTGATAAAACTACCATAAAACATGAATAAAACCAATTTGCATTTGAATTGCTACTTGGGATTTATTTGTTATTTTGTGTTCTCTAAAATGTCTAGGAAAAAGGGAAAATGTCAGGAATAAAATGTAATCTCCCAGAAGTCGTTGAATTTTCCGTAGAATAAAATACTCATTCTCAATCAGGTCCTTTTACTAATTCGGTATTTCATTGGTTCATCAATTCTATCTCTCAAATCCTGCAAAAATGGATGAAGTTGGTCGTATCGTTCTGCGGGTCAGATCCATTTTAAGCCGTGCGTCTTCACTTTTGTTCAGAGTCGGATCTCCTCAGCGTTCTGATAAATGAAGATTTCAAGTGTGCTTTCCTTCCTCTTACCTACTTACCTATCTTCGACCAACTCAATGTGGAAAGACTGCGCTGGCAAAAAAAAAAAAACAAACAAATGCCGCCCACTTTATTTAGGTTCCTTCGCTTTCGTTCGATTTGGGAAAGAGCGTTTCAATGGGTCTTAGCATCTTTATCAAGCAGCATGGGATCTCGATATGGCACCTCTTGCCACTCAACGAAATAACCAATGAAAGTGAACGATCATAATGCTCTGTGATTTCCATTCTTTTACCTGAGCCGCAACGGGATGCCCTAGAGGGAAGCGATAAAGCTCATTGTAATATTGAATACTGATGGCCAGAAGCTGTTCGAGTCTTCTCACATCATCACAATCTTCCTTCATAAAAAGCGAAATTTAAACCAATGGCTTCTGGCAGCCAACACAGCTCCCGGGACTTTATGATACCCCACCGGCAAGTAAATAAAGTAAAATCGAACGAAATGTTTATTTTCCGACCTGCTACCCCCCATCCCCTCAGTCCAAACATTTCCACGTTTGTTTGTCCGGCTTTGTTGGATTAGGGGGATCGTAAATTCATTATTTTTAATATGTCGATTACAATTAAGCCTACCACGCGATATTGTTCTCCTAAAAGCGGACGCAGTGATTATGTCTCGAAAAGCCTAATTGGGTTGCTGAAGGAAGTTCGGAAGGGAATTGCCGAAAAGGTAAAGTTTGCCGAAGCCAATAAGCAATTATGAGCTCGGGAGTGATGATAAAAAATGGAGGGACATCGAAAGCATGGGATTTCAATAAATTAAAATTCAAATTAGTAGCGGGGGCCCTTCAAGATTTGGGTTCAACGTAAATCGTGCTCGTCTCAAAGGTGGGAAAGTTTAATTCATTAAGCAGCTGGTGGGTTCCGGTTGTTTGCCACCCGACCTTTGGACGGCCAGTTTTATGATTTTTTGAGCATGCGGACTGCTGTGGAATTTGGGCGGAAAAAGATCGAGATTTGGAACATTGTAACCGTGAGGTTTTCAGGAAAGCTGTTAAATTATGATTCAGAAATTAACTTGACAGGTTTTGATGCACTTGAATATTTGATATTTTGACATTGGGTTTTGGGATTTAAATTTTAGGTGAAATTTTTTTTTAGATTAGAAGATGTTTACAAACAATAGTTTATCACTGTACTTTTAAATTTATCAATGACTCATAATCGTTGAGTTTCGAGAAAATAAACTCTCTTTTCCTATGTCTTGACAGCAGGCAATGTTAGTTCTGTAAGCTCCGCAACACTTCCGAACTATTTGCAATTTAAATATAGTTTACTCGTACGAACGGGAACACAAAAATAGATTCATATTCCCTCTTCACAACAATTGTCAACAGTCTACCGAAGGCTGCGCATTGCGTTGACTCTTGGAACTTTTTGCGTACTCAACGCATTTGATTTGATTCTATGATGATTCCGCTGCACAACTACTCCACCATTTGTCTCTCCAGTGCCGGAAAGCCGTCACAAATCGCATCTTCCGTAGATCTCGGCGCTCGGAGCTCATAGTTTCTGCTATTCATGCATATTTCCGGATAGAATTTGCAATTTGCAGAGCAATTAAACATCTTTCTTCCGTACGCCTGTATGCTCATGACTCGTCGTTGGCTGCCAAATTAGTTGCGGAACGTCCCCCTTGGTG
>JAHHFK020002979.1:0-87667 GCA_024533555.2 Aedes koreicus | reverse complement strand
CGCACATTGGCACAATTCTGAAAAAAAGACGGTCAAAAACATTTTCACCCTTTTGTCATCATTTTATCGACTAGGTGTCTTCAGAAGAGTTGCTCAAAATGTTATTCCGCATCTTTTGAAAAAAAACACGCCTAACCTTTCATAAGGGCTTAACTACACTTTCAAATTCTAACTTTTTCCAGCTACGAGATAACGGGTTATTGTCTTCGACAAAGTTGTAGAACAGGTAATTTTAAGAAAAGTTGCTCAAGACACTAAGTTTCTAGAGCCTAACGTTAAAGAGATATAATTGGTTTTCTTTCAGCACTACCTTAAAATCGTTTTTTTTTAGATAATTAGTACTTTGTTCAAATTTGACGATTTCAATATGTTCTAAGAAATTGTAGGAATTATTGAAATACACATTTTTGCTGAACACACCAATGCTCTCTGGTGACCACATTTTGATATATGGTGATTCAAGTGTCTGTGTGACGTCATAATCAACCGCCTCAAAAAGGGTGGGCGGGTCCTGGCGGGGTCTAAAACAGATTGTATTTGAAAGATTATCTTATGAACTAGTATTCCTGAAATTTTCAGCGTTGGGTACTGAAGGGTACCTAGTAAAACCTCAGTTTGAAATAGTACAGGTTATAAGCCAATTTATATTTCGCATGTGACGTAATATTCAACAAACTAAAAAAAATATATGCGGGTCCTGGCGGCGTCTCAAATCTATTGTATTTGTAAAATTATCTTATGAACTAGTAATCCTGAAATTTTCAGCGTTGGGTACCAAAGGGTTGTTATTCTAATACAAAAAATTGTAAAAAAAAAAATATGTTGTACAGTATAATATTTTTCTAAGTGTTTGAGCAAACGCATGGATACATTTTTAGAAATGATATTTTTCCCTCACGATGGCTTCTCCTTATTTAGGTTCCGTTTGACGTATCAAAACACGTCTCACAATTAATTTCAGCATGTCAACCAATTTTTAACATGTATGAACACCTCTACGTTATTCACAAATCAATCGGTGAAAAAAAACTACGCCTCGCTAAGTAAACAAAGCCCAAAACTAGACGTCAACAGCAAGATACTTTGGGGTGATCCATAAATGACGAAGCATATTTTAACCAGTTTTAGATCTTATGCCTTCTCTCGTATTTTGACTTCATATCTAGGATAATTTGTCAAAAGAACCTATCTGATTTTGTATACAAACATGTAAACAAAATCAAATAGGCCCTTTTGAAAAACTCTTCGAAATATATGTCTCGTCCCTACTTCTGAAACCCTCCTCACACCCCCCGAAATGCTACGTAATTTATGCATGTTCCCTTTATAAAGTTATCCACAGCGAAGCGCAAGCAGCAATTTAAAGCATCAGTAGTGACATCACGTTGAAAGCTCAACATTCTATCTACAAAAGTGGTAAATTTCAAAATGCAATAGTTACAATTTGACCTATTACCAACAATATATCGCATTTTGATTAGACTCGGTACCTCACAGAGCACAACGGGCCACTCTCCTTCTAATTCGTTGAATATTATGACACATCCGCAATATTAATTGACTAATAACTAGTATTATTTCTAACAAAGATTTTTCTGGGTACCCTTCAGTACCCAACGCTGAAAATTTCAGAAGTACTAGTTCATTAGATAATCTTTCAAATACAATCGGTTTGAGACCGCGCCAGGACCCGCCCAGCTTTCTTTCAGTTTGTTGAGCATTACGTCACATACTATTACTATTTCATACCATTTCAAACTAAGGATTTACTAGGTACCCTTCAGTACCCAACGCTGAAAATTTCAGGAATACTAGTTCATAAGATAATCTTTCAAATACAATCTGTTTATAGACCCCGCCAGGACCCGCCCACCCTTTTTGAGGCGGTTGATTATGACGTCACACAGACACTTGAATCACCATATATCAAAATGTGGTCACCAGAGAGCATTGGTGTGTTGAGCAAAAATGTGTATTTTAATAATTCCTACAATTTCTTAGAACATATTGAAATCGTCAAATTTGAACAAAGTACTAATTATCTCAAAAAAACGATTTTAAGGTAGTGCTGAAAGAAAACCAATTATATCTCTTTAACGTTAGGCTCTGGAAACTTAGTGTCTTCAGCAACTTTTCTTAAAATTACCTGCTCTACAACTTTGTCGAAGACAATAACCCGTTATCTCGTAGCTGGAAAAAGTTAGAATTTGAAAGTGTAGTTAAGCCCTTATGAAAGGTTAGGCGTGTTTTTTTCAAAAGATGCGGAATAACATTTTGAGCAACTCTTCTGAAGACACCTAGTCGATAAAATGATGACAAAAGGGTGAAAATGTTTTTGACCGTCTTTTTTTCAGAATTGTGCCAATGTGCGCCCAAAAAAACAACACCCACCCACCAAAAAAACAAAAAAATTTTTCTTTTTTTAAAAAAAAAAAATATGAGGAAACACCGATAAAAAAAAAAAAAAAAACCAAAAATAATGATTATTAAAAAAAAAAAAAAAAAAAAAAAGGGGACAGGAAAAAAAAAAAAAAAAATAATAAATATTTTTTAATTTTTTTAAAAAAAAAAAAAAAAAAAATATTTTTTCACACCGACAAAAAAAACAAAAACCAAAAGGGTGCCCCAACCAAAAACAACGCCTTCTCGCAATTCTAAGAATATCCCGTCCAAGCAAGGTAAGATTAATTTTAGGGACATTGTGGATAACATTTTAAATGCTCTTTGGCCTTTCGGATGCTTCACCGCTCCGAGGACTTATGGACCTGCTTATTCCTATAGTTGGAAACTACTTCAAGCAATTGACTGTATCATGGCCCCTCATTGGTGAATTCATATCTTTCGATGAATAATTCGTGGAGTGAGGATCAAGATATGATCACCGTATTACAATGGAACTGTCGTAGTCTAATACCTAAATTAGACTCGATCAAGTATTTGATTCACAATTCTGATTGTGATATATTTGCTCTCTGTGAAACATGGCTTTCATCCGAAGATGAATTAAACTTCCACGATTTTAACATTATTCGCCTGGACCGAGATGATTCATATGGTGGCGTACTTTTGGAGATCAGAAAGTGGTACCCCTTCTATAAAATCTCACTCCCAATAATCTCAGGCATTGAAATCGTCGCTTGCCAAATAAATGTAAAGAAGAAAGATCTTTGCATAGCTTCCGTCTATGTCCCTCCGAGGGCATCAATAAACCGCCGTCAACTTTGGAGTTCAATTACATTACTTCCATTTCCAGTTCTTATTCTGGGCGATCTGAACTCCCACGGTACTGCTTGGGGCAAACAATACGATGACAACAGAGCGGGTATTTTCTATGACTTATGCGACGATTTCAACTTGACCATCTTGAACACTGGGGAAGCGACACGAATAGCAAAACCTCCTGCCAGGGATTGTCGACTTGACATATCTTTGTGTTCTAATTCACTATCATTAGATTGTCTGTGGAAGGTAATCAATGATCCCCATGGTAGTGATCACTTACCAATAATTATCTCAATCACAAATAGTTTTCACAAAACAGACCAGCCACTCCATGTTCCTTATGACCTCACGAGGCATATTGATTGGCAACATTTTACATCGGCGATAACCCTTGGTATTGGTTCTACCGATCCTCTTCCACCATTAGAAGAGTATCCTTTCCTTTCCGAACTGATGTACAAAAGTGCATTAGAAGCCCAGAAACGACGTGTTCCAAGTGCATCCTTCAAAAGAAGACCCGCCACGCCTGGGTGGGATGATGAATGCACTAAGTTGTATCTCGAGAAATCCGATGCGTTTAAAGATTATCGTAGACATGAAACATGTGAGCTTTTTGATAAGTACCTCAAGCTTGAAAAAAAAGCTTAAAAACTTACTCAAAGCAAAGAAACGCACTTTGCTAAAAAGTTTTGTCCAGACTCTGTCCCAACACAACACATCTGATATACAACTGGCCTTTGCACACAAGGAGCAATTGGCTTCAGTATTTCTGGATATTAAGGGCGCATTTGATTCAGTTTCCATAGATATACTGGCAGATAGTTTGCACAGTAGTGGTTTACCAGGAATTTTAAATAATTGTTTGTATAATTTACTGTCAGAAAAACAAATGACCTTCAATCTAGGCCAACTGACAACTTCCAGAATTAGCTACATGGGCTTACCCCAAGGCTCATGTTTAAGTCCCTTGCTTTATAATTTTTATGTTAAAGATATTGATAACTGCTTGGAAAATAGATGCACGCTAAGACAACTTGCAGACGATGCTGTGATCTCCTTTAGAGGTCCACGTGCGGAAATTTTGCAAAGACCATTGCAAAATTCCCTAGATAATCTGTCCATCTGGGCCAGAAATTTGGGGATCGAGTTTTCACCGCATAAAACCGAATTGGTAGTTTTTACTAGAAAGCGGTTCCCTGCCCAACTGCGTCTCAAGCTGTTGGAAAGAGACATTACTCAATCTTTGACCCTCAAATACCTTGGAGTCATGTTTGATTCGAAATGCACTTGGAGTACTCACATTGCGTATTTGAAACAGAAATGTCAACAAAGGATCAATTTTCTAAGATCAATATCCGGGACATGTTGGGGTGCTCACCCGGAAGACCTTATTAAACTCTATAAAACAACTACTCTTTCAGTTCTCGAATATGGCTCTTTTTGTTTCCTCTCGGCAAGAAATAGCCACCTCATCAAATTGGAACGCATTCAATATCGTTGTCTACGTATTGCCCTTGGCTGTATGCATTCAACGTATAATATGAGCCTGGAGGTTCTGGCAGGAGTAAAACCCTTACAGTACCGCTTCTGGGAGCTCTCATCTAGAATACTGATCAAGTGTGGAATCAGTAACAACCTTGTGATTGAAAACTTCGAAGAAATGCTCGAATTGAGTACCCAGTCAAGATTCTTACGAATCTATATTAACTATATGTCATCCGATATTAGTCTTCCATGCTATAACCCTCCTAGTGTACGCTTTCCTTATCACAGTTCCTCCATTGATCTCTCCATGAAACAGGCTATTCAAGGAGTTCCAGATCAACTTCGACTTATTTTAATTCACCATATTTTTATTAAAAAGTACCAACATGTCAATTGCAGTAGAAGAATTTTCACTGATGGGTCGCGCATTGATGGATCCACTGGTTTCGGTGTTTACAATGAATACTCATCTGCCTTCCGGAAACTTCAGGAACCTTGTTCCGTATATGTTGCTGAGCTGGCAGCAATCAATTTCGCATTGGGGATAATTTCCGACATGCCCATAGACCATTATTTCATCTTCTCGGATTGTCTCAGTTCTATTGAGGCCCTCCGGTCGTTGAAAACAGTGAGGCACTCATCTCACATTCTTTCAAAAATAAGGGAGCAGATGTGTGCGTTGGTCGAAACATCATTTAGAATTATCTTTGCATGGGTCCCCTCACATTGCTCAATTCCAGGCAATGAGAAGGCGGACTCTCTAGCAAAGGTGGGCGCACAAGAAGGCGAGATTTTTGAAAGAAGAATTTCATATGATGAATTTTTCCCATTAGTTCGTCAGAGTTCTCTTCAAAGTTGGCAATACGATTGGACAAGTAATTCTCTTGGGCGGTGGTTAAATTCCATTATTCCTAATGTTTCGTCGAGATCGTGGTTCAAAGGTCTGGATGTAAGTCGCGGTTTCATTCGTGTGATGTCAAGACTTATGTCCAACCACTACTCGCTAGACGCACATCTCTACAGAATTAACCTCGTCGATAGCAATGTATGTAGGTGCGGAACCGGTTATGATGACATCGCTCACGCAGTTTGGCATTGCCCGGGTAATGATGCCTCCAGAGCACGACTATTGGATACCCTTGTGACCCGAGGTAGACAACCCTCCTGGGAGGTAAGAGATGTTTTGGGAATCCGTGATCTCCCCTACATGCAAGCGATCTACGAATTCCTTTGTTTGTCTGATCTAAGAGTGTAATGTCATCACCCCCTCTCCTCCAGTCTAGTAAATTCCCTGCCATTGTGTCCCAGTTATACTATCCTTTTGTTTCCGTGCTACTTGTACCTGCCCAGCAAGCAGTGGTCACCCATCTGCGGCTTTGTTCCTGATACAGACTACATGGACCGTGGATTTGGTAGATGTCGCAACCATGAGCAGCAAATAATACCTTCAATAAGTTACCTGCCTAGCCCCTTCCAAACGATAATGTGACCCATTAACCTCGAGCTACTACACCCCATTTTCCTAAAATTAAAAAAAAAAAAATTATAAATAAAAAAAAATAATAACCACCCCCTAAATGTTACACACACCCCCCCCCCACAAAAAAAACAAACAACTAAAAAAAAATGTTTTGACAATCGCCAGAGAGATAAGCATTTTTATTTTGAATTTTTTTTACAATCTATAAGAAAAAAACATTACCACGGAATTAGGCTCCCTTCTGCGCGGTATATGGAACTCCATGCTTGAAGTGCGCGGAATAAGGCAAATTCATGTATTGAACTATTTATACATTTTTTATGTTTCAGTTTTATAAAGCAACGTAAATCATATGTTTGCTTCATAATGTATACAATACATAATCAAATGACGATCGAAGAAGTACAAATCGTTGTGAATTCATTTTTTTAGAACGGGTTTCAACTTGCAGCGTCACTAACCTCACGGTAAAAGGACATGTCACGGTATGGTACAGGGTGCGGCAGAAAATAATGCGAAAATGTTCAAACTTGAGTATTGGGTTAATTCGTGTAGCTAGTGACTAATTTCTGTCGAAAGTGTATTTCTTTATGTTTACTTTCAAGTGCTGCATCCAAACATTTTGTTTGTTTTATTGCAAATTCGTCAAACTGTTCGCGAAAGAAGTGATCACCAGTTTGTTGCTCGCCCAGAAGAAGCCGAAAGAGATTGCCAAGGTGGTAGGGTGCCATTTGGCAACAGTTTACCGCATAAAAAAGTCCCTGCAGGATGGTCCTAAGCAGCGGAAGCCGGGAAGCGGACGTCCGCGCTTTGCACGCACGCCGAACGTGATCAAATCGGTCCGTGCAAAAATTGCTCGCAACCCGGTGCATTCCATAAGAAAACTTTCAAAGGAAGCCAATATTTCGGAGAAATCCATGCGGAGAATCATAAAAGAAGACCTGCATGCATCTTCCAGAGCCAGAGTGAAACGCCACTTGATTACGGACCGGGTCAAGGAACTACGAGTGACTCGTTCCAAGAGATTGCTTTCCTTGTTGAAGAAGGAAAAAATGATAATCCTGTTCTCCGATGAAAAGCTTTTCAGCATCGATGCTGTGGCCAACAGCCGCACGGACCGGTTCATTTCACCGCAGAAAATGGAGAACGTTCCGGAAAAAGTGAAATTCAAATTTCAAACCAAACATCCGGCTGGTGTCATGATGTTTGGCTTGGTGGCGTCCAACGGTTTGAAAATGCCGCCTGTTTTCATTGATGCTGGAGTTAAAATCAATACCGAAGTGTTTATCGGTATTTTAAAGGACCAAGTGCTTCCTAGGGTGAAGGCCAATTTCCCCGAGGACCAAAACGTTGTCCTACAGCAGGATGGGGCGCCGTGTCACACGTCCAATCGAACCTAACAATGGTTGAACGATAACATGAAGTATTGGCCGAAGGATTTGTGGCCCCCTAGCAGTCCAGATCTTAATCCGTTGGATTATTCGATTTGGGCATATGTTGAAGCACGAGCCTGCAAAAAATCACACCCTAGTGTGAAAACCCTGAAGTCAACCATAACACGCACATGGCAGTCAATGTCGGAGGACTACGTCCGAAAGGCATGCTCTGGCTTCCGGCGTCGGCTCGAGGATGTTATTAATAAAAATGGATGACAATTTGAATACATTTGTTTAAAAGGACTTTATAAAGATACCTGCACTCGAAAATGTTGATATTATTGCTTGAATTAGTTGAAAATGGGATTTGAAAGAAATAGAACAAATTTTCGCATTATTTTCTGCCGCACCCTGTTATTGTCAATTATCCAGATTTCCCCAGCAACAATAATCTCCTCCTGTTAGATTTATTGATTACGTTTTAAAGTTTTTCCATTGTTTCCAACACTTTAACAGAACGCGAATGGAAATTTAATGCCATGTTGAATTAAAATAACCAATTCCTAGGAATGCATTCGGTTTGCCGTTCTCAATGTTGAACAAATATTTTGATAAACCGCAATCCCTTAAAGTGTTCGAAGGGATGAACCATAATGCATTCAAATTGCCATTCTTTAGTAAAAACGATTCCACCTCTCACTTGATGTTGCATGTTTGGATTGATTGGGTAATCAATGAGCAAATAAATTCTCACTCATCTTTTGTCGCTCCTTGTCCAACGTGAATAATAAACTTGAATGTAAAAATTAACGATGCTGTCATCTGGAGCAGTTCATGTAAAATTAAATTTAGCAAATATTACAAGATGTAACTTCCACGTCGTGTAAATTTGAATCATCATGTAAATATGAAGTTATTTGCATGCTCTTTTTATGTGCATGAAAATAGATTGAAAATTAAAAAATAATTTTTACTGTGTAGTTATTGTTGCCAGTCTCTTAATAATTAAATACACCTGAAATACAAGTAACTTTTTACTCGAAAATACACCAACGTGGCACGTAACCAAAATGGCATGTTAATAATTTCTGTCCCCTGAGAACGACACATGCAAGCGTCCTTTAGCACATAAGAATGAGTTGAAAGAGATGAGAAAATAAATTCAATCAAACGCATCTTTTGTCGAATTCCGTATGTATCAGTTTTAGGAGACCCAATTTTACACGATATCTTTGTTTACGTTGCCCGACTTTTCACAAACATGAATTACGTCTCGTGTAAAATTCATCATTTCTTAGGATGTAAAATGAAAACTTTCTCTATCACCATTATTATTTACAATTTTGATTGAATTTTTTTCAGCACAAAAACATACACACTACCCGAGCAAAGGTTTATACCAGAGTGATAACAAGTTCTTATATCTGATTATCACTGTTTGATCACTAAATATCATTCAGGTTGAATAAATAGCCAAAATAGCAAAATGGATAACTAAATAATATTTGTTGGATATCACAACATTAACTCGTTTTATTATCATTGAGTTCATTTTGATAACAAATGTTGTGATATGAACAAATTACTTGAGATAATTTCAAATTATGTTATCAACATGATATCAAATTCATACACTAATAACTGAAGTACTGCTTCTGATGAAAAGAAGCTCAATTTTATATCCATGCTGGTGATATTCAGCATTCTTCAGCATGCTGGTAGTATTCAGTAACGTTCATTAAAAATCGTCTTTAAAAATTTATAACAGATGATAACAAAATTATTCAATGTTGATAACTAATTTTGTTATGCGATAACAGGCGAGTTCAAAATCCCTGGGCATTGGCAAAACCTTGTGGTAGCTTGATAACTACCAGGTCCCAGGGCTTATCTGGATCTTTACCCAAACGGGAAAGATGCAAACCAGTGTTGCCAGGGGTGATGTGGACCAGAAGTGCATTTCAACCCACTAGTAGTAGCATATTAACTTTTAATTCGACACCTTTCCTTATTTTCATACATTATAAATTCTATAATTTCAATTATATTACTCCTATTCAAAGAATCGTCTATTAATTTCAATACTTTTATTATAACTAAGTTTTATTATGGGTCTGCAATTTTCTGGAAAGCATCATCACACAGATTCTACGTTTGGTTTGGCTGTTTTTGGCAGAGGAGCGAATATTTTTGTATACTTGTAGAACGAAAAAAGAAACAATACAAGAATCAGGAAGGCTAGGCTTGGAGCATGGTAGGGTCACAGTGGAAGCAAATCCGAGTCTCATGGCGACGCAACCTGGATAGTCAGACATCTCGGCCTCTGGTTGCAACAAGACCAAGTAGCCGCCCAAGAAAGACCTACGTGGACGAAGCACATGCATGCAAGTATTATCTAAGGCGGTATGTTCTCAACAAATCAAAAGCCAATAATAATAACAACAGTGTGGGTAAGTAAATCATTTAACATTTCTAAAACTACATACACATCATACATACAAACATAACCATATATTAAAAGACCGTCACAAATATCCATGTCCAACAGAGCAGCTTATTTTTTCGATGAGTCTAACGTCAAATACTTTGTTCCATTTGGGAGCGTAGAATAAGGGAGATAGCTGTTACATTGTCACACCTGTACTATATGAAATTCCGCAGATACCAAAAATTGCACTGACAAGAATATCACTAACAAAATAATGACACGGACAAGTACAAAAACACGGACTTTAACAAATACCTGGACAACAAAATACGTACACTGACTGATACTGAATACCAAAAAATTTCCAAAAGATTATCTGAGCTGATTTCGAAAGCTCGGTATTTATTTGGTCACCATAGACTAATCCTTCCAGCATAATCACTTGAAATTTTTCAATAACCAACCCCGATCATTGCAATCCTATGGGGACAAAAAAAAATAAGACAAAGGAAAAGGAAATGATAATTTATAATACCGTGCAAATATAATAGCTTTAAATTAGTAATAACAGTGTCCTAATGGACGACATGTTCCTTGTACGACTGGCAAACTGACCTAAAAGAAATGAATTCAAATCACAGCTACGCAGGAATACATTTGAACTCACCGACACGTATAATCAAACGTTACTTTCAAGACTAGAAAATTGGTTTCAGACAAATATAACAGACACAATGAAAGGATAGCAAAAAAAAAAGGAATAATGTAGAACACACGAAAAGAATATGGCAAACAAAAATAAATAAATCAAAAGAGGTAAGACGAAATGACACCATACAAAACAGTGGACATGAACATAATGAAGAGAAAGGAGAAGCAAACTTGGGAAATGTAACACCTTTTAAGGCAGTGTCAACAGCGTCTCTATGGGCGAGATGATCCTTGCACGGCTGGTGAAATGCTTCAAAAGGATAACTTATAACTTCTTATTTTTGGTTCGTGAAAACGACTCGAAAGGATCTACGCAACGATATCATCAAAGGGGTTTCTACTCTATTCAGAGTCCCCAGTAAACCTTCAAAAAAAAAAAAAAATTACAGGTGAGTTCAAAATGATATCTGAGATAACAAAAAGTGTTACTTATTTGCTATCAGTTTGTTATTTTACTTTGCTAGGGTAAGGTCTTTTTTTACGGTTTTTTTTAGCGACAATTCCAGAACGGAACAACTTTTCGACCTAATTCGAATTACATTTCAAGTTTTGGGCAAAAAGTAATCATATGGCAGTTTTTTTTAAAAAAAAAACAATCACAATTTTTGGAGTAAATATTTAAAATTTTAAAAACTGTAACTGGAAAGGTAACACATGCAAACAACTTCGAAGCAATTCAAAATGTTTTTGTTTGTGAATTTATCAACTCTATTTAGTATTTTTTTTACACGGTTTCATAGTAAAAGTGGAACTTTAGTGTACTATACTATACCATTATCAGCATATTCTTCACATCAAATAGGGTAACGGGTTGTAATGTTAGCCTAGCTCCTTCATTGAGCCTATGTACCGAATATTTCATTAATTTGGCGATAATCAACAAAATTATGTTGCTATCAGGATGACCGATTTTTTTCAAAGCTCATGTCTCAATTGTTAATCAATTTATATCTGTTCACTTCCGCGTGATTCACGATTTCCTTACCTTTTGAGATACTATGATTTGACTGGTTAAGCTGAACAGATTATCTACACGATTTTCGAGTGATCTAAATTTGGCTAAAATTAACCGATTAACCAAGTAAAACAGCCAAGATGTATTTAACTAGAAAACCGTAGACCCAATGTTAGAAACATATTTTATTCTATGTTCCCAACCATGTGCTGTTGTATAAAAAGCGTAATAAAAATGTTGTTATAGGTAAAATTTCAATAAAAATGTGTTAGTTTCGATTAGATGTTTTTCAAATGGCTCATCTAATCACAAACCAAAGGAACAAAATCTGTGTAGAGTGAATTATAATATTTTGATTATGGAATGACCGATAAATCATATGTGAAAATCACTTAAGTTTTACTAAGCAGTTTTATAATTGTTTGTTTTGAGAAATTTTATGTTGGGTAAAGCAGCATACAGCTGGCAACGCCTTAATCAGAAAATCAGAAAAAAAACACCGTACGTAGTCAACATTTAATAACAAATCTATCGAGTGGGATGAAGTTACATCTATAAATATACCCAATTTGGTGCATCATTACATCCATATTTCTCGAAAGTTTTGGACTTTATAAAATGAGTTGTGTAACATTTCGTGATATATACTACCAAATGGGTTATTAAACATATCTAGCCAAGTGTATAACTAGTTAAATATTGCTTCCAGCTCAAATGTTTTATGAGTTATAACAAATAATGTAATTGATTGTTGAAAATTTCCACATGATCGTTACGCTTTCATTTTGTGTGTCGAAATAAAGTAAGTCGAACTGATCCACTATCACCTTAAGTCTTCTATCTTCTACCATCGATTTAACTACATGAACGTTTATTAGTTTACCAACGGCACTTAAATCGCACCATCATGTCACCGAACATCTTAGAAAGCAAAGACGCCAATTGAGCTAAATTCGTCGTAAAAACATAAAAGACGTGCATCCACCGCGACGCAACACAATTTCCATGAACCATGAGCAACGTGAATGGAATGGCTTAAAGATCACAGGCTGCGGAAATGAGCTTCTTAAAAGGCATTAGCTGAACGGGACTAAGGAATACGGCGGAAAAGCCAAAGGCAAAAAAGAAGAAGAAAAAAAAAACACTGAATACCTTCGTTGTAAGCTAGGGAGTGGCGGTGGAAACCTAACCGCGGAATCCTCTTGGAGATATGGAAAAGCTCTACTTTTGTTCCACATTGCAACCAGCAGCAGTGCGGTGAGGATGAAACGATGCGAAATTACTTTCCCCTCTGGTTATGCACAATGCCAAACAGTTCAGGTTGAAAATATGGCCCCGATTCTTTTGGCGCTTCTCTTGAGACTCTATTTTCACGAACTTTCCATTCAGAAGGAGTTTTTATCACTCACTCAAGTGAATGGGATAAGAGAAGTACGGCTCGAGGCAAAACGTGGCAAGCAGATTAACATCGAGATGATAAGCCATATTCCAACAATTGGTTACATGTACGTTTATATTTGGTTTGGGAAGTTGTAGAATGTTGGTTGATTATTTTTCGCTTAACTTTTCAAAAAGATCTAAGTAATCATGAGAGACTCGCTTCTCTCTCGTTTTCTGTCGTTAATTTCAGCGTTTCTCCAACAGTTTCTGTCTAGAGAACGAAAGATTATAATACTGGCATAATGCAACAAATATAACAAAAAATGTTAAAACGACATAGTTAATAAAGAAAGAGAAAGTAAGGAAATTCCGTCTCTCATTGTTACTCATGGCTTTTTGAAAAGTTGAGTGAGATTTCACTTGCTGTATCAAACCACGGCAAGTTGAGTCATTTGCCGTATCAAACCAAGGCTTATCAAAAAAAAACCCTAATGCGAACATAATGATGTGGCATTTTGTCCACCGCCTTATTCATTTGAACGTAGATGTGATGTGATGTGATAAGAACCCACCATCAGTTCAAGGATCACCTATGTCTGCAGATCCTCAGCAGGTTGACCCGAGAGAATAGCCTACGTGATGGCTTGTTGTAGCAGGGCCAGTCGATCTCAATGGGGACCTTCGGAAGACGGCAGGAAGGCCACGTGTCTTCACATGACAAGGGACTGGCGATTCCACGAACCCTTGTCCAGTCAACATATCCTTCGACTACCTTAGGATACCGTACCGAATCCCCCCCCCCCAATCCCAGTTATATAGTTGTTATAAGAACAGTGGAAAGTTTTAGCATACATGATGATTTATAAACAATTTAAGATACACATTGTACAAAAATTCACGGCTACAATTAATTTTCATTTGTACTAGTGAATGTACTGAGATATTGCTAATTTCTACTGTTCCTAATGAAATAGTTGTTTAAAATTTAAATAATTTACTATAACGGCATACCAGTCTCTTTATTGTATCGTATATTCAAGGAATAAAACTTTCAAACGCATCTTTCACTGCTTGTACGTATAGGACTCATATGCTTTTATAAACGGATCCAATATGAAAGGAATCAAAACTGAAATACATATACTTTGCTCGTTCTTTGCAAGGTCTCACTTTCCTCCCATTAAAAATTAAAATATCCTAGAAGACAAAAATGGGCAAACGTACTTTTGCTTTTAAAAAGTAATAAACGATCCATAAAAAAAAATTGAAAATCGTGCTATGAAAAACGCATTCTTGAGCCATAAGACTCTGGTGAATATCAATAAAAAAAATCTAAATGATCCATAAAATGCATCAATCTGATTCATACCTTGTTAAAAATAATTAACAATAAAATGTCAAAAATGTATCGTTTTATATCTGGGTCATGATCGTTAAAATTGTACGGATTACTCATAAACATATTGCAAATGATCCATAAAAGGTTCAATAACTTTCCTCAAACTTGCAAAATTGATCCATAGAATGTAACCTTTGTGCAATAAAATATATTTGCATGTTCCATAAAGTATTTGAAATTTTCCATAAATAAATTGCCAATGATCCATAAAGTGATGAATAATGAACCATAAGCTTATAAAAATGATACGTAGTAAATCAGCTTTGTTCGCTAAACCATATGGTATGATCCACAAATTATGCCTGCATTTTGCCAGGTTGGGGCACTATTTTTTTAAATTTTGATCCATAAACATTGTAAAATTACCCTCTCGTGGGTCAAATTTTCCACCTTGTCGACGGTTAGAGGGACTATTAGGTGCGCAACTAAGTTCTCGCTGTTTTTTGGTGAAAAAGGAACTTTATTTTGAATACAAAGGCTACAAACGAATTATTCAAAGTATTGCCCATCACTAGCTACGACTTTTTCCCATCTTTCTGGTAGAACGTGAATACCATTTCGATAGAACTGTTCGTCTTTTGATGCTATCCAAGAATCTAGCCATTTTGAGATGTCATCATATGAGTGGAATTGCTGACCAGTGAGACCATGTGCCATCGAACGGAACAAGTAATAACGGTGAAATATCAGGAGAATATGCAGTGCTCGGCTCAATCGCATCAATTGAGTTCGATACCGTTCCCCGGTAATGGTTTCGTTTGGTTTCAACAGCTCATAATAAATAACACCAACTTGGTCTCACCCCGTTTGCATCGAGCTCTCATGCCGTGCGGTTCTATTTTCTTTTGCTGAAGGAAGTATTTTTGCTACCTAAAGCTATAACAAAATCAAACAGCACTTTTCAGTGCTTAACATTACCTGCACAATTTTTATTTTTTGCCCTTTTTCCTTTTTGATCCTTTGTCTGGACCCTACGCGAGGTAATCCGACTTGGATATCGATTTGGAAAATTCCTCTTTGACCCTTCGGATTCTTGTAGAATCTGCTTGGAAGTTGATTAGGAGAAAACGTATAAATTCTAATCATTTTTGGAGAAAATGGCGCCTAAACGCAAAAGAAAGGGACAATCTCTGGATTCCCCCTTCTAACAATATTGATTTGAGCAATCAATTCGATATTCTGACTGATGATGAGAATGATCCATCAGTCAGGCAAAAATCTTCGAAACATTCCCGAATTAATGCAGGGAAAGAAAGGTTCCACCTATTGTGGTAACAACATCTGATTTTCATGGGCTCCGTAAGGAACTCACGAATTTCATAAAAGATTCGAAATTTTCCTTTCAAATTGGTCGTCGGGGTGAATGCCGTGTATTGGCTGAAACCTTGATCGGATTTAAACTTATCGTGGAGTATCTTGCTCAAAGAGGCATCAAATTCTTCACTCATGACACCAAAACTGAACGTCTGTTCAAGGTGGTCTTAAAAGGTCTAGCCAGTGGTGAATCCCTGGATGAGATCAATCAAGAAATTATTAAATTGCTTGGAGTTACACCAGTTGAAGTGATAAAGATGAAAAGAAATCCCAACCTGGCGATTCTCGCAATGGGAGTTCTAACGATTTTTATTTAGTTCATTTTAAATCAAATGAACTGAATAACCTCAAGGCATTGGAAAAAGCCAGCCTTATGCTCCATGTCAGAGTGAAGTGGGAACACTTCAGGAAGACTGGAGGAAATTCTCAACACCTCACCCAGTGCCGTAAATGCCAGGGATGGGGTCACGGGACGAAAAATTGTCACATGGATGCCAAATGCATGCATTGTGGCGATTCCTCTCACGCCAAGGACAACTGTCCTGTGAAGGATCCTAAAAATTTTAAATGTGTGAATTGTGGTGGAAACCACAAATCCAATTTTTGGGAATGCAAGACTCGCAAAGCGATCTTGAATTCTCGTGCTAAGCATCAGGTAGGGACCGCTTCACGTTCCCGACCAGGTAATTATTCCTCGGCTGTTAACAACGGGCCCTCCGGGGGGAAAACCAAATTTCCATCCGGAAGGATGCAACAAGGCCCAACCGTCAAATTTTCCACTGCTATCTGCTGTTAACAATGGTCAGCGAGGTACAAAATGTACCCGTAAGTACAAACAGAGCACAAGTTTTCAATGCTCAATTCTTACCTGCTGGTAGCAATATACAGCTCGGTAATGGAGCTTCCTACGCTGCCGTTACAGCCGGTAGAAACCAAAATTCTACCAGAAATGTTGAAGATTTTGACTTAGGTAGCATAACCGCTCCAAAAATGGATTTTTTACAGAAATCATTAATCGATATGATTAATGGAATGTTAAATACAAACTCCATGTTTGATGCAATTCAAACTGGTATAAAATTTGCAAACAATATTGTCATGACCCTGAAATTCAGCAATGGGTATTAAGACACTGAATATTTTAAATTGGAATGCTCGATCTCTTAAAAATAATGAAGACGAGCTGTTTAACTTTTACGAGTTCATAACGTGCATATTGCCGTTGTAACTGAAACTTTTCTTAAACCAGGTGATAAAATAAAAAGGGATCCTAATTATTTCGTACACCGCAATGATCGTCTTGAAAGTCCAGGTGGTGGCGTTGCCATAATTGTTCATAGGCGTATCAAACATCAAATTCTTTCTTCATTTGATACCAAAGTTTTTGAAACTTTGGGGGTTTCTGTTGAAACAAAATTTGGTCAACTTACACTATTAGCTGCCTATTTACCATTCCAATGCGTAGGTCAGCAAAAGAATCTTCTCAAGGGTGACCTACAGAAGCTTACCCGTAATAGGTCAAAATTCTTCATTATTGGTGATTTTAATGCAAAACACCGATCGTGGAATAATGCTCAAAGTAATTCCAATGGTAATATACTATTTGATAATTGTTCTGCGGGTTATTACACTATCCAATACCCAAACAGCCCAACTTGCTTTTCTTCTGCCAGAAATCCCTCAACTATTGATTTGGTCTTAACTGATTCATGTCAACTTTGTAGCCAATTGGTTACCCATGCTGACTTCGGTTCGGATCACCTTCCAGTAACTTTTGAAATATCTCAAGAAATAATTTCTAATCCCAACAGTTCTACTTTCAATATCATAGAGTTTTGAAAAGTTGAGTGAGATTTCACTTGCTGTATCAAACCACGGCTTATTGTATGATGTATGATGTATGATATGTACTACCACTCATTGTAGCACGGAAACTAGTCCGACAGCAATGAGCTCTCCTCTCTGTTAGACTTGATCTTAAAGCTTGATCCTAACCATGCCATTGTATGAAGGGCCAAAAAGTGGTTGGGTGGATCGATATGCAACCTCACTTATACGAATCCACAGGGATATAAAGAAATCTCCTTCCAACAACAAGATTGAACAATTGGTCAAAACAGCAAGCTATCCAACATGAGGATACCCCAATGGGCGGGGAGAAGAGCTCACCCTCTATTCACAAACTGTTAGCAATGGGGAGTTGGCATTCCCACTCTCCCCATCCAGATTGCTTCTATCGGGTGCCCTGATGGTCCCTCCCATTCCCATAAAATATTTATATAATATTGTACATTATATATTAATGTAAATGAAAAATACTACAAGCATTCGTATCTATTATATATGATCTTCGTTCGGTTGATCCTGAAATGCAAGAAATGTTGTAAAATGTTAAAGTGTAGAGTTCTGTGTTTCGCGCTTAAGCACGTTTTAGTTCGTTTTCAGCGATAGCAGCAATTCACTAAAATCTCGTTTTGAGGTATCCTGAAAAAGTGTGTTACATCTATTGAAATTTAATCATTTTATTTTACTCTTATTTACTGGTCACTATTTGCTGCTTGATGCTGATTTTATAACCTCATCTATGAAGTAAAATCAATAAAACCACAATTATCAAATATAATAATATTGTGAGTAATGATAAAGTAATGACAAGGATTGAAAATCAGACACAAGCTTAATGAATACAGCGCTGTATGAATCATATCTGCTCGAATTTGGTGTAATGTTCACTTGCAAAACGGTAATGAAAAATACATTCAATAATAATTGCAAAAGCCCATGGATTGTTACTGAAAAATAAATTAAAATTAGATATGTATTAATATCCTCCTAGTCCTGGAAAAGCTGAAACAGTATAGATCATTCCAAAAATCAAAGATGAAATTTCAATAAAAAATATTATTTTATAAGACATGTTGTAATATTTTTTCTTCATACTGTTCTAGTAACATTTCAAAGATAGCAATTGGAGTAATCAAAGAGTCCAGTTTGATGATATCTGAAATAAATGGCTTATTTAATAATAATACCACTAAACAAAATATTTAAATATAATCCTATACTGCTTAGAAGCACATCTGGCACATCTTTTATGAATTTTGTGAAAATTAATTTTTTTTTCGAATTTTATAATTTCATGAAAAATAAATTGAGCCTTTATGCTTGTCATGTTGCTCCATGGTCTTACATGGTTTTGGAATGCAAAGATGATTCTAAAGCGTTCTGAAATTATTATTAAAATGAGAATGGAAAATATACAATATGATTTAAAGGTACACGATCTTCAGTCGCACCCCCTCACTTCGCTATTGTCAGGTTGACAACATTGCCCAGGCTACGCCAACCAGCGTCTCCATGTTTTAGCTGGCAGTCTTTTGTGATCATATGACTCGTGGAGGCGTGAGATAGGAACTTGTGAGGACCAGAGGTCGGTTGCACCCCCCTTCGAAGTTGTCAACTCACCATTTGAAGCCCTGTATCAAACCACGGCTTATTGAAAAAAAAAAAAACTCTAATGGCACCAATCAGACTAAGGCCGGTGTGGCATCTGCTGTACACAGAAGTTGTTTCCATTGTAATCGTGCCATGGCTGTACCTCGCCAGCCTCTCTGTCTGCGGAGGGTCCGCAGGTCGCCTTCTACTTGATCGTTGCGTGCCTCTTCTTCTTGTACCTGTTGGTTCGTTATCGGGAACCATTTTCACATGTGTACGATGGGAGGTTCGCCCAGCAACTGGTGCAATTCGTGGTTCATTCGCCTCCTCCACGTTCCGTCTTCCATCTGCACTCCACCGTAGATCGTACGCAGCACCTTCCGTTCAAAGACTCCAAGGGCGCGTTGGTCCTCCACTAGCAATGTCCATGTTTCGTGGCCGTAGAGAACTAACGGTCTAATTAATGTCTTGTAGATGGTAATGCAAACATAATGATGGGGTATTTTGTTCACCGCTTCATTCATTTGAACGTAGAATTTCAAAACTGGTATTACAAGCTACACACTTAGAAATTATGCATTTTACACGAGACGTAATTCATGTTTCTGAAAAGTCGGGGAACGTAAACAAAGATTTCGTGTAAAATTATGTCTCCTGAAACTGACACATACGCAATTCAACAAAAGATGTGTTTGATTGAATTTATTTTCTCATCTCTTTCAACTTATTCTTATGTGCTGAAGGACGCTTGCATGTGTCGGTCTCAGGAGACAGAAATTTACATGACATTTTGGTAGTGTGTACGAATCAGCTTGTAATTGGTTGGGTTCGATTCCCAGTAATTGTGTACGAAATTTTTCGTAATAGAATACATCATAGAATGTGATTTAAGTGCCGTTGATAAACTAATAACCGTTCATGGAGTTAAATCGATGGTAAAAGACAGAAGACTTAAGGTGATAGTGGGTCTGTTTGACTATTATTATTTTTCGAAAGCCAAAATGAAAGCGCAATATCTTCTGGCAAACCGCTTTACTGTGTTCAACAGTTAAACAAGTTTTGAAATGACAATCAAGGCTGTACGGAATAAATATGCATCATTTTCAAATTTGACTGTAGGGGATCTTTTTAACCTTCTTACACCAATCGCTTGAAAACTCGACTTTTTATCCGAGGCCCAGAGGCCCGAGTGTCATATACCATTCGACTCAGCTCGACAAACTGAGCACATGTCTGTGTGTATGTATATGTGTATGTGTGTGTGTATGTGTGTGTGTATGTGTGTGTATGAGTGTGTGCGTTACAAATAATGTCACATCGGTTTCTCAGCCGTTTGAGAACCGATTTAAGTTCTGTTGACGGCAAATAAAAGCTACAACATTCCCATCGAACGTTATGGAATTTTTTCATTGGAACATTTCATTACGAAGATAAGAACGAAACAGTACTCTACGGCCTATTATAATAGTAATCAAACAGTTTAGTCTCCGATTACATACGGATTTGAGTACCAATTTTAATTTTGTTGATGTCATATCAAAGCTATGAAATCTTCAAATAATTGGTCAAAATTTCATTATGATTAGATAATTCTTCATGGAGATATGACCAAAACAATACCTGAGAGCACATAATTGTAAGATGAAAATATACTCGTTGCTTGGAAAAGCCGGAAAATTGCTTAGAAAAGCCGGAAAATTGCTTGGAAAAGCCGCAAAAAAATATTCACTAAGTTAAGGAAAATTTGAAAAATTTATTTATTTAATCATAAGCTACATTGGTAAAATGCTTGGAAAACTATTGGCCTGTCACTCGTCTTCATACAAAAATGAAAAATTTCCAAAACCTGTCGTCTTCTTGTTTGCTCGTACGTTTCTCAGATGGTGCTCGGTTTGTTTCCCATCCGATTGGTTGCCGCTAGGTAGCTCACTTTCAAAATTAATTCGTTTTTTAAGGCTCTGCAAATCCTTTAAGGAGCCGATGGTTAATTAATTTGTGCTTAAACAAATAACCAACAGCGTATTATTTTCTTCTACGTTCTTGATTACACTAGTTTACAAAATGAAATATAAAGTGTGAACTTTAATGGTTGCTCAACGTTTCTAATGCAAAATCCTGCGCTGAATTCAATGCTGTGGTCATAAAAAATTAAAGAGCCGTTTTCTAGATATAAATAAATTTTGATTTATTGATTTTTGGACAAAAGTACGTTTATTAAAATGTCAATATCTTTGAATCCAGTTCATCAATTTTAAATCATTTTATTGCGAAAATGAAGTTAAATAAATTAACTATCGTTCATTTATACATTATGTACTGATTAAAAAATTGATTTTGGAGTTATTGAAAAGTTCATTGCATTTATTTTAATTTGTTTGCAAATTTTCCATAAAAATCTCGTTTTAATCAACATGTTCAATGAGATAACACGATTCAAAAATACAAACTATAATTGGATCTTAAAACATACTACAACATACTGATCTACTCTGTTTTTCGGCCTTTCCAGGACCTTACCCAAGTAACATTGCTAACACTCAGAGACGTAGTAAGAGTTGGTGGCACCCCTGGCAAACCAAGAAAATTACGCCCCAACTCATATTGCTTTTTGCATGTTTTGTTTCAATTAGTCATTTCAGACACTCTTGGATTATTTGTGACTTATGTTGACGAAATTATTTATATTATTGTAAATATTGCACATAATGAATTAACAATATTTTATCTACATCGACTCATTTTTATTGTTACATATACAAGTTTGTGTTATATCGAGTCTAATGGATCAGTACAGCAATAAAAGTCATGTTTATCCGTTGAATAACTTTAATTCACATTATATTTCCTGAAAGTTCAAATTAATTCAAAACTTCGCCGTACGTGCCTTAGCTGAAGCCAACTGATTAACAATAAAATCTAAATCAAGATTCCTTTTCAATCGAAAGAATGGCCAAGCCAGAGAGTCTGTCTTACGTCATTCTAGAAAGAAGATAGTTTTTTATTATTTTCAGCTAGTAGCTTGTGAAGCAACGTTCACACGATGCCACTGTAACTGGAAGCGTAAACAAAAATCGTAGAGCCGTTTCGATGTTAGGATAAACATCTTGGAGAGAATATCCAAGGACACAGTTTAATATATCTAACGGAGTAGAAGAGCTAGGGTCAGGCAACATCTCACCAATTTGCCGTTTTAAAACTTCTAGTTTAGATACAACCCAACAAACATCAGTGTTGAATTAGAGCTTGTTCAAACAAATTTGGAGAAGCTATTCAACTATTCTAGATGAAACAGCTAAATAGCTTCTCCAAATTTGCTTGAACAAGCTCTAATTCAACACCGATGTTTGTTGGGAAGCTCTACTGTATCAATATCAGTAGCATACTTTAGTCCAAAGTCTGCTGCGATCTCCTTCAATTGTGGAATAGTCATAGATGCGAGTCCGTGTCCTTTCAAAAATGAGAATTTCGATGCTATATCCGCCATTGATGCTCCACGCTGCTCTATTTGTTGCAGTATTTTGTCAAATACTGAGCTTACTTCCCACGTAAACCTGTTTTCACTCGGAGGAGCTCGATTATCGGTGGTGTCGTCGATATTTTCTCATTTTCCGCTGCCGTGTTACTTGGAAACAGTTGTCGATGCCAAGTTCAATGCATTTTTCTTTCGTATACTTTATTGCACGGTCAACTACATCAGTTTTCATTTCGTCGAATGACGTTTGTCAACCTATGATTAGTTTACTGGCCACGTCTGTGGTGATGGTTTTTTACTGCAGGGATTCGTTCACTTTGTCGATGTTAATCAAGATTCTCTCCCATATGTCAAGAAGACAAAGAAACTTAAAATCAATTTGTCTTAAGAGAACTTGGGCACCGTGCACCCAAGTGTCTTTACAGTTATGATGTGCTGGATGCCGTATCACTCACTGTGACCATTTCCTTAGTGACAGTTTTGCGTTGCTCTTTTTGAAGAAAATTCAACAATTTTGGAACAAGACGCGCGGACACACGTCTCATGCCCAAAACATCGTGTATAATGCTATGAGCGGATCCATTTGATATGTTGAGCTCATCAGCTATTTCTCTCTCGGTCACACGGCGATTATGCAGCACAACTTTCTTCAATTTTTCGATGTTTTCATCGTTTATTGATGTGGCTGGACGACGATCATGAGGCAGATTTTCAACTGATGTACGACCCTCTTTGAACGACTTATACACGGTGTTCAATAAGTTCGAATACAAGTTTTCATCATTGCGTAGGTATGCGCCATGTACATATTCTGCATTGGTATTGGTGTCAGCTTTAGCTTCATTCATACGCTACCGAATGTGCGCGGTGTTGACATTCTGTTAGTTGTTGTTTGTTTGTTACGCGCGATGAAAGAGTATCGGGACTTCGTAATTAAGCGTTTTTTGAACGGTGAGCGACCCGGCGATATATTCCGGCTGCTGAAATCGCATGGGGTCAAGCGGAACTTTGTCTACACGACCATCAGGCGATACCGGGAGACGTCCTCGACCAATGACCGTGCGAGATCCGGTCGGCCGCGTTCAGCGAGGACGCCACGGGTCATCAAGATCGTGAGGGAGCGAATTCGGCGCAAAAAGAACCGCTCAATCCGGAAAACGGCTGCAGATCTCAACGTTTCCATTGGAACCGCTCACACCATACTCACCAAGGACCTTGGTTTCAGGCCTTACAAAAAACGTAAGGTCCATGGCGTTTCGGAGGCTACCAGCAAAAAGCGGTTGGATCGAGCTAAGAGGATCCTCTCTCGGCACGCTGGTCAGGAGTTTGTTTTTTCGGACGAGAAACTGTTCGTGCTGCAGCAGCCGCACAATGTGCAAAATGACCGGGTGTGGGCGCCATCGAGGGACAGCATTCCTGAATCCAATATAAACATTCCTCGGTTCCAAAGTGCCGCGTCGGTGATGGTTTGGGGGGCAGTATGCAAACGTGGTAAGCTACCCTTGGTGTTTATTGAAAAAAACGTCAAAATCAACGCGGCGTACTACAAAACTGAGGTTTTGGAAAAGGTTGTTGCCCCCAGTCTCCGAAGCCTCTACGGCGATGAGCACTACGTGTTCCAGCAGGACGGTGCACCAGCCCATACGGCAAATGTGGTTCAAGCCTGGTGTCGGGACAATTTAACCGACTTTCTGGACAAAACTTTGTGGCCTCCCAGCTCCCCGGACTTGAATCCTCTCGACTTTTTTGTTTGGTCCTATATGATGGCGAAGCTGAACGAATACAAGGTCAGCACTTTGGATCATTTCAAGACGGTAATTCTCAAAATCTGGGACGAAATGCCCATGCAGTCCGTGCGTGCCGCCTGCGACGCGTTCGAGAAACGTTTGAAGTTCGTTAAGGAGTACAAAGGGGGGGTCATTCCAAGAGAAATGTTGTAAACGTTCCTTGTAAACATAGCTTTCAATAACATAAATCCAAAAAATAAAAAAACATGTTTTCATTTTTTTAACAAATTTTGAAAGTGTATCCGAACTTATTGAACACCGTGTACCAATCAAACACACGTGCACGTGATACATAGAAAAAAATTCTTGTAGTAAAAACCCGACTATGCCTATCTTTAAAACTACCATGGAATTTCAGTCAAATTTACTACGTTTATGGTAAAACCTTCAACATTTGGGGTATATTTGACAGACCTCATATTGATATCAACCGCACCATGGTTTATCTAATCGCAGGCATGGTAAAATCAAACGTATTTATAGTCAGGTGAAAATTGTTGCTGTTTGTGCTTAATTTAACCCTCGAAATGGTAGTTTCTACTGCGGTTTTTTTTTTGCGCGTAGAGCAGATTCCCCATAGGCTTTCTGCAACATTTTCAATGCATCCGAAGCACTTATTCCGTTGGAATAACAAAATTTGAGCAAAAAACGTTTGATTCCATTGTAAAATTCGAAAAACACACTGGAGGTTGAGACTTTTTTTTTCCGTCGGCCTATTTCCTCACATGGTGACAATCATCGACGCAAGGAAGACGACTTCACCACCTGGACCCTACTTATCGACTCATGAATATGAGCCGGGATCAACGGCTTTACTTCCATTCCGAAGGAAGACGTGGCCAGATTTTTTCACCTCAGAAAAACCAACGACGTCGACTGGGATTGAACCCAGACCCACTGGGATGCCAAGTAGCAGTCACGCTTACCACTACACCACCAACGCCGGCTTGGAGGTTCACTTGTTTATAGTGCCGTAAAAAAAGCTTCGTGACCGATCGTGCTCAAATTTGACATGTAAACGTATAGCAGTCCAATCTAAGAAAAACATTTTTTTGACGATATTTCATCCGCGGATCGTTTTAGTCATAAAGTCTCGTTCATATTTGAGCAGAAGGTATGTGCTAAATCAGGAGTGCAATAAAAAATAATTGAAAAATATTTGGCTCGCTTGACTTTTTGCAAGATATTACTTTTAACCGAGCTACTCATGTTGATGTTGATAATCTCGTTTTGTATATCTGGGGAAAATTAGCTAAGCGGTTTTTTTATGCTCCCTTATATAAGCTATGTGAGCTTCAAGTTGAGGATGATGATTACAGATCAACTCCAATGTGCTCATAAAAACGCCACTATCAGATTCTTTGCCTCGCAATGGTAAATTATTGCGAGCACAAAACAAAATGACATCGACCACAATTTTCAAAATGATTCGCCATTTCTCAGATTTTTTTTGAATTTCATGCAAAAAGTCAGAATCAAACGTTTAACCAAGTAATATCCTTTTTTTTTTTTTTTTTCAAAACCCATCCACAGGACAATCTCTGTGGCTCGATGAATTCTCGTGAGTTTGTATAATTGAATTTAAATGCTTCCAAACATCAAATCCTTTTTCAAAATCCGAGAAAATGTTACGACTTATAAATTTACCTAACAGCAAACAAGGAAAACAAAAAAACAGCGTTCGATGAAACACTGTAAAGCATCCATTGACGTTTAACTTTTTCTCCGTTTTTCAGCTCTTAATAAAACCATTTAGCATCAAAATGCCTTCCGTCTTCAGATTTTGGAAACCGAAAACTCGTAAAGTCAACCGTTCTCGGACCGCGTCTAACCTTGATCTTTTCGCACATAACTCGAAATTTCAGGAATGCCAGGCCATTTAACAGGATCGTCAAAATTAAATTCTTGCTCATCACATTTAAACTCACCCAATCCAATTGCAGGCAGCGTACAATTTTGATGCGTAGAATGCGCTCCTCCATACCCTACTTAAAAAATATGTAAATACCTATGTAGTTATACACAGGAGAGCGCTGGAGGCAATGATTCTAGAAAGTAGCCTGACTTTAAACATCGATGGGCAAAGAAAATGCGCGAAAATTAAAGGAGGAAATGATTAGTATGTTATGTACATCAGTACTCTGTTAATTTCTGTGCTATTAATTTTTGAAAGTGAATTGAATAAATTTGTACAAAAGTTTATCACTACAAAATTTGGATTTCATCGCCCCTGTGGCATGGCGCCCCGAGCAGGGGCCACTTTCGCCACCGCCTCACTACGCCCCCCCACCCCCACCTTCTTTTATTAATTTTTATAAAATTTTCAAAAAAGCAATTAAAAAAACCCAATTTTTTTTCCCCGAAAAAAAACAGGGATTTCGGTTTAATTTTAAAAAAAAAGGTTTAAAATTTAGAAAAAAAAATATATATTTTTAATTTTTTAAAAAAAAAATTTTTTTTTCTTCATAAAATATTACATTTTTTTTAAAAATATTAAATTTTTTCGGGATGTGGAGCCTCGAATGTTATATACATGTAGATGTGTTTTCGTTTTACATATTTAAATATTCTTATATTAATCATATTTGTTCATAGATGTTATTATTTGGATACATACAGGTTTTCACATACATAAATTCATGTTGTTAAGGGAGCCAGCATAAATTGTAGTCATTGTCGGGTGCTCGGGAGGTTTTTTCTCTCTCATTTTTGCATGGTGTAGCCTTGACATTTCAGTATACATTCATCGACTACTAGTTGAGCTGTATAGCTTGACCTACAGCAAGGTGGCAAAGAAGATGATTCCAGGTTGTATAGATGTTTTATTGCATTGTATCATGGGGTGTTTTTCTATTAAATAGTTTGGATCAGCGGATGTTATTTCATTTATTTATTTTTTGTTTTAATAAAAGCTGTTCAATTCTGCTACGTTTGTATTTTATTCGATTAGATTAGATCTTTGACTAACCAGTGGATGTCATCATTTAAGCCTATGAAATCCAATACAAATGAGAATAGCGGCGCAAGGAAACGGAACAGCACATCGACATTTTAAATACACTATTCTTTATATATAGTTTTAGGACATCCATGGAGCTTCAAAGTTCCGTAAAATAATTTTCTCGTTTTTTTTTTCGTGGCTATGATACATTGTCTAAAATTTTAGGTTCATAATAGATACGCAAATCCTTCTACAATTGCAGTAGGACAACAATTTGCAGACATGTGTAATTATTATTACCATTTTACATTATAATAACCCTTTACTATGTTTTATAAACTATTCTATACGACATCGCATATTGATTTTACATTTTTATCATTATCATAACAATTATTTATTTAAATATTTTATTATTCTCACCTCGGAGCGTAAGGTACGGTCCCAAGTAACAATTTCAATTTTAAGGTACACTTCAAGAAGTTCTCAAGAATCATTTGATAAAACCACGCATAAAACTAGATATTCTACATAACATCGATAAAACAGCCATAAAACCCTCATAAGTTCAAAAAAGGCCCATACTACAGGAGGTTCTCAAGACTATATCCCAAGGTTCGCATAAAACTTGATAGTTTTATCGGCACATACTTGTAATGACATTCAAGACATGCTTAAAACTATGATTAAACTCCCACAAGTTTTGATAGTTTTATGATTTTCCTGTTTAAGAACACTTCCAGTCCGTCACAAATATGTTTCTAAGATTCCATTTTTGGATTCGTTCTGCTGAATAGGGAGAGAAAAAAAACATCGATATACATATGATGTTTCTTTTCCAAAGTGGATACGTATTTAAATTAATTGTTAAATTGACCATAAAGGCATGAGTTTTTTTTTGCCTGCAATTGATAATTTTTTCATGCGACGTTCAGTTTATTGGTGTTTTACAACATATAAGTTCGAAAATTTTAATGCGTCACGGAATCATTGCTAGAACATTGATTTATTTGAAAAATAAAAAATACTTGAAAATTCAACAATTAGGTGACAAGGCTGATAAATTGTTAGATCTTGAATAAATTGTGTCTACAATCCATTTTAAGTTTCAAAATGTATTTTAAACAGCAGAAATTGTTCGTAGCATTGGAAAAACGAGAGTTTTTTTGCATACATATGTAAATGGCTACCATTCCGAGGGAATCCAGAATAGCCACGCTCGCCATTTTTTCGATGGTTTTATCTAAAACTACCATAAAACGCTTATAAAACTAATATTTCTTGCACAAGACTAACAAGATTTTTTTAGGAGCGCGATAAGTTCATCTTTACTTGTTCTATTCTTGAAAAAGAGGAGTAACGCTTGAATAAAACTTGTTTGAATTGCTCAAGGTAAACAAGTCTTTAAAATCAGTGTGGAGAAGACACATCATAAACAAAGAAAATGTGAACATTCAAATCAAAAGTGCCTATGCATAATTGTTGTTCAAAATTGTAATTTATTGTTTTTAATCACCAGCGTAAGTCGATTAACACAAAAAAAAGAAACTCTAACTTGAACATGCTAACAATGGATTTGGGAAGAAGAACAGATAATAATATTGCGTCGATGGCTGAAACATCAGTTGAGCGAAAGATGATTTTTCTCTTGATCTGTACGCTGAACCTAGCGTTGGAAGAAGTACACTTTGTAGTGGATCACTGAGCGATTCCAGCGCACTACTTCCGACTTTGGATTTAACGTGCGGATCATGAGGAAAATCGATTTTCGCTCATATGATAAACCAATTTTAACTTGCAACGAGTATAAATATTGGGAACTGAAATGCACGACTCGGGAGAATTCAACATTAACATAACATTTTACAATCGTAGTGCACATTAAACCTTACGTCAAAAGTACTGCGCTGTATTTCCACGGTGGTGGGCCATATAACGCACTACCTGAGACGTTAGGTTTAACTTGCACAACTGGCATAAAATCAAATATCATGAGTTATGCATTTCAGTTTTTTTACTGGCGACACATTGCACCATTTAATTTGATTCGTTTCAAAAAATAGGACGCATAACGCATAGACCCTTTTGATAAGTTAGTTTCAATAGGCTGCAAATCCAATGGAATGGTCAAAACAAAATTTGTCGTTGGTGGCTGAGAGGAAGGAGTGTTCAATATATTGGATAGGTTCAATAGGTGTTCAATATATTGAATTTCCACTTGAACGATCCACTAGTTTTTAATTTCTTCCACCTGTGGGCGTCCATTGTGACAGTTTGTTTATTTTTCACATAATGTTCTTTCTCAAGAATATGTGCTCTTATTTAAAATCAAATGGTTCTAAGAGAGTTTTATGGCAGCATTTCCAAGATACATTCATCTTAAAGAAGAATGCCATAAAACTTTTACAAAACTTTTATCAGATTTTATGCAAGTTGCGAAACGATGTCTTGAGAGGGAGATCAAGTATCTTATAAAATTACTTATAAGGTGAATTACACTTATAAATGATGTAGTTTTATGGAGGTCTCTTCAAGTGTTCTTTAATCACTCTTTAGAACTGTTAATGAATTTAAACCACCTTAACTTGGAAAAGGCTTTTGGAAATGATAAAACCGGATGAACTCCATAATGCTTTGATAAAACTACCATAAAACATGAATAAAAACAATTTGCATTTGATTTGCTACTTGGGGTATGTCCACGCATCCTTCCTACCCTGTAGATTCACAAAATGCGTTGTGGTTCAAATCTATGCATTTGAATCCAACTCATTTTACAGAATCATCTTTTGCGGTTAATGCAACGCAGTAGGCTTTGCCGCTTTGACGCTTGTATCATGTCTTTGATATACTGCAAGCATCAATAATGACAAAAAAAAACTTGAGCGTCATCTAACCCAATTATTTCCAGGATGCTTTCTGGTACTGGCTGCTTTTGTGTTAGATTAGATTAGATTAGATTACAAGAGTCCCAACAATTCTTGCATTACAAAACGGAAACTGTAGCGATGGGAAAAAGAATCGTTTAAGTGTTGTATGATTTGCGTTCCATTATTTCTCTGATTGAACTGATATGGTACAAACTCTCAGTCAACATCTCAACAGTAATTCCTTCAGTGATCATTGTTATTCTCTTATACATTATAATCATCTTATTCAACTGTAAACATCAGTCAGTTGGAAAAGCCGTATGATTTTCGATGTTCAATAGATTTGGTACTAAGGTGTGGCCCATTTAGTATTGAAACAAACATTTTTGATTCTTACAGCGACCCTAGTGGTCGGATTTGTAAACTTTGACATCTTATGTGTTCCCTATAACAATAACAACATCAGAAGTGTTTTTTCGCGGTGCAGTTCGAACGTGTTTCAGAGAAATACAAAATGGAAGAAGAAAGAAGATGTGTGCGCAATCATTTGGAAAACCCTTCGAGGTCTGGGCCAAAACTTGCTAAAGTGTTGGGTTTTCCCCGAAAAACCATGTGGCGTGTTTTGAAAATGTACAGAGAAACTTTGTCGACGGATTGCAATCCTCAAAGCAAGCGTCGGGCGGGTACTGTCACCCGTCAACTGCGGAACAAAGTCATGAAGAACATTAAGGCAAACCCCAACATCTCAACCCAAAAAGTTTCGCGCCGCACGCAGTACCGTGCAACGGATTCGTCTCCGGGAAGGCTTCAAGTCATACCGTGCCTGTAGACAACCAGATAAGGATCAAAAACAGAACAATGTGGCCAGAATCCGTGCCAGAAAACTGAATGATCAGCTGTTGACAAAATTCAATGGCTGTCTCCTCGTGGATGATGAAACCTATGTAAAGGCAGATTTCAAACAGCTACCGGGACAAACAAAAAATACTTGGCTACGGCTCGGGAAGATGTTCCTGCCAAATTCAAGTTTATGTTTGCAGATACATTTGCACGTAAATACATGATTTGGCAAGGCATCTATAGCTAAGGTAGGAAGACCAAGGTTTTCATCAATAATTTAATTCAGAACCGTACAGAACGGAATGTCTCCAAAAGCGAATATTGCCATTCATCAGATCTGAACCTGTTATGTTTTGGCCAGATCTTGCAAGCTGTCATTACAGTAAAACAGTGCTACAGTGGTATGAAACCAACGGGATTCAGTTTATACCGAAAGAACTCAACCCACCAAACTGTCCCCAGCTCAGACCGATAGAGAGATTTTAGGCTATTATGAACAGGAAGCTGAAGGTGAATGGCAGTGTCTTATTATTATTTATGATTTATTTATTCGTCAACAGATAAAAATGTTTATCCCAATGACAACTAGAGTGTCGTCAAAAGCATCAATGAATTGAGAACCAAGTGGAATAAGATTGCCAAAACGATAGATAAGAATTGATGAAACGTATTCCGGGAAAAGTCCGTTTGATGAAACGTATTCCGGGAAAAGTCCGCAAATTTCTTCGAAATCGAGATGATTATTTTTTTTTTTGAATTTTCCCACTAAATTTCACATAAGGTCGAACATTTTAGTTAAAACAGAATACTATTTTGTTAATGTTTATCCGAAATATGCGCAATAGTCTATGTTCCAATTCTAACTGGGCCACACCTTAGTTGATAATGATTCTTACTATGACGGCATGGCAGATTCGTTCAGTGTAATCGCCCATTGAGGGCCCACCTTGCTGAAAATGTCAAATTTATCTATGATCTCTACGTTTTCAATTTAATCAAATGTTTGACAGTACTTCAGTTCTAGACCCCTACGTCTTGCTGCATGTTATGGACGATGGCCCATTATCGTCTCAGGTGTTGTTTCTTTCGATCCATTCAACCGAGCATCAAAACACGTACTGTGAGTCAAATGCCTTGATTTGCCTAACTTCATTTGTTTCGAAATAGCCAAATGAGACCATTGCGAGCAGCTCTGGAAGTTTATTTGTGGTTCTATCCTCGAAATGATGACCTGCCAGAGGAGTTAACTTCTTTGCGGAAAAAAAATTGCTGACATAAAATTAAGACGATGTCGTCGTTGGGCTGTCTGCTGTTTTGCTCTGATTGTAGCACCACTGGATTTTGGGTCGGGGCAAATCCTCTTCGATTGGGTCTTTGCCAACTAGGGATATGTGTGACATTGTAAATGCATACACTGACATTAGGGACGTGACTGTTTCGATTTTATTATAGGTCACGGTGGTTTGCACTGCAGTTTGTTGAAATGGCTACTACATGCTGGGACAGGGTTGGTTTTTTTTATTCTATAGCTGGATTTAGAAGGCAGACTCTTATTTCTATGCTCAGCAAGCATTTGCATAAATTATCAACTCGACTGTTCTAGCTAAGATAGCACAGATTTACTGAAAAGGTTCTGCTTGTTTCGTATGGAGGAATATAGTACAATAGTTCAAAAAACTACTGGTAGCGATTTAATATCCCATCGTGTCAATCAATTTCACCTTGTCTGCATCTGCCCAAAAAATCGCTGATCCAAGCCATTCCATTGAGTTACATTAAAACGCGCATATTATGAGAATATCTTGGATTGCAGCAATATCGAAAGAGATAGTTGCTAATTTGACGCAATTAGTAGCCTGCCTAAAACAACCAATCAAGCAAATCTCGGCAGCTCTACACCTTGGCCCGGTTTCGAATCAGTTTCTAACTGCTGGCAAAACCATGCGGACCGTTGTTTAATTACTTGAGTGTGTAATTTCAAATCCGGTTAGATTTGGGTCATGTTTCGAAACGAGTCTTACATCTTACGTGATAGTTGTAACTAAGTGATATTCCGGATTCACCGATTAGATTGTAGTTTTGCAGCAAACAAAGTAACTAACGTCCGACGCAACATTCATCAGACCCTGCGGAAATTTGTGACTTCATTACGATGTTTCATATTATAACAACTGAAGCAGCCGTCATAATCAAGTCTTCATGTACGTGACTGATGCATCGTGAGTTACTACAGGCGTCGTTATTGTTGTTATTGTCACCCAGCAGAACCGTTCAACGAACTAAAAAGTGAAAGTTAAAACTGCATCTGCATCGAGGCTGCTGCACAAGAGAATCAGAGCTGCAGTGGTGCATAAAGGAATCCACACTCGCCAAGGTCTCGGTCAAGTTAAATTGCAATTGTTGAAACTAAAAAGAGTAACTCGTCCTTCTCCAGATAATCGGAATACCTTTGCGGTCTACCGTAGAAGGCTGTGCTTGTAATATAACAACGTTCATTGGAAACAAGTTCGCTGCAATGACGGTGCAAAGGCGGTGGTAAGGCCTCTGTGTTTTAGCATTGATCCATGCTCCTTCTTGGCGGGATTGATGTAGTGAAAGGAAATCTATAAATACGACAGGATTTGCACACTTCCGGAACTAGTGCGGAAGATTCGGTCGTTGAAAGTGGAAGCGTAGTTTTCAAAGTTCAAGACTGCAATGTCCGAGAAGAAGAATATTTGTGACGATAGTGGTTATGTGTCAGTGCCGAAGTTCTACGCCGGTGTCGATGTGTTCCTCACCGGCGGAACCGGGTTCATGGGCAAAGTGCTGATCGAGAAGCTGTTGCGGTCCTGCCCGGACGTTGGCCATATATTTGTACTGATGCGGTGCAAGCGAGGCAAAACGCCGGAAGCCCGAGTGCAGGATCTGACCGATAATCCAGTGCGTCACGAATCAACCGGTCCCATTAAATAACAAAAAAGTGTAAAATTTGTCATTTCTTGCAGTTCTTCGAAACGTTGAAAAAGCAAAACCCAACCGCCCTGGCCAAGCTGGTACCGATTTTCGGCGACTGTATGCAGTTGCGGCTTGGAATGTCCGACGAGGACATTCGACAGTTGCAAAGTGTGTCGGTTGTGTTCCACCTGGCGGCCAGTGTGCGATTCAATGATCCGTTGAAGGATGCCATACTGACCAATGTGCTGTCGACGAGGGAGATTTTCGAAATGTGTAAGGGACTGCCCTCGTTGAAGGCCGTGGTCCACGTGTCAACGGCTTACAGCAACCCGGAACAATTACACATGGAGGAGAGGGTGAGTCGTAGTTTGTTTTGTTATAGCGTGTATGATAAGTTTTGAATGTGGGTTTACTTCTTATTTTTTTACCAAATGGAAAATTGTGTTAAGTGTTCAATTAAGAATATAATATTACAGTCTTATTACGGTTCTTACTTTACCCGTGATACTCGTAATAAAGACAGTGATTTGCATTTGATATTCGTGAGTTTTTTCGCTGTGATTCGTTTTCACCGTAAAGTGACACCCGTAATAAGGCCCTTAGTTATTTTTAGAAAAAAAAACTATAAGGGAGATAGTGTTGTTCTTATTAGTTATCATAATATGCAAAATTGGCAACTCTGTTTGTTTACGTTTGTATAATCGCTCGCTCTACGTTTTATTTACTTTTTGACCGCGTATTCACATACGAATAATATTTTGTGCTTTCGATTTTACATTTTTCCACCTTGCATTAGCGCGCGATTGTGAAATATCTGTAATTTCCGTTGTGTTTTACCACCGTTCAGTGATTGAATTTCGGTTGTGCTGTACAGAATTCATTGTCTGCTGCTCATTCCTGCTCGCATATTTTCCCGCTTAGCAGCATCTGCATACAATTTAACCGAAGAAGTTCCCCGTGGTTGCATATTGTAAGGCGATTAGCTCAGAACTTAACTCGTTCATTACACGTGCTTCCAAATGAGTAATACGTGCCACTCCTGTGCTACCGAAATCATAGGCACGAATATTACTTGTCATGGTTTCTGCAATGCTGTATTTCACCCAAAATGTCAACCTTAGCTCTGGAAGAAATAACCAAAAACGCACAAATATTTTGGCTTTGCAAATCATGCTCGCATTTAATGAGTGACATTCGACTTCGCAGATCAGTGCGATCTGCCTACGAATCTGGCGAAGAAACTGTACTCAGCAAGCATAATGAAATTATCGAGAGCCTTAAGCAAGAAATTATGAATGAGCTGAAGCATGAATTGCGACTTAATTTCGCTGCACTGATCAACTCTAACTCATTGACACCCAGGTCTTCGATACAAATTGATAGTGCTAATGTTTCTGTACATCGTCGACTATTTAGAAAATCTGAAGTGAAAAAGCCTCCTCAACAACCTTTGATGTGTGGTTCAGCTGAGTCATTGTCCCCATCGCTTGGAAATCTCGCTGCAGCATCAAATCAAAAATTCTGGCTGTATCTCTCACGTATTTCTCGCAATGTAACAGTCGATCAAATGCGCGCACTAGCCATCCAACGACTTGGAACCGAAGATGTGAAAGTTGTCAGACTTGTAGCTAATGGAAAAGATATCAGCTCAATGTCTTTTATTTCATTCAAAATTGGACTGAATGCTGAATTTAAAAACAAAGCTCTCTCATCTTCAACTTGGCCAAAGGGTATTTACTTCCGGGAATTCAAAGACAGCAGAGTGGCTACAAATTTTTGGATACCATCTCAAACTCTGAATCAGGATCCGGTTCGACGGGGCGTGCCCCCCCCCCCCCCCCCCCCCCACCCCCCGCCCCCCCCCCCCCCCCCCCCACCCCCCCCGACCCCCCCCGGAGCGTGCGCGGGGCGGGGGGGGGGGGGACCCCCCCCCGCCCGCCCCAACCCGCAAAAAAAAAAAAGAAAAAAAAAAAAAAAAAAAGAGGTTCCGGTTCGAGAGGAATTATCACCGTCGGAAAATCGTTTTATGGAGGAATAGCTGAACCGCGACGCGCATTAGAAAGCATATTGGAGACCTCTTCTCAGTTCGACTCAGTCCTGCCTCATGCTGTCATCGGTCATCGGAGCCGTCGCGGTCCTAATGTCGCTTCTGCTGAAGAGGTTCTCCAGCCACTTTTTCCAGGCAAGTACGCATTTTCAAACAACATTTCTCTGCCTGATCAGCTTCCGTGTTCTAGCGCCACTGCGAACCCTATCGCACCACTAAATAATCGCTGCGAGAATGTAACTGTTTATTCTCGGAATGCTTCACTGATGGAACCTACTAACAACCAGATGTTAGTTTCGGAGCCTGGAATTATTTCATATTTACCAGAACGCGCTGCCTGTTGCCTCATGGGAGACTTCCAGCCACTCGACCCAGTTGCGCCAGATGTTTCCTGCCAGCAACTTAGTCCTGCTTCCAGCCATCAGAGTCGTTCTGGTCCTGTGGTCGAGTCCGGTGATGGGGTCTCCCAAGCCTTATTTACAGGCAAGTACATATCTTCATGCAACATTTCTGTGCCTGATCAGCTTTCGTGTTGCAGCATCACCTCAGAATCCCCCGCTCCAACAAATGGCTTTCACATCTCCGAGCCTGTTTTAGGCGGTTCGACCGTTCATCCGACGCAATGCAGAGGCATCTCTTCCTCCGACTTCTCGCCGCAACTTCGCATCTACTATCAAAATGTTCGTGGACTTCGAACGAAGATCGACGATTTCTATCTCGCAGTGCATGATGTGGACTATGATGTGATAGTACTATCAGAGACGTGGCTCGACGATTGTCTTCTATCGACTCAACTGTTTGGAATTTCATTTACAGTTTTTCGGACAGATCGTAATCCATTGAATAGTAGAAAGCGTCGTGGTGGAGGTGTTTTGATAGCAGTATCGTCTAGATTATGCTGTTATGTCGACTCAGCCCCAACTAGCGTGGCTTTGGAACAGCTATGGGTAAACATTAAATTGCAAACGTGTTCCATGAGTATTGCAGTAGTATACCTTCCTCCTGACCGTAGAGATGACCTTACTCTAATAACGCTGCATAGTGAATCTATTAGTTCTGTTTTGGCATGCTTGAAACCGTGTGATATGGCGCTTCAGTTTGGAGACTATAATCATCCCAACATGTGTTGGACGGCTTCAGAGGATGGCGGGCTTAACATTGATGCCAGCTCATCACGATTTTCGACTTCGGATGGTGTTTTGTATGATGCTGTTTTAATGGTCTGACACAAATTAACTCAATTAAGAATTCCAATTCTCGTATTCTTGACTTGATATTGGTGAACGATACAGCTTTATCCAGTTGCAGCATTTCTGAAGTGCTTGATGTATTTGTATATCTAGACATTACACATCCTCCCATTGACGTTGCTGTTTCATTGCCTCTACTTGTGAGATTTGAGCAATCAAATGTCAATCCGCGGCTTGATTTCCGTCGTGTCGATTATAACCTGTTGAATGAAGCGCTCTCTGTGATTGATTGGCAATTTTTGGATGGCGGTCGAAATATAGATAAAATCGTTGAGTCTTTCAACTCTGAGATTCGTCGTATGTGCCACTTCAACGTCCTGCATTGAAACCTCCATGGACAAACAACCATCTTCGCAGATTATCGCCGTGCAGCTCTTCGGAAATATAAGAGAAATCGTTCACATCACTTGAAACGTCGCTTCGTTCTGGCTAGCAATAACTACATGAGATATAATCGCTTCATGTATGCCCGCTACATTGATCGTACACAGACAAATTTACGTTTGCAATCAAAGCGCTTTTGGTCATTTGTTCGGTCGTAACGCAAAAACAATGGATTACCTTCGACTATGTATCTCAATGATCGTTCTTCTAGCACCAATGCCATCAAGTGTGAGTTATTTGCTGATCACTTTAAAAGTGCTTTCTCGAACATGCCGATTTCTTCCTCGAATCTATATGAAGCTCTCCGTGAAACACCATCCGACAGGCTTGAATTTGGAATTTTTCAAATCAATGAGAAGCACGTCGAATATGCGATACGCAAACTTAAGAACTCTGTGGTATACGGTTCAGATGGTATCCCTGCATGCATCTTGAAGAAATGTTCGAGCGTTTTAGTGCAGCCATTAGTCAAATTATTCAACATTTCTTTGCAACAAATGAAATTCCCGACCGCGTGGAAGACTTCGGACATGACCCCCGGTCACAAAAAGGGCGACAATTGTAACATTGCTAATTATCGTGGAATAACATCGTTGAGTGCTTGCTCAAAACTCTTTGAAATCATTGTCAATCAAGCGCTTTTCGTTTCCTCCAAGAACTTTATATCTACTGCCCAGCATGGATTCTACCCGAAGAGATCCGTGACGACAAATCTCTTGCAATTCACCTCTTTCTGCATTCGATCGATGGACGCTGGCATGCAAGTAGATGCTATATACACTGATTTCAAAGCTGCATTCGACCGAGTGAACCACGATCTTTTGCTTCGAAAACTCGAAAAACTCGGAGGCTCATCGCTTTCAACTGTATTTACTATATCATCTGGTGTTCCACAAGGGAGTAACCTGGGCCCCCTGCTGTTTTCGCTGTTCATTAACGATGCGGCATTCATTTTACCATCTGGAACTCGTGTTTTCTACGCCGATGATTTGAAGATCTTCAAGATGATCACTTGTATCGAGGACTGTGCCTACCTGCAGAAACTGTTGGATTTATTTGCGGATTGGAGTAAACGGAACCTCCTGGAGCTGTGTGTAACGAAGTGCAACACTATTTCGTTTACTAGAAAACGTCAACCGATCATTTTTCGCTACCGTCTTAATGGACAAATTTTAGAACGGCTGGAAAAGGTTAGAGACCTTGGTGTGATTTTCGACTCCCAGTTTAACTTCCGAATTCATATTGACGACGTGATTTCGAAAGCGAACAGACAGCTCGGCTTCATATTAAAGCTTACCGATGGTTTCACTGATCCTCTGTGTTTGAAATCACTGTACTGTGCTCTGGTGCGCTCGATTCTGGAATCTGCTGTTTTAGTTTGGTGTCCGTTCAACATTATGTGGGTTAACCGTATTGAATCGATCCAAAGAAAGTTTGTGCGCCTAGCTCTTCGTCATCTACCATGTCGTGATCGTCTCAACCTGCCGCCATACGAATATCGCTGCATGCTATTGGGAATTGAAACCCTGGAGAAAAGAAGGACTGACATGCAAGCGGTTTTTGTTGCCAAGGTCCTAGCCGGAGATGTCGATGTACCTGCTATTCTTGCGGATATTAATATATACGTACCAGAAAGCTCCCTTCGTCGGCGTAACTTTTTGCATTTGGCAACCCGCAATACTAGATACGGCCAATACGACCCAATACGCTTCATGGCGTCTCGCTTCAACAATGTTTCAAATCATTTCGATTTCCACGTCCCTGCTGCCGTTCTGCAACGTTATCTTAGGAACTCGACTTAAAAGGCGATGGGCTTATGGACCTAGAAGATTTATGATCACTGGATGTTAAACGACAATTGAACAAACGACTGATTTTCACTTTTTTATCATCTTGACCTGTTTTTGTAACTAGCAATCGATGTATAGTGTAGTTATTTTGTAGTGTAGTTATTTTGCTCTTCCTTCATTGTTATATTTATGTCAATGTTTTATTTGTATTTTATGTTATATATATTTAAGAAAAAGACAGGGTTTTTATGCCAGTTTGAGCCCCCTCCGTCTCAAATTGTCTTCTCCTTGTCCATCTTCATTAAGACAACAGTGTCAGATGGAGTATTATTAATAATAATAATAAATAATATATTATATTCAGGATTTCTTTCAAAGAGAGAGTAAAGAGCGTATTCTTTCTTTGAATGTAATAGTGATAGACCTTATTTGATTTTAATTATGACTATTAGAATTATCTGTTTTCGTTCAGATTAAACATTCAAAGACTGAACATAAAAAAAGTGTTCTTTCAACCAAAACATTCAGATTCAAATTGTCGTTGGAATCACCCTCCTCTTGGATATGCGATTTGGTTGCGATGGGTGCGCCTACGCCATTGGATGGTAACCAAAGACATATCCTTTTGTGGTGGTATCACATGTTTACTATTTTTATTTAATGTCACGTCACATATCTGGCATTGATACACTGATTTCACATATGTGATCCAACGGACGTCCTGTCTTGGAGCCTTGAATGCTGTTGCAGTCTGGAGGGGCTCTTTCCTCAGTGATAATGATGTGGGATTTCTTCTTAGCTGCAACGCCTTTCCTATGCGTTCCCTGATATGATGAGCCGTAACCATGCTTAAATATAATTCTAGCTAGACAGGTATATATATTGCTTTACAATGTGTTCAAGATTTTCGGCATTCGTAGGGAACAAGTCGGATAAAAGAGGGAAAACAGTCGGATTCACTAAGTAGAAGTTTTATTAAAACTAGGAACGTAGCGCCAGTCTTATTTTGTTAGGTCTCACTTCAAAGAGCCATAATAAAAATACCACACATTATAACAATGATATACAAACAATCTTACAACGGCTTCATTCTCGGTAATTTTATAATAATAGATAGGGAATAGGCGTGATGAAGCTGTACTTTGCCACCGAGAGGCGAATCTTATAGCTGACCACGACTCACATAATCATTGTTAGGCTGTTGGGGTTGTGTTTAACACACGATCGGTTGACGTAGACTACGTTAAACCGTTTGATTACTTTCGTTTGTTTTGTAGCGGAACATTGAAAGGCAGGTACTGTATGTATACCTTATCGCGTTACAGATTGTTCAGAGTCTGTTTGGGAAATCAACATCAATCATCACTGGTATTTTTGATAGTTGACAGTCGCATTGAAGGCCCTTCTCCAGCGTCCCAACCAGTAGTTGGCAACGCATCACCTCTGGCTGCTTCCAGTTTCGCCCGATATCTGGATCGCTCGGTATCGGTACAATGTCGTTTCGAAGGATTTTTCGTATGTTCGATCTTAACGCCAACCGAAATTTGCGCTTAAGGTTGGCATCAAATCGATTAGGCTTCGTACTTATTCTCACTTACAGTTTCTCAAAACTTATTTCTTCCTAGAAGTAAATTTCTTATCCAACGCGAATCGTTAACACAACAGAATAACTTAAACAGTACTAACTGGAATGTGCAGAGAATGTTACTTCAGAATATCATCTTCGAGGATCAAAACCTTGTCTGTGTTAGGGAATTTCTTGATGCTTGCCGAAGCGCACCATTCTTCAAAATTTTCCAACACCGATTGATGAACATGACGGTGAAAATATATATCTTTTATTTAAAATTTTAAAATACTTGAATAAATCGAATAGCAATCGTAAAAACATCTAGATTAGTGCAAAAATTTCAGCTCAAAATTAAATCAATAAAGAAACGATCGAATTATTATCGACCGGTGTTTCAATTCCTCGCTTAAGGTATGCGACGAGAAGAAAACAACAATTAATATAGCCACCGTTCTGTCAATTGGTAAGATAAATTCAAACTAAACAAACTCTCTCTACATTAGATTGGACGTCCTGAAAAGGACGGATTTGAAGTAATCCGCATAAGAATTAAATCTTTTTCGATGTTTTCACGAAGAAGGTTATTTCTGCCGTGCACGTTGTGCTTTAGATAAAGATGGCTACCAAGAATATCACACCCACTCAGGCACCTTGGGGCTTATTACGGTTGTCACCTTCACTATCACTTACACTTCACTTACACATCACCTCACATTCTTTCTGCTATTACTGGTATCACCGTGATCAAAAATGAACTCCGTGTGGTGGAAGTGATAGTGAAGTGAAACTCGTAGTAGCCCTCAGAAAATCTACGGTTTGCGTCACTTTTTTCGGTGGCGTGATGGTGCCGTGGCAACCATAATAACACCGAGTTCATTCGAATCGTCACCTCGGATGAACTCTTCCATATGTTTTCACTTGGGTGACATTCGTAATAAGGTTTTTTGTTTTCACTTCGTTTTCACCGTGAAGTGAAAACCGTAATAAGCCCCCTTATTTAGCTCCTCGTGATAGCGCCCACCGGCTTGGGCAACCGACTGCCTAGCACACCACTGCAATTTAGTGGCTGCCTAGCAACGATTGCCTAGCCAAGGGCAGCTGCCAAATCCACATCGCCGTTTTGCCGCTCCGCACTAGAGGCTTCGTGCCATCGAGGTTGCCTCCAGTGTGTATGCCATCGCCAGCTGCTGATCTTCGATGGCTCGTTGGTCTGCCCAGCTCCAGTACTGCGACATTAATGAGTAAAATTGCGAAGGTGCATTCGTTTTATATCGTTCAGTGCTGCATATGAGACCTCCCTTGCTTACATTTGAGATCTGTGATAGGAACGTACTGTGCATTTAGTAAATTTACTCTGAAAAATCGGCATTATAAGACATCACCTTATGTTTTGGTTCTTTTCAATAGCTTTAAATTGTTAACCGTAAATGTTTGATTATTGAATTGATACGCGGGATATTTCCAACCGATTGAAGTAAACATCTTGAAAATCTATTGAGCAATTGTTAAGTTATAGGCGTTTAATATGTAACGATATTTCGTGACGGTCGCTAATTTTTAGATTTTCAATTCACACCCTACCCTTGCCGTAAGACGTAGTCTACGTCAAAATCTTGCACGAACAAACGAAACAGTCCACGGAATGGAAGATTAACTGGTTTACAGTTCGGGAAAAGCATCACGGGATTTTGAACAGGATTTGGCTCGGGAAATTTTCCAGTTGACGTTTCTCCACATTTCTCCACACTCAATGACAAGCTTGTTTTGTGTATCAGGTTTTGCATATTGTGTAAGATTTTTCTTTCAGAAAGCATTGAAAATCAAAATAAATTCTAGAAATTTAATATTTTATTTAAGTATAAGTTAAGAAATATTTTATTTAAGCTTACTTTAACAATGTATGTTTTTACTTGGTCGATTTCCTCGAAGCATCCCAGTACATCCGGCACTCTTGGGCACTGACAGATTTATTCAGGGACGATGAAATAATACAACTCATTTATTGCCAAATAGCATCTTTAGCTATCTTGTTGAAATACTCCTCGCTTGTTAATCGGTACAAGCAAGGATGTTTAGAAATTTCTTCGCCAAGTGCAAGTTTAATGTCAATATCCTTGTTCCGTTTTGTTGTTTTGGCTAGAGATGAATTTTATTTCGGAACTCGGCTCCCTCTTACATTTAATTTTTTTTTTCGTTAGAATCCAAACTTGCAAAATTCGCCCGGAAACAATTCGGAATTATTTGTTCCCGCCGAAGAAGTAGTGTGTAGAGATGAATTTTATTTCCCGGAGTAAATCCAGCGGTTGGGTTTACACTTAAGGAAAACTGTAATTTTTGTGTAGACTCAATTCCCGCCACGGGAATTCAACTGTAAACCAGCCTTTAAGTCAACATGCGGGACTAGAGAAGAATCTCTAAAAGTAATTTCAAGCTAAGCAGGTATTTTGGTAGATACCATTCCCAACATATCGAATGGTAACTGATTTTCACCATCATTCACTAACCTTTTTCTTCCTACAGTCTTACACACCAACAATAGGGAGTTTTAATTTAAAAAAAAAGAGATGGGTTTTCTGTCTATATCGATCACTAGCACAACAATATTTATTTTTAGATGTCAACTATTAATTCTCGACTTTCAAACTGAAAAAAACTAATAATTTTTAATTTTACAAACTGGCATGAAGTTCGCAAAGTGACATTCATGCAAAGTGACAGCAAGCTGGCCTGTCGGAATATGCAACGGTTAGTTCAGGTAGTCTGTTTTTTTTTGTGGCGTGTTTCATGGGGAAATATAATGTTGTTGTCTTGCAATTATTATTATATTCATAATATTTTGAAATTGTTTTTCAATAGTTGCACTTGTCAGAATTTAAAATTAAATGGAATGCGGGTATATTGTTATATTTTTCATCGAAAAATTTCATAATCCACATACCCCTAAAATACCCTATTCTCCCACCCTACCCCAATCCCGTGGGCAGCAATATTATTGTACACCCCTAGTGTGCACTTATAGTGTATCCCGCACAACTTAAAACCCCCATGGCACTATGGTACGAATAGCCAAATTTCACGACAAAAATCGATAACTCGAAAACCATTAACTTTAGACATATGATGTCTTTGGAAGATTTAGTCTTAAAAAAAAAGATCTATCTTTTGGTTTCGGTGGTGACTAGGGTGGTCCTTTCATGTTCAAAATAAATATTCTAACTTTTTATTCTTATGATTTAGGGGAACTGTTGCTCCTAGAGAATTGTAGATAGTTTAATTTAATGAAACTTTGCTGAAAAAACCTAACTTCTATCCCATCTACGTTTCATTTTATAACAGGTTTGCTAACTGTCCTTAGGGTGGGACTTTAAAAAACAGTTTTTTTGCTCTAAATTTTTTATTTCAATTTGAATATGAAAACTTTGTTTCGATGACTTTTATGACATTATAGGACGCACATTTTTAAGATACAAGATGGTTGCTAGTTATTGTTTAAAAAAAGTTATAGAGGTTGAAGTGTAAAAAAATGTTTTTTTCAAGATATCTCACTCACTTATTTGCAAATATTTGCAAACACGGATTACGTGAACTAGAAGTAAAAACTTCCATCTACAAGACGTATGCAAAATCGTTTGTCCCCTTTTGTCCTCTTGTGGAGCAAAACTCATTTTTAAATTGGTCGTTTTGCATTATTTCTGCATAACTTTCGATCTGCAGCATCAAAAATTATCATCAAAGTGCCTAACAACGTGAGATTTTTATAAAAATGTTTTTATTTTTATGTTAACCCATCTCCATTTATTTATTAACATTCATATCACAGACAAACAGACATAACCCATTGAAAATTTTGCACTACAAATCATCGTCACTAACACACCTGCGCCATCTGTTGAACACACTGTGATGGGTGATAAAGCTGCACAGATGGGGGTAGTGTGCTAACGTCAAACATAAGGCAATCCACTATGTGCACCATCTGTGGCGATTCTTCCAACTAAGAAACATTTGAATTGACCGTTTAAGGGGTAATCGTTGTCAAATCTCAACAATTACAGAGTTATTGAACTTTTTTTTATTTCGGTGGTATGTTTGCACTTAACTTGCACTAACGCAAAGATTATACTTCAAAGAGTAAATCAGTTACGTTCATTCGAAAGCTAAGAAAATTTGCTCTAAATATTTATCACAAAATTGCGCTGTTGAATGAGACAAGTTACATTTTAAGAGTAAAAATATTTGAAATTGGTAATTGAAATTGACATTTTTGCAGATTTTTTCCAATAAATGCATTATGAACTTGATCATTTTTTTTACAAAACTTAGCCTCTTATCATGTTCTATGATTCGTTCTTTGACACCAAACATCTATCTCTTTTAGTTATCGTGAAATTTCAATATTAGCACACGATGTTAGGTCTTCAATTGGCACCTTAAAAAACCACCCATTTCACCCCACTGTGCTAACAATTTCGACCCGTGCATACCCGAATAAAAAAGTACAATAGGATAACCATACAGAATCATAAAGTAGTAATTGATTCAGTGGTTGTACAATACACCTTACTGTTCATGTATTGTTCCATTAGAACGAATCTATTGTCAACATGATACATAGACAATAAAGTCTATTGTAGCCGGAATTTTGATGATAAAAAACCATAAAATGAATAGTTTTTATTCGAATTTATTCGAGATTTTTCATATTGTTACGATACTTAACAACCGTTTGTTTCTATTGTAGAATTGCCATTCACAATTGATTCTATGGTGAAAAGCAATATGTTCAATTGTTATCCTATCGTAAAGATCTAAGGAGTGTATCGAATATAAGCTGTCCACATACATTTGCGTTGTACGCATGTATTTGTGATGGTTTTTTATGCTCTGAACACTGCATGCTGTGCGTTTGACTGTCAGCTTTCTTTTGTTTACTTGTTTGTGCGGTTCAAATTCTGCGTTTTCAAAATGTCGCGTATTGAAAAGGAAGTGAAAATTAAGGTTCTGGACACATGGCTAAGTGAGAAGGGTATTACTATGCGAAAATTGGCGAAGCGGTTTGGAATTCATCATGCGAGTGTTAAAACCATCATTAATAAGTTTGGGGAACACTATTCTTTGGATGAGCTACCAGGAAGAGGCAGAAAACCCGGTTCTTCCAACCCGAAACTGGAGCAGAAAGTGGTATCTCTAATCATGAAGAACAAATCAATGTCAATACGTGAATTGGCCAAAAAAGCAGGAACGAGTGTCGGAATGATCCAGCGTATCAAGAGGCGAAACCACCTGAAGACCTACAAGAAGCAGAAAATCTCGAAACAAAGTGCAGAACAGAAGAAGCGAGCAACAACAAGGGCCCGGAAATTGTATTCGCGTCTTTTGCAGCGTCCGGATGCATGCGTTTTGATGGACGATGAGACCTATGTAAAGGAGGACTCAAAAACCCTTCCAGGTCCACAATACTTTACTGCCGTCGTTGGGGAGGATGTGAGCGATGCGGACAAGTCGATTCAAGTGGAGAAATTCGGTCGAAAGGTACTGGTATGGCAAGCAATATGTTCCTGTGGTTTGAAGTCAACCATCTTTTACACTACCGGAACTATAAATGCGGAAATCTATCGATCTGAGTGTCTCCAGAAGAGATTGTTGCCTTTATATAAGAAGCATAGTACACCTCCACTGTTTTGGCCGGATTTAGCGTCGGCTCACTATGCCAAAACCACTCTCAATTGGCTTGCGGAAAAGGGTATAGATTTCGTTGAGAAAAATATCAATCCACCAAATTGCCCTCAGCTTCGACCCATCGAACGTTACTGGGCAATCGTGAAGAGGGTCTTCTAGAAGACTGGTAAGGCAGCTGGGAACATGCAGGAGCTCAAAAAAATTTTGGCTCAAGCGTCCAAAAAATGCGATGCGATACTTGTCGGGAACTTGATGAAGAGCATTCGATCAAAGTTCGAAAATTCGTGAAGGAATAACTTAAATTTCATCCGGTCTTCATTATGTTCAAGTTTAACCTCGTACAATAAAGGATCAAATTTTTGTATGAATAAAATATCGGTTTTCAACATAATTTGAAAGAAAGTTTGTGGATAGCTTATTTTCGATACACTCCTTATAGTATCAAGCATTCACATCACTGTATTTGCACATAAGATTGTATGGTATTTTCAATGTAATTTTTATTAGGGTATCGCGCCCCGTACATACTGTTTTGTTTGCATCGTCTCAGAGTTTACAGTCAGATGATTACACACACGCATTAAAACAGTTAAAATAATGTTTAAAGCTACCCAAAAAGAAGTATTGAAAACTTTCGCATTTTTTTTATGGGAGATACTGTACTGCTCTGAGCCCTACACAACTGCTGTCGCATAGAATCACGACATCCTTCGATACGAAGTATTTGTGCAGTCGTTACCAGTAGCTTTAAGTTTAGGAATACGTCTTTTTGTTTCTGTGTCCAAATCCAAGGATGATTTTTATGGTCAGTTTCCGCATTTTAGTGGTCAGTTTCCGCAAAGGCTCCGCTGTGCTAATCAGGTTCAGGTACGTTGCTCAGGTACGTGGTCATTCCCACAAATCACTGATAGGTTTGGTATTTCCTGAGGTGCACTCATATCCAGTATGCTACTGGTCTTATCCGGATCAGCGAATGATGTGAGCATTTTTCATAAAAACTGCACTTTCTCCACGCACAATTTTATCTTCTCAATGTTGAGCTTAATATTGTGTTGCTTCATCCTCACCAACATTAATTCCAGGTTTTGATTAAATAGTTCATTGAATAGTTCCGGGTAACTGTCGATGATGTGTTGTGCTTCTGCTGTTTGGTTCTTCTTAACGGAGAAACATCGTTGAATCAGGTTGAGTTTCAGGCAAGTTTGCAACGACAAGAGCATTATTATGTAAGCAACTGATAGTGGCTCTTCCTAATGACTTGTAAGCACCATCACCAAAAGCTCCCAAATAAGTATGTGAGGTTCTGAAAGTGTCCGTTTTTTGCCCCCAATTCCAGAGTTTCCGGAAATGGCCAAATTTCGTTGCTGTCCCATGTAATGAAGTTTTTGAAGTTCTGGATGAAAAATCATGAATTTTGAACCGTCGAACGGTACCAGTAAATGCGATTCTTAATGTGTCCTACCGGAACCGATTCAGGGTGCCCACGTGCCCAAAAAGGCCTAATTAAAAAAAAAAAAATCTTGTAATGGTGCTATTCTTAGTACCCATATTTTCAGATGCTGCCAAAAGATCAATAATCGGTTCGAAAATGGATGTATGAGAGAGAGAGCCAAAATCATTAATCATTTTTTGACGCAAATGCTTGATATTTTTGTTTTGTAGCGCTACTCGTAGAGGTCGCTGAATTTTTTCCCGGCTGTAATATGATCGTTTTTTAAAAATATTTGCTCTTACCGATGTAAAATTACAACCTTTTTGAAATTCCGATTGATCAAAAATTACGCAATGCACTAGGAAGGTTCACGATAATATCTTAATTCTAGAAGAAGAAAAAAAGCTACCGTAGATCACGTTTTTCTAGGATAACAAAACAAGTTCATAAAGGAAAATAACATTTTCCATTTCTTTTAATTATTTTTCAGCTATACCCACCTAAAGCCGATTGGAAGAAAATGCTCGAATGCGCTCTGAAATTCGATCATCAAGTTCTAAATATTCTAACAGATAAGTATGGCACAAAATTCGGAACCACACCCCGTCCTTCCAAATACTGACCGAACAATTTCCCTTCCATCGCATTTAGGGTCACCAACTCCGCCCCAAACACGTACACCTTCACCAAAGGACTGGCCGAGCAGGTTTGCAAGGACTACCAGGACCAGCTCCCGTTGGTCATCTTCCGCCCCTCGGTGGTGATAAACACTATTGATGAGCCCCTGGTCGGTTGGATAGACAACTTGAATGGGCCCTCGGGGATGTTGGTCGGAGTCGGAACGGGAATCGTTCGGACGGACCTGTTGCCGCTGGATAATCGCATCAACACCATCCCGGCGGATATTTCCATCAAAGCACTGCTGCTGGCCGCCTGGCAGCGTGGAACCAAAGAGCAAACAATCCAGGAGCATTACCTACCGGTGTACAACAGTGCCGCCGAATATGAACACTCGTGGCAGTACAAGAAGATGCTGGACTGTGGCAAGGAAAACATGATCCGGTTGTCGTTTACGAAACTTTTGTGGGTTCCCGGTGGTTGCATCACAACGTGGCGCCTCAAATACTATGTGTTGGTACTGCTGATGCACATTTTGCCAGCCTTGTTGGTGGATGCGTTGTGTAAGATTTATGGGAAGAGGCCGTTGTGAGTATCGGGTTGGGTTGGGTTAGGGAGTCCAGTGGTTTGAGGTTGATTCATTTTTGTTCTAGCTTGATGAAAATCCAACGGAAGGTGTTCCTAACGCAGACTTCTCTGCGGTACTTTGTATACAATCAGTGGATTTTCGAAACTAAGCGGTTTCAATCGTTGAGGGATGAACTGCAAGGCGATGATGTGTGAGTTTTGGACTACGATTCAGATTTAAGGAAAGTAAGATGTTTTTTTTTTCTTAGCGCAAGTTTCAGCTGGAACTTGTCGGAGGAAAAGCTAGATCAGTTCTACTTTGATTGCTGGATGGGCGTCCGACGGTACCTGCTGAACGATCCGGACGAAACCATTCCGAAGGCGGCCAGGAAAATGAACCGATTGATCTTGATTGATCGAGTCCTGAAGGTGGGTTTCGTCCTGCTGGTGCTGTATTTTGTCTGGCAGAGTTCCATTCTGCATAATCTGGAAACGCAGCTGGTGCGGTATAGTCGATGATTTGGTTTGAATGTTTTGAAGCCGAGTCAAAGGGAGGGAACTGTGAGAGCATGAATAAAGAGTATATCTGTAAGTTACTTACTATTTTCAATAGAATTTATTTTCACTGTTATTCGAAAGATCCTTATTTACACAAGGAGTTGCACGATCTACAAAAACATAAAGACAAACTTAAATGCCTGGAAACCCGTGTTGAGTGTGTTGTGGTTGCTTATTGGAAAGAATGTTTGTTTTTCGTTATAACTTTATGATCAATACCGGCGAGTCTTTTCTATACCAATCGTATATGGGTGGTCGTGTTTGCTTTGAGCTAAAATAAAATCAACCTAATAGTGCGCTTATGAGATTAAAAATGTATCGTTTGCTTTCATCCCCCACAGTATCAATACATGGAAGTGATGCTCGAGGCAGTTTGGGAAATTTGTTGAGATGCCTTACATGTTGACTGCCTTACCAAGGCGCTTGTGGGAGATTTCCATTAATGGAATCGTATTTCTAATTGCGGTGGTGTTATCCGGTTTAGCGTAGATATCAGTGCACAGTTCATCGACGAGGATTTCCTTATCGGCCTTTGCTGCCTTCGTAGCAGCGTCCACTTCGCCACGGAGCTTCGATTCGATTTCTTTTAACTCTTCGGTGGTTGCCAGTTCGTTGGTTAGAATCTTCTCCCGCAGCGACGTGATTGGATCACGAGTTTGGCGGACTTCGGCAATTTCGTCACGCGATCGGTAGCTTGTACCTGGATCGGACATGGAATGACCCGAGTACCGGTAGGTAGCCGTCTCCAGCAAGATAGGTCCTTTTCCACTATTGCAATGTTCAATTGCAAATTGCGTAGCTTCTCGTACGGCCAAAACATCCATACCGTCGACCCAGATTCCGGGCACGGTATCTCCTCGGGTATAGTAGTTTACATTAGCCGAAGCACGCTCCGCACTGGTTCCCATACCGTAGCCATTGTTCTCGCAGACGAAAATGACCGGCGCACCCCACAATTTAGCCATGTTGTAAACTTCAAATATCTGGCCCTGGTTGGCAGCACCATCTCCGTAGGCGGCAAAGCAAACTCCCTTCGTTCCATTGTACTTTGCAGCCATGGCAATGCCAACTCCGAGCGGTACCTGCGCTCCCACGATTCCGTTACCGCCGTAGAAGTTGCGAGTGTACATGTGCATGCTGCCTCCCTTTCCCCTGGCGCAGCCACTCTGGCGACCGGTAAGTTCGGCCAGAACGCCCTGCATCGGAACGCCCATCAGGTAGGTCCAGCCGTGGCAACGGTACGCCGTAATGCAAGAATCTTCCGGGCGCATGGCGGCGCGCATTCCGACGGCACAAGCCTCCTGACCCGAGTACAGATGGCAGAAACCACGGATGATCTTCTCCTTGTACAGATTGCCGGCGGCCGTCTCCATGCGACGGATCGCGTACATCTGGCTGTAGTACTTCAGGGCATCCTCCTTGCTGACGGTGACGGTCGTTGCTGGGCCCTGATCCAGATTGTGCAGCTTGAAGGCCTGCGGGGGTGGAGAAATGAAAAAACAGTGGATTAGAACGGGTTTGGGATTTTACGATACAGAAGTGTAATGGAGCACGGTGCGTCTCCTTCAGTCGAGTATGTTACATGGTATCCTGGAGACTTCAGCGAAATTTGAACAACGAACCTGATGACCTCCTTTTTACATTTCTTATAGAGAGGGGCGAGGGGTATGGAGATTGCTTGAAATGGCTACATTCAATCTGAGACTTGGTTGGCCAAATCGACAAAGATTTTTCATTGGGGCCTAACTGACAAACGAAAACAATGGCTTCTTCCGTAAATTTCTCGTGGCACATAAGCCACCTATTCTTTCGGATAGGTGAACTCTTCCTCTTCGAAATGACCGTGGTGGATTGATTAGGCGAGTTTTCAATGACGAGAAATTCGCGGAAAAAAGCCATTGTTTACGTTTGTCAGTTAGGCCCTAATGAAAAATCTTTGTCGAAATGACATGTATCATTCAACTCAGTTCGAAGGGTACGTAAAATGTCTGTGTTTTTATATACGAGACGCTACAAAGTAAGGTGCGTTTCTCAGCAACCACTGACCGAATTAAAGGGTGTCCACGGAACAATTGCATCACTTAGATCTACTCGCTGAATATCATGCAAATTTCAGGGAATCAAAAATAAAATAGCTTGGTTCGCTTATCTCTATTTCACTCTACTTCTTTACCAAATGTAAATGTTCAAACTTTCTTCTTAATTCCACCCATAAGATTTCATGCAACGCTTGAATCGACTTTTTTATCTACTTTCAACCATGATTGCAATATTTCCTGTTCCGTAGAGACAACTTTAGGATGCTTACGAAGTTCGTGCTGCATTCATTTGATTGATGTAACAATATTAAATGTCAAAACCTCGTCTACAACATCTCACCAATTCCACCAATTCGGTTCATGGCTGCTTCTCTCCAACCTCTTTGACGACCCACACTCGCCAGATCATGCTGCATCTTATCCGCCCCCACAAATAATATCACATCGGTTTCTCACCCATTTGTCAACCGATTTCAGTTCTGTTGACGGCAAATGAAAGCTACAACATTCCCATTAAACGCTATTTATTTATTTTTTTCATTCGGACATTTCGTTACGAAGGTATGAACGATACAGTACTTCAAAAAAATACTCCCTCTTCTTTACAATAAAAATCCAACCAAACAATATACCCCCAAGAAACCAAACCAACCCACAAAAAAAAAATTCCCCCCAAACCACCACCCCCCCCCCCCCCCCCCCCCCTTTCCCGTCAAAAACCCCCCTTCATAAAGCGCCCCTTTTACCACTAAAATTACAGAAATCTCCATTACTATAACGTACCAATTTTCAACGAACATGTACTTTTTAAGCGTCTTGAATCCATATCGATAGTTAAAATTGATGCTTAAGAGTGTCGAATAATTCATTCTATGAACTGATTATATGAAATTGCTAATATTTATGTAATTTCTCCTTTTATATAACTAACATAAACAGGTCGTTAAAGACTATTAATGGCAATATTTTAATCACATCAATGACATCAATGAACAATACGATCAGGATTGACAAAAAGTTTATTTTATAAACTGATTGTATGACATATCGAATATTCCTGGATCTGCCTGGAATTTCTGATCAAAATATGTATCCAGTACCATATTGGCCACATTTGAGTTCGTAATTCTGATGAACTGTATGAAGGGTTCAGTGTCACCATCGGTGGATTAATTCGGGTTTTTTTCCACTCCACACTCTGCCAATAATGCAAATCCCCGCTATGAGGCGACTCAAACTTCAAGGCTGCCTATAATCATCGATTCACTCGCGATAAAGCGCAAAAACATTCAAACTTAATAATTTATGTCCGGGTGTCTCGATATTACCACTAATAAACTAAACTAAGCTGATGTAACTCTTCTTCCGGGTGTGGGGTGAAGCACAAAAAAAAAAAAAAAAAAAAAAAAAAAAAAAAAAAAACAAAAAAAAAAAAAAAAAAAAAAGGAGAAAATACCCACCCCCCCACACATTAAGAAAACAAATGGATTGTTTACACACCGCCTCACACACTGCGCGCGGATATTTTTTATTTTTTATTTTTTCTTAAAATATAATATGTTTTTTTTTTGTTATATATTTTTTTTTGTTTTTTTCTTATTATTGTTTTTTTTTTTTTCGCGAAAACGCCGCACCGCAAAAACAAAACGTCAGTTTTGAAGACGGCTTGCTGCGATTAGCCATGTAAATACCATTTTTAGAATTACTATGCAACGTTCGAAAACACCAGGTCCTTCTCGAGCATTGTCCACGTATCATACCTATAGAGAACCACCGCACAATGGTTCGAGGGCGGCCAAAACCTCAAAATTCAAAATGCTAGTATCACTAAAGGCTGTATTTTTCTCGTTTAGTGTAATACGTCAGAGTCTTGAATCTAAAATTTAAAGAGATTTCAATGAACTTTGAATTTTCTACAGTATTTTGAATGTACCAATGTCATGGATTTCCATTAAAAAAAATAACTATAAACTAGACGGTTCAATATAATTGTATGGTTTCAACGAAAGTTTTAATCGTACTAATATGTTCATGAAATATGTTCAGGGATTAGAGACGCATATATATGTGGAATTTTATTGATGTTTTAAACAGCACAATTTATTAAAATACGTGACTTTACTGGAAAATCTACAGTTTTCCGGATAGAATCACCTCAAAAGTATAGTAGCCGATGGATGCCTGTTATCATTTTACTATCATTACAAAGCTAAAGATGTTAGCTTTCCATTGATAGTTATTTTGTTCTGCGAAAAAGTGCGATAGACTTTTTTTTTTTCGATCCAAATTAGTTCAAACCTTATTTAAACCATGCAAATTCAAACGCGCGTTGCGTATTGAATGTGTCTGCCGAGGTTATAACACATGCTCAATACTATTAATGAAAACAAGTATTAGTCGGCGTGTGGTCGAACAGTTTGACTTTAATTGTATGTGTGTTCATGTTTTTTCTTTTGCGAGAAGAGTCAGGTAATGTAGCATAGTAGGTAAGCGCATATGAACAAAGGAAACAGTGCAGTGCAGTTCATTTATTCCAAGCTTTAATGAGAAGTACTTAATTTGCAAAGTGCTAGGCAGTTTAATTGGTGCGAGGGCAGTATATTAGCAGGTGAAGCCATGGATTCCCCGAAAAACGGTAAGTTTCCTACTTTACTCCAGAAGTAGTTATTTGGATATTTATTTTTCTACAATAGAAATTCACATAAAAAGAAAATATATCTTTGAACAAATCCGCAATATTTATGGCATGGAAGAAAAAAGAAATGCAGCTAGAATCATTTTTAAAGGTTCTGCCAACGATGGGGTATTCGCGAAATTTTGGAAACAGTTTAAGCTGAAATTCGAAAAAGCTTCGAGAAAACCGGAATACTTTGAAGTAAAATTTGGTTCATGGTTAGAGGAGTGTATTACTTTAAACGGATCGAGCTCAATGAATAGAGGTGGACGACCAGAGTTATCATTTGCGGGAAGCAGTATGCGGACAAAAAGGAGAAAAACGGAGAAACTTCGAGAAATTCATTCCCCACAAGAACTCGCGTTTGCAGCTGAAATGAGCATGCGTTCTACTGGAAAAATAGACGCAGCTAAAGCAATCAAGTTGGCGACGGAACCAAGTCATGAATCAGAAGCAATAACTCCAGAGAAAGCAATATCAATCATTGTGCAGGCTAAATTGAGCAAACGATCGTATCAAATAATCCGAGAGTCAGTGAAGGATCGTTATCCTTCTTATTACAAAGTGCTGCAGGTCAAGAAAAACTGCTACCCTCAAGAAGATGCATTTGAGGTCGATGAAAAAGGGGTACGCATTAAGTTGCAAGCACTGTTAGACAAAACATCCGAAAGGTTGATTTTGAGTCTTTGCGATCATGTTGCTCAACATGATAGCGCAGTACTTGAAAACCTTGATTTCATCATCAAATGGGGTGTGATGGAGCATCCGGGCTTACAGAATATAAGCAAAGGTTTCAGAACGCGGATAATAAAGATTCTCACGTATTCTTCACTTCATTGGTTCCTTTGCGATTGTTTTGCAGAGTTACTGGAAAAGATATCCTGTGGGACAACAAGCATCCTGGGTCGCCATATTCGTGCAGGCCAATTAATTTACAGTTCATTCCGGAAACTCAACAGGTAATTTATACGCAGTTTTTTTTAGACCAAAGATTTATTCTTATAATATTTATTAGGTGATTATTGATGAGTACGAGCGTATGAAACTAGAAATCGAGAACCTGAAGCCATACGATTTGATAATCAATGGAAAAAAGTTTGTTGTATCGTATCGACTTTATTTAACAATGGTGGATGGTAAATTGGTAAATGTTTTGACAGATACTAGTTCAGCTCAGCGTTGTTATATTTGTCAGGCGACATCTTCTCAATTTAACAATTTGCCACAGATGTTTAGAATGAATGTCAACGTTGGTTCACTTGATTACGGAATGTCTTCCCTGCACGCGTGGATTCGTGCATTGGAATGCTACATACACATTGGCTATCGTTTGGGTTTCAAAAAATGGAGAAAGACTGGTAACGAAGATTTGTTCAATGCAACTAAGCGAAGAATTCAAGATGGCTTCAGGAATCGAATGGGTTTGTTGATTGATAAACCCAAACCAGGAGGATCGGGTAACTCAAATGATGGTAACACTGCGCGGAGATTCTTTGCAGAACCAAGGATAAGCTCGGAAATTTGCGGAGTAGATGTAAAGCTCATTGAGCGAACAAGAAACATTTTGATAGCAGTATCGTGTGGCCACGAAATTGATAATGAAAGATTTAAAGACTATTGTTTCGAAACCGCAAAACTTTATGTTTCATTGTATTCGTGGTATTACATGCCAACAACATTGCATAAATTGTTTATTCATGGGCATCAAATTATTGAAAAGTCTATTCTACCAGTAGGAAGAATGTCCGAAGAGGCTCAAGAGCGCAGCAATAAATCAATAAAATCATATCGCAACGATTATTCCAGGAAAAATTGCAGGGAAAATACCAATCGCGATATCATCAACCGAATGTTGATAACATCAGATCCATTGGTTAATACTTATCTCAAACCACCCGTAAACCATCATCAAGAACTACCGAAGGATGTGCATAGTTTGCTGAAGCATGCCGTTACAGACGATACTGACGCCACCAGCGAAACGGATGATTCATCATTTTACTCAGACTCTGAGTAGTTATTTCTTCAGAGGGACATTTTTATTTCAATAAGCTTTTAATTTATGTAAAATGGAATACAATAAATGTTATTTGCTAATCCATGATTTTTTTTTATTTTACACATAATACCTGGATGACAGTACATCAAATTTTATAAAGAAACCCTAATTTATTCAACTAACGGTGATGATGCCTTTCTCGTCCATTCAAAAGGTAAGAGTGGTTTGCCTCCGACTGAAAGTCTCTATAATAAAGATAAATAAACTAACTAAACTCCGTTAAAAAAAGGTGGGAAGTATGAAAGAAAAGTCTAAAATAACATTAATAGATGGATAGTTCTTATTTTTCAAATTTGTTTATACTTATTGTGAATTTTTTGAATTTTGGGTTCCATTTGTACGTATGCCCCAACCTTCTTCTCGAGGGGAGGAGGAGTCACGATTCATCATAAACAAATTGTTTGCCTTCAAAAACTGCCACATGCAAAATTTGGTTCCATTTGCTTAACTAGTTGTCGAGCTATGCAGAAATTCCTATTCAAAGTGTATAGAAGCCCCCTTTATAAAGATGGGGGTCCCAAACTACAATAGAAACATTTATTGCTTTCAAATACTTCCACATGCCAAATTTAGTTCCATTTGCTTGATTAGTTCTTGGGTTATTCAGAAAATCCAGTATAATTTGTATGGGAGCGCCCCCCTCCTCTTCTAAAGAAGGGGGTCTCAACTACCATAGAAACATTTCTTGTCTTAAAATACTTTTACACACCAAATTTGATTTCATTTGCTTGATTAGTTTTCGAGTTATGCAAAAATTTGTGTTTCATTTGTATGAGAGCCCCCCCTTTCAGAGGCGGGAGGGGTCTCAAACCATCATAGGAAACTTTTCCGGCACCAAAAACACCTTCATACAAATTTTCATGCCGATCGGTTCAGTAGCTTCTAAAACTATAAAGGTCAGTTTACAAAAAATGTTCTTTTATATTTGTAAGAATTTTGATAGCTTATTATAAAAAAATAATAGTTGTCAATAATAAAATTGATGCGTTGAAACATTTCCAATCGATTGATGTAAACGTTTTGAAAATCGGTCTTGAAATGACTTATTTATTAACGTTCAAAGGCTAAGCATATTTCGTGATGCTCCAAATTTTCGTACTCGCAACGTGTACCCTTAATATTAAAAACAAAGACGTAGTCCTACGTCAAAAAGGTGAAAAATACAGTGCATATCAATATTTAATGCTTCAAAATTGAATGAACTGCGTAAGACAACAATAAACTATCATAATACATATATACGATCTGTTTTAATGAGAATTTGAGGTTTTGGCCAACCTTTGTTCAGGGTCGAACCACTGTGCTTCCCCCCCTAAAACCCCCCCCCCCAAAAACTACACAATCTCCAATTCATCACAAATTATTTTTCCATCCCTCCCTCCTCTTCCCACCACCTCGTTCCCCTTATTAAAAATATACTAATAAGCTTCAAAATCCGGATATACAAACAATATTTTAGAAAAACAACAGCTTGTTTTTGATTCATATTATTTATTTCATTTTTTGCTAAATGTGATACACAACACAGCTGCATATAGATTTATATGGATTTATTTCCATACGCTGTTACGCTCACTTTCTTATTTACTCCTTTCATCAATCTTTGGACGGTGTCCTTGTCAATTTTCTCCGAAGCAAAAAGCCATTTAAAACGAAATTTTTGGATCGTTGATAGCTCTTCACCAAGCTTTTTGAGGTTTCCCTTGACCATTGACCAGTATGTTTCAATCGGGAGGAGCTGTGGGCGATTTGGTAGATTACAATCCTTGGGAACGTAAATAACGTTATTTTGCTCATACCAAATGATTGTATCTTTAGCGTAATGACAGCTGGCCAAATCTAGCCTGAACAAGGATTGAGTCGCATGTTTTCTCAGGAAAGGTAAGAGCCGCTTTTAGAGGCATTCTTGCCGGTAAATCTCAGCGTTTACGGTACCTGTGATTACGAAAATCTGAGATTTTAGCCCACAGGAACATATTGCTTGCCAGACCAGATATTTTTCAGGGAATTTGGTTTTATACCTCCGTTTCAGATGTTCAGGGGCATCTTTCCGGCTAGTTGCAGTGTAAAATTCCGTTCCCGAGAGATATTTGAATTTTTGAAGCAGTATGTTTCGTCATCCATGATAAAACAATGGAATTTTTTGAGTTGTTCATAAAGCTTTCTGAAGCGTGGTTTTACCGATTTTTGTTGTTTGCGTTACTATCTGGGTATGTTTGAGCTTTGAATGATCGCAATCCAGCCTTAGACTTTACTTTTTGCACAAAACCGGTTGACATTTGCACTTTTTTTCGCAACTGTCCGTGTTGAAATCTTCGGGTTTGCCTGAAAAGCAGCAAGCAGGGTGGCGCCTCGCTTTTATCCAAAAAAGGCACTCGTTGACCGATAGCTCTTCTCATACAATGTTTTCCGTGACGCGATGTATGACAAAGTGATGGCATTTGGAATTTGCTACAATTTCCATCCATCGCATCACGACAAGCGATTCGCCTTGATATAGATAATCGCGCTTATTCACCACTTACTCATGGCGATGCGATGCGATTTTGCCGGCGAGTCCATTTTGCAGTTTTCGTGTTATAAAATGGCGCGAAGAAGATACACAAATACATCACAAATACACAACATCATGCCATTTTGAAAAGAATTTGTTTTCGAATCAAATGGAAATATTCTTGATTCAAATAGGGAACCGGAACCTATGCTCACCATAGTACATATATTAATCACATTCTGCTGTCATCCAACTTCAAAAGTAAAAAGATGTTTAATTTCTCCAATAAATGGACGCAGTAACCAAGAATATATAATCCTGGCAAATAAAAATAGGTCTTGAATATAACTAAAAGCTACAAAAACGTTTCGGAGACTTAAATTTCGTAAAAATAATGAGCAGTCAGATTTTCAACACAATTTCTTACCTTTGCACTACAAATTCGTCGTATTGATCTAACCGTACTAGGGAATAGTACTCGAGCCAGACTCCAAGTTTTCTCTTTATTTGCACTTTATCTTCACACATTTTCGTTGCGTAATTGCACAAACCATAAAAATCATACTTCACTTATTGCACTAGCCACACGAGTATCTACGAGTACGTGATAAAAAACTAGAAAACTATGGGATTAATTTTCACAATAATTTAAATACGCTTCCACCTATTCTGAACCGTGTTTACAATCGACGTAATCGCTTGATGTTGCCAAACTATTCTATTATGACTCTTATTCGAATGAAATGGGTTTGGCAGTACTTCAATACCACCTTTTTTGTGGGAGTGCTACAAAACGCCCAAAGTTGAACTATTTTAATTTTCCATAGCTTAAATAAATAATAACATACTTCAAATTGTAGATTTTTTCAATATTTACCGAGAAATAAAATTCCACATTTAATAATATTATTCCATCTCTGTTGAATTTGGCGGCACTGCTCACATACTGTATAGCATACACATCAACGCTAGTGTGCGTGTTCAATCATTCATAGAGCATTCTATGCCCAACGTTATTGTGAGTCTTGGTTTTTCTTGATTATAGACTGTTCCAGAAAGTATAAGCACACTTTCAAAATAACAAAAAAGTTATTTTAGTTTTTTAATAATTTTATTTTGCAAATCATATTTGTATTTGTGTTTTATATGCTATTTTACTCTCGTTTAATCAAACTATTTAATCATAGCCAAGACTCATAACTTTTCCTCGAACATGACCCATTAGCTCCTGCACAGTGGTACTTCCCACCATTTTGAGCACTTTTGGCCAATCTTTTTTAAATTTTTGGATGTCGTCCGCTGGTTTTATGAATTTTCGAAGCTTTGCTTTGACTTAAATTTTTTCTATTTTTCTTATTAAAACTCCACCCCCCCCTCCACTTGTTGAATCCCAAAAAGTCTCGATTGGCCGTGCCTCCGGGCAGTTCGGCGGATTCATGTCTTTCGGCACGAAACGTACATTTTGACTTTTGTTCAATTCTAAAGTGTCGTTTGCGTAATGACATGACGCCAAAACAAACTACTTGATCTTCGTGCTGCCTGACCATCGGCAATAATCGCTTCTGGAGACATTCCTTAACGTATTTCTGAGTGTTCATCGTATCCGTTGTGATGTACGGACTAGATGTTTTACCACACTCGCATATTGCCTGCCAAACCATAACCTTCTTACCGAATTTTTCGGTAAAAATTGCCTTCTCTGTTGCCGTTGTCTTCGCTTACAGAATAGAATTGTGGTCCGGGAAGCGTTTTGTAATCTAGTTTCACATACGTTTCATCGTCCATAATTATACACCCAGAATTTCTACACAATAACGAATCGTAGAGTTTGCGGGCCCGTGGTTTGGGTTCCTTTTGGGTTTTTTCTGCTTCCGGTATGTTTTTAGCCCAAGTCTTTCTTTGGCACGCATGACGTTACTCGTCGAGGTCCCTAGTTTTTTCGCAACATCCCGAACGGAAGTCGCTGGTTTTCGCTTGTAGGCATCCTTGATCTTTTTATCCGGACTAACAGGACCGGATTTCCGACCACTCTTCGGCGCATCTTCAAACGTACACTGTTTTCTATATTTTCAAATCGCAGATCGTACCGCTCCGACGCTTACACCCTCTTCCTTGGCCAATTTTCTCATGGAGAGTCCGCTCACAGTGCACCATTTGTGCACGATACTTTTTCGTTGTTCCGGAGTAAGACCGCGCATTTTGATAGGTAACACAAAACTGAGCACTTTTTTTATGCTATGTCATTCAGAAATGTGCAAACAAAAGGACGCAGCCAAAACATGTTGAAATATTTCATTATATTCAAAGTGACCGTTAAAATAAGGCGTGCTTATACTTTCTGGAACAGTCGTTAAAATCAGTACGATCAACATATGTATACAGATGGGATTAATGTTTTTCGTGATGTTTTAAGTGACTAGACTCAAAATAGTGACCAAGTCACTAAAAAATGACCAGCAACGAGCCCTGATAGGTGGTCTATAGCGACTCGTACAAATGTCTTAGTTAAACAGTTGGAGACTTTTTGTCAAATTGGAGTCTTCAATTAACACGGGAAACATGATCTGGTCCACCAACATGTTTGCCAATTTTCTTTTGATCATAAATTTCGTAGTGAAATCCAGCAGATCTAACCACACAGATTTGCTGGAGTTTCGCCTGAAACTAACTAACAGTGTAACGTTTACGCCGGCACAGTTTACTAACAATTGATTGAGTGGAACAGTGGAACAGAAGGGCAAGACATTTTTTGCACTCACTTCAAAAATAAAATGCATCACATAGATGAAGCGGAAAATAGCTCTTCCTAAACTCTCATAGAAGAAAGACGCTGATTTGGCATCCGATTTTTATGCTTGATCAGTGTTAGATTGGTACAAAAACAACAATTTAGTTTTTGTACTTGAAGAGGTCCGGTGTGTCCGGAGGAAGCTTCGCCCTATCGAGACATATTGGACCATCATGTAGCCAAAACCTTTCAAATCCCCAAGGCCAAAAAATGAACTGGATTTGATGAAAGAGTGGTTGAAACTGTCAAACTAAAATGGCCCCACCATTGCCCAAAATCTAATGAGCAATGTCAGGGCATGATGTGGGCAGTTGGTTAAGGAGAAGATAATTCAATAATGTAATTATGTTAAAACTTTACTATAGTATTGTTCTTTATTCTCTGGAAGTTTGAAGATCATCGGAAGTGAATAGACGTTTTTGCGAACATGTTTGTGTGTTTCATTTTTTCGAATACAGTCTTTAGAAATTTCTTGAAAGAAGGATATGCCCCTGTTTGAGAAAAGTCGAAACACACCGTCCTCAGCCGGTTCACTCTACCACGGGAAGAAAGATTTATCGTATTGGTCGAAATCCAAGCTTTGTTCTTTGACAATGTACGACAGCTGTGATCGTGGAAAGCGTTACACGACATAGCAGAACGGTTGATATAACAACCGACATTATCGGTACTAAAGTTTTAAACTACTAATTGAATTACATATCAAATCAATACGCAAAAGCTCAAAATAAACATCGTTTCGATAATCTTCAACTGACGATTATGATTCCCTAGAACCTTAATACAGTGTGAAGCCAGCTGTCTCTGAAATTTTGCACGTTCTTCTCTAGCATTTTTATTTTTGTGTGTCACCAGCTTCGAGTCTTACATGCATGTTTTTATCATATTTGTTTAATACCGGGGATTGAATCAGTTTGAAAACCGACTTCCTAGTGAGAGCCTCAACCTGAGGTTAGTTTATAAATCAAACGATCGAGTTGACTGGTTTCGTTTGACTCCTAAAAAATTAAAATACTACAAAAAAAAAAATAAGTTAATTCGGACTTACCCTGGTTTCAAACGTTGCTTCTGTTGCATATCCGCATGCTGCTGTCTGTGCCGGAAGAATTTTCTGTAAGTAAAACATGAAATTCTGTTAGAACAACTTATGAATCAACCGAAACTGTTATTTCAAAACTAAATAAATTAAAGCTAAATCTAATAATAGAACCAACAAAACACCTGAATCGATTCCGCACTATCTACAGCTGCTTTGGCAGTAGTATTCGCTTGGTTAACTTTGACACCGGCTTCGCTTCCGACGCGAAATATTGTTTTCACCCACTTCGAGATTCCCATTTTTCAATTTTCCATACAAAGACAACGTCACTGCCGACCATAAAAATAAATCAATCCAATAATTTGTTTGACCTCCGATGCGGGATTTAGATCGCTTGGGTGATAACGAAACTACCGTCAGTCGATCAATCAGGGGAAGGGAGCCCCACAAAAATCTTCGATTTTAACTTTTTATGTTGTTATGCAATCACCCTACGCGCACTTCTCTACGTCCTACGATGACTTTATATTGGAAGGAAAAATCATATCACACGCAATCATTCCGGAGAGAGGTCATTGGAAACGTCACCGGAAAATATACAGATGCAAAAAATGGGCCATCAATAAATGTGACCTTCTGCGGGAGTTTTCGGAGGTAACTTACCGTAGATGTAATAGTTCAATGATTACCATGGAAAATAAAAATAACAATAATAGTATTTGAATGGTCAAAAATAAATGAAAATTTTTATATATATTTTATTTGAGTGATTCGCCATGAACGTAGTAATAACTCTTAAGAAGGTTATTCACGTAGCAGCGTGTTCAAACGAAATCGTAGTAGGTGCATGTGCATGATCGATTCAGTTATTTGACGGATTTTACAGAGCACAGTTTTGCTGGCGCGAGTGCAGAATGTCGCGAAGAATGAAGTCGAAGCCTCCAAGTCCTCGACCGGGTCACGACAATGGCGAAGAACGAAGACCGCCGGCAGCGGCACAGGACCAAGACAATAGAAATAGGAACCAAAAAAAAAAATCTTCCCCGCCGGAGAGCCGGCGAGGATACCACCCCCCTGACAGCCCCCCCACGACGGCGAGTGGCCGAGCAGAACGCAGAAGAAGAAAAAAAACAAAACCAAAAAAAAACCCTCCCCGCCGAAGGGGGGGGGGAATTAAACCCTTTCGGGGGGCCCCCTCACGGAGATGGGCAGTGGAGTTTTAGGCCGAAGAGGGTGAAAAAATACTAGAGCCGAAAAAATGCCACCCTCCGACGAAAGGGCGGAGGAGGTTAAGACCCTTTCAGTAGGCTCCCTGACGGAGATGGGCAGTGGAGTAGGCCGAAGAGGGTGAAAAATACTAGAGCTGAAAAAATGCCTCTCCGACGAAAGGGCGGAGGAGGTTAAGACCCTTTCGGTAAGCTCCCTGACGGAGATGGGCAGTGGAGTAGGCCGAAGAGGGTGGATAAAACTAGAGCTGATAAAAATCCCAATCTGACGAAAGGGCGAAGGAGGTTAAGACCCTTTCGGTAGGCTTCCTGATTGAGATGGGTGGTTGAGTAGGCCAGAGGACACAACAAAAATTAAAAAATAAACCTCAGACGGAAGAGCAAGGACGGATAAGATTTTAAAAGTAATATAACAAAAAAAAAAAAAAATTTAATGTATTGATGCAACATGAGTACATAAGCTGGTGATTGGTCTACTGTTATAGGCACATTTCTAGAAATTAATTATATAATTGGAATTATTTGCACTTATTTATGACTAGCTGACCGAACATCCATTTTCGTAGGGATATGTTGATGATGATGTTAGTTAATAGTGTAACAACTAAATAAAATGTTTTTGTGGTGATGCTCAGTTGTTTATTTTCTGAACGTTACTTTCAAAAAAGGGAGGCTTGGAATAGTTCCAAATGAAACTTGAATCCTTCCAATTGAAACTTGAAACGTTCCATTAGATGCCTGTAACGTTTTATGTGAAGTTCAGAAATCTGTACAATTTTTAAATGCAAATTATAAACATTCCGGCTGAAAGTTTAGAATGCTTCCAAGAGAAACTTTAAACCTCTCTTATTGAAGTCTGGGACGCTTTTACGGAAATAATTTAGTACCTTGTAATACCAGCTTTAAAAGCTTTCAAGTGCAGCTTGCAAAACATCTAATATAAACTTGCAATGTTTCCTAGTATAGGTTTCATTTTTAAGCTTCTAAGTGAAATTTTTTTTTTTTTATGAATTCATTTATTTGTACAGGCTCAATCGAATCAACTTTACAGAGCCAAGTTTTCATGTTTATATACATCAGTTATCTTAGAACTAAGGTTAAGGGGTGGAACCGATTACTCGCGGCCGTCTCGAGGTTAATAGGAATTACAATTTTATGGATGGGAAAATTGCGGTGGAAATTTTAAACAAAGCAAAAGGAACAATGGTTTTCTTAAATCTAGAATTTCAAATTACAATTTTTTTATTGAACGTTTTCAATTTAAAAAAAAAATCACTCACTCACACACACACACAACACTCAAACACACAACCACAATCACACACCGATGCACACAATCCTCACAAATTTAACCTAAACAAGTAAGTTAATCAAACTACAATCTAAGGCTAATGTTAGTCAAAAACACATAAATGAGTTTCATAAATTCCAGATCGCGTGCAGCCAAAATGTCTCGAATCGGTACATTGGGTTGTCTACCTCGAGCCCGAAGGGAATCATAAAGCTCAGATCTGACTCCACGATGCTCAGCACAATACCAAATTACGTGATCTGCGTCCTGGTAACCTTGTCCACATTCACAGAGATTGCTATCTCCCAGCCCAACACGGAACAAATGAGCGTTTAAAGAATAATGATTGGACATGAGGCGAGACATGACACGAATGAAGTCTCGACCCACATCCAATCCCCTGAACCAACATTTTTTAGACACCTTAGGAGTGATAGAATGTAGCCATCGCCCCAAATCTCCTTTACTCCATTTATACTGCCAGCTATCGAGTGATATCTGACGAAAAATATAGAAAAATTCGTTGAAGGCGATTTGTCGGTCATAAATATCGCCTTCCATAGCGCCCACCCTTGCAAGCGAGTCCGCTTTCTCATTGTCAGTAATCGAACAATGAGAAGGGACCCACACAAAGGTGATAATAAAAGAACGTGAAGATAAAGCACTTAGAAGACCTCGTATTTTCATAAGAAAATAAGAGGTGTGCTTTACCGGCCTCAAGGAGCGAATAGCCTCTATAGAACTAAGACTATCCGTGATAATGAAGTATTGATCCGGTGTAAAAGAGGCAACAGTCTCTAAAGAAAAATGAATTGCTGCCAATTCCGCGACAAAAACAGAACAAGGTGCTTGAAGTTTACGAGCGACGCTATAATTTTCATTGTATACACCAAAGCCAGCGGAGTCCTTTATCAAAGACCCGTCAGTGAAAAACGTTTTGGCGGAATCAACTAGGCCAAACTTTGCAGCAAATATCACCGGAGCAATCATAGGACGATGATGCTCTGGGATTCCACGAAGCTCCTGCTTCATGGATAAATCAAAATGAACCGAATTTCCGAAGTCGGAGAAGCAAACACGATTGGGAATATTCAGCGAAGGGCTGACATCCTGTGTTATGTACAAATGGTACAAAGTCATGAAGCGGGTTTGAGGATTCAACTCAAGGAGCTTCTCAAAATTTTCGATCACCTGGGGGTTCATAACTTCACACCTGGTGAGGAGCCGGAGAGATAATTCTGAAAACCGATCCGAGAGTGGCAACATGCCAGCCAGCACTTCAAGACTCATGGTGTGAGTCGAGTGCATGCAACCTAACGCGATACGAAGACACCGATACTGAATACGTTCCAGTTTAATGAAGTGCGACCGAGCCGCTGACTGAAAACAAAAACTACCGTATTCCATAACCGACAAAATCGTTGTCCGGTACAACGTTAGAAGATCTTGTGGATGAGCTCCCCACCAGGTCCCGGTAATTGTGCAGAGAAAGTTGACCCTTTGCTGGCATTTTCGCTTCAGATACTCAATGTGGGATCTCCAGGTGCACTTTGAATCGAACCAGACCCCAAGATATTTAAATGACATAGAATGAGTTATCGGTGTACCCAAAATTTGAAGCTTCGGTTGTGCAGGGTTATGCTTCTTAGAAAAAACAACCAACTCAGTTTTCTCCGTAGAGAATTCGATACCTAGCTCTAGAGCCCAAGTAGACAAATTGTCTAAGGTATCCTGTAAGGGTCCTTGCAGATCGACCCCATTGGGTCCAGTGACAGACACTACGCCGTCATCTGCAAGTTGTCTCAACGTACAATTCTCACTCAGACAACCGTCAATGTCTTTGACATAAAAATTATACAAAAGGGGGCTTAAACATGATCCCTGGGGGAGACCCATGTAGCTAAATCGAGAAGCTGTAGAGTTTCCATGAGAAAAGCTCATATGTTTCTCTGACAGCAAATTGTATAAAAAATTGTTCATTAATGGTGAAAAACCACAAGCGTGGAGTTTATCTGAGAGAACTTCAACAGATACTGAATCAAAAGCCCCCTTGATATCCAAGAATACAGAAGCCATTTGCTCTTTTTTAGCAAAAGCTAACTGAATCTCTGTGGAAAGCAACGCGAGGCAGTCGTTCGTTCCCTTACCCCTACGGAAACCATATTGAGTATCTGAAAGCAGGTTGTTCGTCTCAACCCATTTGTCCAGACGGAAAAGGATCATTTTCTCCAACAACTTTCGAATACAAGATAACATCGCGATGGGTCGATAGGAGTTGTGGTCTGACGCGGGTTTACCAGGTTTTTGAATGGCAATAACTCTCACCCGTCTCCAGTCATCCGGTACAATGTTGAGAGCCAGAAACTGATTAAACAAGTGCAACATGCGCCTCTTAGCGACGTCTGGAAGGTTCTTAAGCAAGTTGAACTTGATTCTATCAGCCCCTGGAGCCGTATTGCCACACGAAAGGAGTGCGAGAGAGAGTTCTACCATTGAAAAAGGTTGGCTGATCTCATCTATCGAATTCGTGGTTTCGCGAGGAAACATTTGTGCAGGCACAGAATCTGGACAAACTTTTCGCGCGAACTTGAGGATCCATTGGTCCGAATACTCCTCGTTCTCGTTGTTCGTAATTCTGTTACGCAATCTTCGCGCCGTATTCCAAAGGGTATTCATCGACGTTTCACGCGATAGTCCGTCCACGAATTGTCGCCAGTAACCGCGTTTCTTGGCCTTGATGAGGCTCTTAAATTCTCGTTCGAGAGCCGTGTACCTTTCGAAGTGCTCAGGTGTTCCACGTCTACGAAAAACTTTGAACGCGTCGGACTTTTTGCGGTAAACCTCGGTGCATTGCGGATCCCACCATGGGGAAGGAGGTTTCCTGCGAAATGACGTTCCTGGAACTGGTCGAGTTTGAGCTTGTAGCGCGCTTTCCAAAATCAGGTTGGAGAGGAAGTTATATTCCTCCAGCGGTGGAAGCCCTTCTACCGTTGTTACGGCTTCATCTATTGCTGTCTTGAACCTTGTCCAATCGATATTACGAGTTAGATCATACGTGACGTTGATGGATTCCGCCGGAGTGAGCCCGGTGGCAACCGAAATTTTAATAGGCAAATGATCACTACCGTGGGGATCCTGGATCACATTCCACGTGCAGTCCAACGATAATGAATTCGAGCAAAGTGTAAGGTCTAACCTACTGCCAAGTGAGGATGGACCAGCCAAGCGTGTAATTTCTCCATTGTTGAGAACGGTCATATTGAAGTTGTCACAGAGGTCATATATCAAAGAAGACCGGTTGTCATCGTACAGTTCTCCCCAGCCTGTACCGTGAGAGTTAAAATCTCCCATGATCAACCGCGGAGCAGGAAGAACCGAACAAATATCTGAAAGTTGTTTTTGGTTTATTGAGGCTCTAGGAGGAATATAAACGGAAGCAATGCAAAGGCTTTTATTTTTAATAACAGCCTGACATGCGACAACTTCAATACCTGGAATTGGAGGAAAATTCACTCTATAGAAGGAGTAGCACTTTTTGATCCCCAAAAGTACTCCTCCTCCACGTGAATCCTCACGATCAAGCCGAATAATGTTGAAGTCGTGAATCGGAAGATCGATTTCGGGTGAAAGCCATGTTTCACAAAGAGCAAATGCATCACAACCGATATTGTGAGCTAAAAATTTAAATGATTCCAATTTAGGAATAAGACTTCGACAATTCCACTGCAGAACAGTGATCAAATCCCCGACCTCATTTGGAAAATTATCCATCGAAGGAAATGATAGCTGCAAGGAGGGGCCACTTTAATGTTAATTTCTTCAAAAAAGTTTTCACAGTGGGAAGCATTGCCATAACAATGCTTTTAAGAGGGTCAGACATTTCGAGGTACTTGAAAATACCTTCCACAATATCATCAAATGAGAACAGCCCAGATGAAGAGGGGGCTTCTGTTCTTAAAATCGGGGCATCAGGGGTTTTGGATGTCCCCGGGAGAGATGGGAAATCCTGTGTGTAGTTGGCACTTCGAAAACCAGGAGGATTCGGATTATCCTTCTTTACACTGCTCTTTGAATTGGGCATGTGGATTTGGGGCTTCTGTTCAGCTACTTTCCCTGCTCGGATGCGTCTTCGCTTCCGCGAAGCACCTTCCGGAAAACTGAAAGATGTCCCCTCCTCAAGCAAGTCCGAATCAGACTCGTCATCTGACAGAGGAGCAAAAGGATTTGTATTGACATCGGGTGGCGAGGCTTTCTTAAGCATTTCTGCAAAAGATTGCCTTGAACGTTGTTTCAGAGAACGTTCCAATTTTTCCCCGCGTTGTTTGTACGCCGGGCATGACGAGAGAGCATGGGGAGGAGTTCCCTTGCAGAAAACGCATTTTAGTGTGTTATCTGCACAGGGACCAGCCTCATGTTTCTCCCCGCAAGTTGAGCAGCGTGCTTTATTGCCGCAATGGGAGGCCGTATGCCCCATCTGCTGGCAGTTTTGGCAGATCATTACCCGGGGTACAAATAACCGCACAGGTAGCCGAAGTTTGTCCAGTTCTAAGTAGTGAGGAAGGGCAGAGCCAGAAAAGGTCACCCGAAACGAGTCTGTGGGGGTAACTTTTTCTTACCCTCGCTGTGCGACATTTTAACTAATTTTCTTACTTCCAGTATCTGAACTGGGGGGAGCAGAGGGTTATTGAATCGGCCAACCGCCCGCTTCTCCAAAATTTCAGTGCACAGACTCGCCTCTGTGACCACTCCTACAATCTCCACATCACGAGCTGGAATATAAACTCTATATTCCAGTGTAAAATGCTGGGAGGAAGCAATCTCATTAGCCTGCTTCAGGTTAGAGACGACAACACGGAGTTTATTAAATTTAACTTTCGTGATCTCTGTCACGGCTGAGAATCGCTTCGTCAAATCAGTAGTTATTTGGTATACATTCAGAGGTTTGATTTTGGGCTGAAAGTAGACAACCCATGGACCGACCGAGTCCATTGGATAAGATCGCGGTCGGAAATTTATTTGTGCCTCCCCATCATCAGGTGGCAAAGGCACTTTTTCAGCTAAACCGTCCATGTCGAAGAAACCTCTTCAACATGCACGATTTGCCTTACTCGTGGGAGCGTTGGACTCCCCCAAAAATTTAAATCACACACAAACACAAAACAGGAACACACACAAATTAACGCTAAACTCTAGTGGGATGAGAGACAGAGGAAAAAAAAAACTTAACTAATATTACTGATCTGTTGCTGCTGCTGCTGCTGCTGCTGACGCACCGTATGCCTGAACGTCGCACTTCTATGCGGGCAGCGGGGAGCGGTGCGCTGCGTGGGTGCACGGGTGTATCCGATCGCCTTCGGGTGCACTCGCTCGACGATGTCGGATGACCGTTGGCGATGTAGTAGTGTATCGCTGGTTAGCGTCACCACGCGGAGATGAAGCGAAAATGAGCGGGATGATAATTCGCCAGCAAGCACTGCTTGATTTTCTTATTTCACTGGAAAACCACACTGCCTTCTTAGAAAAAAAAACTCACATTCACTCCTTTCACTGAAGTGAATAGATTTTGAGAAAAAAAACTAATTATTTCCAAGGATCGCACTCTAATAAATCTTCCAAAATAACGGAGCGCTGGATCGAACGAACTTTCTTCTTTCGCTGAACGAAGTGAGATTTTATAAAAAACATAATCATTTCCCCCCTTCATCAAAACATCAAAATAACAATCTTAACCCCAAATTTTTTTACATTAATCCAGGGGGGTTGAGGATCGCTTTCCACCAGAAGGGCCGGGATTTGCTTGAGGGGTAGTACCTTGCCCGGGTTTGGTTGGCGATTTCCACGAATTGGCGGAAAATCTCCCGCTGTGAAGGCCGGAGCCCTTTCCGTCTTCCGTCCTGGTTGGTTGGCAGTCGAGGCTTGCTTTCGGGCTTTGCGTTTCGGGCATTGACGATCGGATCCCTGGTGAGCACCACCACAGTTGGCGCACTTGTACGCCACGGCTCCTTCGATGGGACAGTTGGATGTGGTGTGATTTTGGGCACAGTTGTTGCAGCGGGCATTGACGTTGCAGTTCCGGGTACCGTGACCAAAGTCCAGACACTGCTGGCACTGCGTCACATCACGGTGTCCACCACGGTACAGCTCCCAGGTGACCATGATGAAACAGAGAGAGCGGATCGCTTCCAGCGCGTTGGGCGTCACCGTTCCCTTTTTGAAATGCACCAGGTACAGGCAATCTGGGTGATGCCTCACGTTTTCGTTCCGTCGGTTCATCAGGTAGACGGCGATTGGGGCCAGTTTGTACCGGTCCTGAATTTCCGATGTGATTTGTACCGGATCGAGATTTGGCAGGCCTCTGATGACGGCCTTGAAAGGCTTCTCCCCGGCGATGTCAAGCGTGCAGAATTCCGAACTGGAATCCTTCAGATGTATCACCACCTGGTCGTAGTCTTTTTTCGACCGAAGCTTCACCTTTGTCCCTATACGGGACAGCTTGTACTCGGCTGCAATGCCGGCCGCTTGAAAACTGGCCATCAGGTCACCGAGAGTGATGTTTTCCACCACCACCGGTGGTAGCTTCACTGTTGCTGTAGGAACAGCAGCATTTAAATATTCGACGGAGCCGCCGAAATCACCGACGTCGCTGGTGTTCATAGCTGTGCCACCACCACGGGGGCCCACGCTTCGAAGGGTACAGCCACTGGAACCATCGAATTGGTACTGATTCTTCTTGTTGACCTGGGCCAAGGCAACGGTATCGGTCCTGCCTTCGAGTAGCGAAAAAGGGTCGCTGCTGTCAGCCGGCCGCTTGCCGCTGAGTTTCGGTCCACCATTTGGCCCAGGTTTGCCCATACCAACACGCAGAAACGCGAGAAATCGCGGAAGTATTGATGAAAAACAAACTGAAAAATTAACGAGAGCGCAAAACACGTCCCAACGTGTCGCTAGAACGATACTGAATGCTGCAGCTTTAACGCTACGGCGGCGCTTTTGTTAACATTTGGACGAAACACAATAGAAGAGTGATGTCAGAAGCAAGTTTGTAGGGGTAATATAATTTCAAGCAGCTTTGCTGAAGACATCATTTTTCTAGCTCTTCATTCGACCATGACCTATGTTCAGAGTTGAAAAAACTCCATTTCACTTTACTGACGCAACACGAACTGAATCAATAATAAATTCATTGTCCATCTTTCCACAACTTAAACCTACTGAACAACTATTACGGTATTGATTTTTGCTTTATCTTCTTCTGATCTTGCCAGTTCACGCAATCGTTCCACACTCATTCGTTTTGCGATTCAATGACAATGAACAAGAACAAAATTCAAATTCATCTTGCCATATCACAGGGAATGAAAAGTTCATTCATTTCACTGAATATTTAGGCAATGAATTTTGAAAACGTATCCAATGGCAATGAATTTTGAAAACGTATCTAACTCTCTCTAATGGTTCTTGACTTCTTTGCTGTTGGATCGTTGGATTCAACAGGCCATTTGCGTTTGCCAGCTCGTCGTGTCGAAGTCAGAAATGACGGGTGAGATTCCCTACGTCAAACCTGACATAAACGTAGTTGCAGTTGCTAGCTGCCTTCCGAGTCGATGTTGCAGAAATATTTTGCTCCATCTTTCAAGAAAAAACGTGGACGTTATATCGATGGCGTTTCTTGCTGTTTTGTCCATAAGTCGATGCCATTGTAAGGTGATAATGGAGCAGATGAGTAATATAGGATTAATAATCATTCTAACACGGATTCTAAGAAACTGTGCAGCACATTCGAAACTGGTGAAATCAATAGCAAAGAACATTTGCACATAGCGTTAGGGGAGTCACCGAGATAAGCCTATCCACTTCCACTTTACATTTCGCCAAAAGATCCGCTTTTCTCTTCGCACACGGCCACGCTGAAACTGGTGAAAAAAATCAGTGTGCCTAAATGACTGTGAGTTTTTTTAAATTCGTATTCACTGATTGCAAAATGAACTGATTATTCTGTTTAGAGAATGGGTAAGAGAGAGAGCTAAAACTGACAATCTTGGATGAACAGCAAGAACTCACGCATACTGAATGAAAAGAATAACAACAAAGCAAATCAATAATAAGAATTTTGACGATACGTCAACTCGTAGTAACGTACATCAGAATAAAATAAAATGAATACCATTTACATTTTTGCACTGAGATGTATTTCGAAGTGATATTCAATATATAAATTCAACAATTTTCAACTCTGCCTATGTTTCTGCTTTAAATCAGGGTGGTGTCTCTCAAAAATGAGTTTTTTTTTATTATAACTTTTTGTTTCTCATTTTGAGGAAAAGAGATCTTGAAACAAAATATAGAAAACGTTATAGCGCACATTTTTGCTGAGAAAAGGTTTTTTTAATACAGCTTATCATTCAAGAGTTACAGATAATTTTAACTAAAAACATGCGTTTTTTCTTTTCGACCTTTTGCATGTTTAGGCGAGAATTGGCCAGAAAATCATCAAATTATGGTTTTAATAGGTATCACGGAACAAATTGCAATATAAATGAGCCCGGGAACTCCTGGGGCACATGAGCGGGGACTGCTTAAAATCGGACATGCTTTTCGTTAAAATTACCCCTATCTTTTGAACAATAAAATATTACCAAACACTTAGTTCAACAAAAACATGCAGCATATTTTTCTCCACACTTTGTCTGAAGATTATTTTATGCTAACAATTGAAACTAAAAAGTTGAAATGAAAAAACTGATTTTTTAGGGACACCCTAATCTACACCAGCAAAATAGCTCCGAACTAAAGCAGTGCATAAGCGCCGAGTTGTTTTGGCGTAATGCGCCGACGCTAAATCCGGTCAAAACAGTGGAGGGGTACTATGCTTCTGATCATGGCAGCAACCTCTTCTGCAGACACTCAGATCGATAGATTTCCACATTGATTGTTCCGATCATGTAAAAAATGGAAGACTTCATACCGTAGGAACATATTGCTTGCCATACCAGCTTTTTTCGAACAAACTTCTCCACTTGAATCGACCTGTCTGCATCGCTTACATCCTCCCCTACGACGGGAGTGTAATATTGTGGTCCTGGAATGGTGTTTGAGTCCTCTTTGACATAGGTCTCGTTGTCCATCCAATTTCATGCATCCGGTCGCTGCCAAACTCGCGAATACAATTTGCGGGCCCTTGTTGCTGCGCGTTGCTTTTGTTTAGCACTATGTTTGGCGATTTTCTGCTTCTTGTAGGTCTTGAGGTTCCGTTTATGACACGTTGAATCATTCCGACGCTGATTCCCGCTTGATTTGTTCTTCCGAATTAAAGTTACCACTTTCTGGTCCAGTTTAGGGTTGAAAGATCAAGGTTTTCTGCTGTTCATCCAAAGAACAGTGTTCTCCAAACTTGGTTATGATGGATTTAACACTCGCGTGATGAATTCCAAAGCGCTTCGCCAATTATCGCATAGTTACACTCTTTTCACGTAGCCATGTCTCCAAAACAAAACAAAAAGATGACGACAAACGCAAGATGACAGTCAAACGCACAGCAGGCTATGAAGAACACATAAAACCATCACAAATACACGCGTACAACGCAAGTTTACGTGGATAGTCTATTTTCGATGCATTCCTTATAACCGATAGAGATCTACGTTCGATTTGCTACAAAATAGCTCATGAATTGCCTTTTTCATCACAGGCGGAACTCACTTGAACAAATTTCCCTACCTCGCTTCGAAACGGTGACGTTTATCGCACCCACACATTCGTGTGTTTCGTCGTGTAAAAATTATTTGTAGTCCCACAGGTAACTTAAAAAGTTATGCAATGTTTTATCTTTTTGACAGCTGTTTGTTATGTTTTCGTCCAAAACACACTACCACATTTCCAGAAAGCACACTAAACACCCAGACTTGATAAACTTAATTGGCCGAACCCAGCAGCAGAAATCTAGTTGGCTTGCTGTCATTTCGAAAACACAAAAGGAAGTGAGAGATTTTTTTTCTCTTTGTTCGTTTCTACGTTCAAACAATATACATACGTTAACCTTTCTTGGGTGTTATCATTTTATGACGAAACGGTGTTTCGGTACATATTGACCCGGAATTCCAACTCACATTGTGGAAGGTTTATATGACCAAATTTTATAGCCTTTGCAGTCAAAATGCTTGTAGGAGTCCCAATTTTCAGTTTTTGGTGAGTAATGCTTTCTATGACCCGATGGGCCACACGGAATCTGAACGGGAAGTGGGCGTATTTCCCCACAATCCGTGAGGCGGCGACAGATACAAATTTTCATCGGAACATGCTTTCCGACGACTCAAACTTCATAATTTTTCATGAATAGTATACTTTTAGCTTTGAAATTGACCAATGACCATATTGGCCATTCCAGGGCAATCCAAATGCCCAGGGAGAACCCTTTAGGAGGGGACAAATACGGATTTTCACCGAAACATGCCTGTCGACAGCTCAAACTTCATGATTTTTCATGGATAGTCTACTTCTAGTCATAAAATAGACAAATGGCCATTCCGGGACAATCCTAAGAAGTGAAAGAACGTAATATTGATAAGTACGAAGCATAAGAACTTAAAAATTAGTAACGAACCAGAGAAAAAACCGAAGATAATACAATACTACAACCATATAAAGGGTGCGGTGGATACTGTTGATGGATTGCTTAATATTTTGTGAAGAGAGCCACATGGAACTGGATGACCGTAAATGTCTGTAACGTTATTGACTAGAGCATCAATAATGATTTGATCAATGCTGAATGATGCAAACAAACGCGTAAAAAAGGGGTTTCGTTGAAAATCTTGGTTCACAATTGACTTCCGCAGAGAAGTATTTGACTCAGACTCTTGGAAATGACCGTGATAGATTAATAAAGCGAGTTTTCAATGACGAGAAATTCGCGGAAAAAGTCGTTGTTTACGTATGTCAGTTAGGCCCCAATGAAAAATCTTTGTTGAATTATTCAATCTGGCAGTTCAAAACGGAGCCTCTGCTGAAAAAGGAAGAACTATCAAAGCTTGTGACGGATCCAAAGCCTCGTGAAAAACGGGAAGGCTTGCGCTATGATCGGGCTGGCGGTGAAGGACAGTCAGTTCGTCAGTAGATGGCGGAAGAGATATGGCCAGATTGAAGAATCTAAGAAGGTCAATATTTGGAAAAGGGTTACTTGAACCTATCGAAGTTTGGCAAAGCAATCCCAGTAAGGAACTAGGCTTTATAACACGAGTCGAGCCTAACTGGGATTGTGTGCTACATCTACCAATGTCTACCACATGTTAGTTGTGGTTAGATACTTGATTAGCACTAAATTAAATCTGGGTCATACCACAATATTCCTAGGTATTGGACGCAGTGGTTCAGAGGCTCTACAAGAACGGGGAAAAAATGGCCAAATTGAAGCAGATTCACGAGGCGTCGTCTCTATCTTCGGCACTTCATATCTTGTGAAGCTGTGTTCGCTACGGCTATGGAAAAGGGGAACAATCTTGTTCCCCTTCTTGTTCATCTGAACAAGATGACGAACTTGGTGAATTTTTTGGAGGGAAAGATGTTTCTGAAAGTGGCGCTGATTTTGTCAAGCCTTCCGCCATCGTATGGCAGCCAAATTAACGTGATCGAAAATAAGCCGGAGAATGAGCTGGCGGTAGATTTCGTTCAGAGCAAGCTGCGAGACGAATGATATCGACGTGTAGAAGGCAACGGTCGTGGTGTGCAAAGCGTGGTGTTGATGAAAGTAAAGTCTAAAACGACGGAAAGAAGAAGAAAAGTGTCTGCCATTACTGCCAGGAAGACACTCATTATCGACGTGAGTGTCCAAGGGAAGGCAGGAGAAGAAGAAGTCGGAAGATGAAAAGGCAAATTTAGCTACTGAAATGCTGGACGGAATGGAGGTGCGTCTAATGACTTTGGCGACCTCTAGCGCAAACCGGTGGTACTTGCACACCGATGCTACGTGTCACTTGACCATCGACAAAAAGTTTCTGAAGTACGTGAAATCATCGAAGCAGCCGGAAATATGTCTGGTCGACGAAACAAACATCAAGACTTAGTCGAGTGGTATTGGAAGTAGTAAGCAGGCGTGTACCATGTTCCTTCGTTGTCTGGAAACCTGCTCTCAGTGAGTAAAATATGTGATTTCTGTTACAACGCTTTATTCGACCAAGCTGAATGCATAGTGCTTAAAGGTCAGGAAGCTGTGCAGGTATACGAAAGGAGTGGAGGTTTGAATCAGGATAGTCAGGATAGTTGCTGGATAGTCAAGAAGACAATGAACATAGTTTTTGGCGCAGGGAGTACCAGCACATCGGTCCCAAGGTCGATCCCAAGCTGAATGATTCGTCCCTAATAACGTAACTCACAAGAACACACCAGAGGACTGAAGAAAGTGTTAGTTCTTGAAGCCTGCCAGTTTTGGTGAGGCGCTAGCGACGATTTTAACTTTTTAAGCTCGGTTCACAATGAATTGGTAAGGTAACAATAATTTCTTCTACTAAACTACTAGTATCAGTTATTTAGATAAAACATTATAATACCTGGCTGATAAACAATGAAAAACTACTATTGTTGCGATAACCACTGCACTATGTACAACACGGAAGATTTTTCTCTCGAATCAAATTGACGACAAAACACGACAACTTCCGCCGCGAATATTGTGTTTGCTGTGTTTGGTTTCCCTCTGGACGAACATGCAAGGCTTTAAACGAAGAGCAAATGAAGGAGCTGTTCAGAAAAGACTGATCCAAGAGATCTTTGCAGTAGCTGATCTTACGTTCAAGGAGTTGGAATCACGCAGCTTTAACAAAGCGTTCAGCTGCAAGCAACATACCGAGTGGAAACGAGCTATGCAATCTGATTGAATCATATGCAACGAACGGAACGTGGGAACTAGTGAGGTTACCTGAAGGTCGAAAGCCCGTCGGATGCTTACCTTACCAATCAGACCAAGGTCGGTGTGGCCTCTGCTGTACACAGAAGTTGTCTTCATTGTAATCGGTCCATTGCTGTGCCTCGCCAGCCTTGCTGTCTGCGAAGAGTCCGCAGGTCGACTTCTACTTGATCTATCCACCTTGCTCGTTGCGCGCCTCTTCTTCTTGTACCCGTTGACCATTTTCACAAGACTGTCGTTCGACATTCTTACGACATGCCCAGCCCATCGTAGTCGATCGATTTTAGCGATACGTACAATTGGAGGTTCTCCCAGGAAATGGTGTGATTCGTGGTTAATTCGCCTCCTCCACGTTCCGTCTTCCATCTGCACTCCAACGTAGATCGTACGCAGCACCTTCCGACAGCAAGGGCACGTTGGTCCTCCACTAACAATGTCCAGGTTTCGTGGCCGTAGAGAACTACCGGTCTAATTAATGTCTTGTAGATGGTCAACTTTGTAGTTCGGCGAGCTTTGTTCGATCTAAGGTCCTTCGGAGTTCAAAAAACGCACGGTTGCCAGCCAAAATGCGCCTTTGTATCTCTCTGCTGGTGTCGTTATTGGCGGTTACCAATGAGCCCAGATACACGAATTCGTCTACTACCTCGATTTCATCGCTCTCGAACTGAACTCAAGAGTAGAAGGCTAACATTGTCTTGTCGTGAGCCTCTTCCTTTCATGTATTTTGTTTTTAACGCATTAATCATAAGCCTAATCCTACCCGCTTTAGCCTTATCGGATGTACGTGTCCACCCTCGTCTCAAAGTTACGTGCTACGATATCAACGTCGTCGGCGAGGCCAAATAGTTGAACAGACTTCCTGAAGATCGTGCCATTCGTGTCTATCCCAGCTCTTCGAATCACACGCTCCAACGTAATTTTAGGCCTGTCGGATACACTCATATATAAATTGTAGCGAAAAGCAACTGGCAAAGTGGTGAAATACAAGGCGTTGTTGATGGCTCCTCCCTTAGCACATTCCTCCCTTAGCTCAGTCGGTAAAGGCGCGAGTATAAGTACACGACACTGAAGAAGTTAGCACATAGTAGACGAAATACGCATATCTATCAAGATTATAGATAAAGGTAACGTATGCATATAAAAAAATGGACAAAAATTGCCGATTTTCATGAGTTTACCTTAAACCTCACTGACGAAACTACCCATGCAGCATCAATCATAGTAACCTATGAGTCAGCAGACAAAATTTGACAGCTCTATCAGTCGAACTCTAACCGTGATGGCAAAAACAGTGAAGCAACTCCGTTCAGAATTGTGCGCGTTCACAGAACGGTACCCCGCAGCGTCGAAAACGGACATTGTGCGGCACTTTGTGGACGCCGGATACGCCCGTTCTAGCATCTACAACCCCTTGGCACTATTAGACAACAATCAGAGCATCGAAAGAAACCCCGGTTTCGGACGACCGATGACCCTGAGCGACAAGAAGCTCCAAAGGATGCTGAAAAGGAAGACCGAGGGAAAAGTGGCTACATCGCTTCGTGCGCTTGGCCGCGAGCTCGGTTCAACCGGCCAAACAGTGAAAAAGTACCTGGTGAACATGAAAATACATGTCAAGAAGCGGAAATCCCGTCCACTGGTTTCGGCGCTGCAGGCAATGACGCAGCGGCAGCGGCTGAATAAGATGGTCAACTCGATTTTCCCGGGAATCGTGACGTGGCGGTGGTGATGGACGAGAGGACCTATCTCACCCTGGATGGCAACGACTGGCAGGGCACTTCGTATTTTACTTCCCCCACGAAGGAAGTGAGCTCCGAGGTGAAGATCTTTTCACACACCAAACTCCCCAAGAAGCTGCTGCTGTGGCTGACAATCAGCAAGAAAGAGATATCAAAGCCGCTCTTCTTTCGCTCCGGACTGGCCGTGAACGGGGAAATTTAAAGTACGAAATGCCTGCCGGAAGTTGCGTCGTTCATCAAGAAATGCCATAAGGGCGAATACGCGGTGTTCTGGCCGAATCTGGCGTCGGCCCACCACTCGATCGTTGGAGGAGATGGAGCGGCTGAATATCGATGTGGTACCCAAGTCAGCGAACCCGCCCAACGTCCCCCAGGTACGTCCCATCGAGAATTTTTGGGCCAACCTGAAGCGTAAAATCTACTCCAACGATTTCGTCGCGAGGACTGAGGAAGAATTGATAAATAAAATGAAGAAAGAACTCAAAAACATGTCCGGTTAGCTGCCATTTTTGCAAGTAAGCTTAAATAATTACCTTCCATGGGAAATTTATCAAAAGCAATTATCTGTCTTTGCTTTTTTTTATCACCATCCGAAAAAAAGTTCATTTATTTTAATGCAAACGTTAGTTGGAATTAAATGATATTTGCTAATCTCTCTTCTCATTCTCTAGTTGAAAGATTGTTGCTTACACTTATAGCGCATTCGTGTTTGATCCAGTTCCAAACTGGATCGGGTATCAAAATTGGGTCGGCTTGTTGTGTGTTGAACGTCAGTGTGTATGGTGTTATTTGTAGCTCGCATCGGATTGAGGTTTGCACTGACAACAAGTTCGGGTATCGCAGGTTGGAACTGGTTCCAACCTAGGTTCAAAAACGAATTCGACATTACTTTAACTTACAATGGAACGAGGAAATAATGTTATGCGCCTGTTAAAATTCATATTCGGTTCTGTGTAAGTCAGTATTACATACATACTACTTACAAGCAACAGTTCTCTTAAAACCAATCGGGGTCTGGTTATCACCTCCTCTGCTCATGCGGTGTTAGAGAAATTCTCCAATGAAAAAAACAGTATAACTGTAGGCGAACCTTTCATATCCCGGTTCGATGTGTACCAACTTTTGTAACTATTCACCATCCAACGGCATCAGTGATCGGTAATTAAACTGCCCTCAACTTTCAATTGAGACGTGTCGATTGACACCCTCCATTCAATTTTCCCGAAGGACGAACAAAATTCTCACATGCCCATTCAAACCCGCCTGCAGTCATCATATGACGCTACCTAGAACAAGCGCATCACCACGCTTTCTGACATAACCAATCATTATTCTGCCCACCACCGCGTCAAAACCATTCATTATTGTCATCAGCGGCGCGTTGGCCGAGCTGGCCCTGAAGCATCAGTATTCATCATTTAGCACTTTCCTGTCACCGACCACCAGAATCAGAAACAGGAACTCTCGGAAGTCGAGAGTCCTGATTGCAAGGACGAATCTGATGGGAGCGCTGTCTAAAAATGAAAACGATAAAAAAAAAAGGATCCACAACACACACAAACACACAGACACTGTACCATGAACCATACGCTCCCGTAGGAATTATTATAAATATATATATATTGATAGGCATTTAAAAAAAAACAAAACAAAAACCTATGAGTACTTATTAACGAAAGATCGGCAGCGAAACGCAAACCGGAAGCCATATAATTACAGTGCCGAGAGAATAAGTATGTATATCGGTAAAACTATTGACGCATACAGGCAGAGAATTGCACATACAAAAAAAACGAAAAAAAAAAAAAGAAATCATGCAGCAGGCAGAAGAGACACACAAAAATCGTATAGCTATAGTCCTATATATACACAAACCGCATCCAGAGAGTAAACAATGGGGAAATGTTGATAGAAGGCTACAAATTAATTGAATTGTAATTTTATCATGTGGTTGTAGTTAAATAAATTATGACGCAGTTTTATACAAAAAAAAAACATGAATAACGTGCTTCGTGGTAAATTTCATTTCAATATCACACCATTATTATCCTGGTTCGCTTTTTTCCCTCTGGCTTCTGTCAATCTCGCTCTTATATGCTAGCCATCCGTTCCGAATAATGGTTTCCTGGAGGATCGCAATTATAGTTAATCGGATGCTTCAAAAGTGAGAGAAAAATTAAACACACGGACTACGGTAAGTATCAAGAAGCGTGAAAATCGATCACCTACACCCCCCATCGGCATAGAAATAGCAGCTCAATAAACGTCCCAGGAAAAAATAGAAAATTTCCATAAAGGATCTTCCCACGCCTGGATACGGCCCCCGAAACCATCACCGACGTGGCGCTCTGGAATTCTAATTTCCAAGAAGTAAATAGGGATAGTAGCATACAGGGTTGCTGCTCGCGTTTATCCAATAAATGCACTCGTTGACCGATAGCTCTTCTCATACAATGTTTTCCGTGACGCGATGTATGACAAAGTGATAGCATTTGGAATTTGCTACAACTTCCATCCATCGCATCACGACAAGCGATTTGTTTTGATATAGATAATCGCGCTTATTCACCACTCACTCGCCGCGATGCATCGCATCGCATCGCGGCGAGTGAGTGGTGAATAAGCGCGATTATCTATATCAAAACAAATCGCTTGTCGTGATGCGATGGATGAAACTTGTAGCAAAATCCACATACTATTACTTTGTCATACATCGCGTTACGGAAAACATTGTATGAGAAGAGATATCGGTCAACGAGTGCATTTATTGGATGAACGCGAACAGCAACCCTGGTAGCATAGTTGTATAAGAGAGTATTACAAAATTAATCAAATTTTTGATTGATTATATTGAAAATAGATCAAAATTGCGTCCTAGACTGAAAAAAATCGATTTAAATAAAATAGGGTGAATATGTTTGTTTTCACATTCGTATGTGAAATATTCACCTGGCAAGAGTCTTACGTTTCCGGGTGGCTCTACAAGCATTAAGAATCACCGTGCAGTGTCCGGGACGTGACCTTTTTGCACTGCAACAAAATAGTCAGCTAGTCTAGGTAACCAACACGCAAAAACATCCCGACCCGTGCACGGTACGGTGTAATGAGATCCCTGCCTAAATTGTCAACGTCAATGAATGCGCAGGAAAAGTTGAACGTTGACTATTGGGTCCAGTGAGAATACTTAGGTTATGCCAATACTCACCACCAGGTGGCGAGCACCATTCGTTCATATGGAACTAGTAGTGAACTTTTTTATCTGTTAAATTTCTATTATTTCTATTAATTGTTTTACCGTTGCTCCTCTCAATATATAAGATTTAATAATTGGTAATTTGTTTATTTATTTATTTATCTATATAATAATAATGAGTTGGGGTTTCCTTTGTCACGATTTAACTCGCGAGCGGAAGGACCGATCGAAATTTTGTATGCAGAGATTTTTAGAGCCGGAGAATAATCTTATGATGGTTTGAGACCCCTCCCTTCACTGGAAAGGGGGGCTCCAATACAAATGAAACACAAATATCTACACAACTCGAGAACTAATCAAGCAAAAGAAACCAAATTTAGCATGTGTGAGATTTTGAAAGCAAAAAAGGTTTTTATGGTAGCTTGAGACCCCTCCCCTCTCTAGAAAGGGAGGCTCCCATACAAATGAAACACATATTTCTGTATAACTCGAGAACTGATCAAGCAAAGAAACCCAAATTTAGCATGCGGAAGTTTTTGGAGGCAAGAAATGTTTTTATGGTAGTTTGAGACCCCTCCCCTCTCTAGAAAGGGAGGCTCCCATACAAATGAAACACATATTTCTGTATAGCTCGAGGACTGATCAAGCAAAGAAACCCAAATTTAGCATGCGGAAGTTTTTGGAGGCAAGAAATGTTTTTATGATAGTTTGAGACCCCTCCCCTCTCTATAAAGGGAGGCTCCCATACAAATGAAACACAAGTTTCTGCATAACTCTAGAACTAATCAAGTTAATGGAACCAAATTTGGCAGGTAGAGGTTTTTGAAGGCAAGAAATGTTTCTAAAGTAACTCAAGACCCCTCCGCCCTCTGTAAGAGGGGGCTCTCATGCTAATGAAAGACAAATTTGTGCATAACTCGAGAACCAATCAAGCATATGGAACCAAATTTGGCATGTGGAGGTTTTTGGAAGAGAGAAATGTTTCCATGGAATTTTGAGACTCCTACGCCATCTGGAAGGGGGAGGGAGGGGGGATTTGCATACAAATGCAACACAAATTTCTGCATAACTCGAGAACTAATCAAGCAAATGGAACCACATTTGGCAGGTGGAGGTTTTGGAAGGCAAGAAATGTTTCTTAGTTGACTCGAGCCCCTCCCTTCTCTGAAAGGAGGGCTCATATACAAATGAAACACAAATTTCGGAATAACTCGAGAACTTATCAAGTTAATGGAACCCAATTTGGCATTTGGAGGTTTTCGAAGGCAAGAAATGTTTCTAAGGTGGTTTGAGACCCCTCCGTCTTCTGGAAGGGTAGACTCCCATAAAAATAAAACATAATTTTTAGCATAACTCGAGAGCCAATGAAGCAAATGAAACCAAATTTGGCATGTTGAGGTTTTTGGAGGCAAGAAATGTTTCTATAGCAGTTCAATACCCCTCCCCATTTTGAAGGGGAGGGGGGCTCCCCCTACAAATAAAAAGCAAATTTCTGCATGACTCCAGAACTAATCAAGTAAATGAAACCACTTTAAGCATATGGAGGTTTTTGCAGGCTAGATTTCTATATACATAAACATGAATTTCTGTCTGTCAGACCCTTATAGACACGGAAAGTTCTGAACCGACCAACGTGAAAATTTATATGAAGGGGTTTTTGGGGCTGGGGAAGGTTCTTATGATTGTTTGAGACCCCTTCTCTCTCAGGAAGGGGCGCTCTCATACAAATGAGACACAAATTTCATCATAACCCGAGACCTAATCAAGCAAATCGAATCAAATTTAGCATGTGGGGGGATTTGAAGGCAAGAATGTTTCTATGGTAGTTCAAGACCCCTCCCTTTCTGAGGGGGGGGGGGCTTCAAACAAATGAAACTCACATTTTTATTATAATCGATGAGCCCAGTGTGATGGTTCGAGAACTAATCAAGCAAATGGAACCAAATTTGGCATGTGGAGGGTTTTGAAGTCAATGATTGTATGGTGGTTTGAGAAACCACCCCCCTCTGGAAGGGAGGGCTCCCATACAAATGAAACACAAATTTCAACCAAAAATGAGAATTATCCAGGTTACTTAAACACAAACCGTGTATTTCTCGGGTAAGAAGCATGTTTTGATAGAAGTTTGAACCCCTGCTTATTCAAGAAGAAAAAAACTCATTTCGAAAAAAAAACCATAAACGTGACAGTTATATTAAATATTCCTTCATTTAGTTGCAAGCGTAGCAGCGCACGCACCGGGTTCAGCTAGTTTAACATATAAAGTTCAACTAACAATTGATGTCTCAATGAATAAAACTTAATCTAATTGGTAACGATTAGCGGTGCGGAAAAGATTTAGAAGTCTTTGGCGAAACACGTCAATGGAAATGTTGAAGTCCAAGAAGCCAATGTAGTCGTTAAACCGCTGACAAAATGAACGAATAGGCTCATGCAAAGCATAATTTCTGCTCCGTGATTCCAAGAGCAGAAAATCACGTTGTCAAAGTGGTCGCTCAGGTACGTACAAATTCAGCTGTGTCAGCAAAGCCGGGCAGTCGATGTCTCCTGACAGTAGTTTCGCTGCGAACGTTGCTTGTGCAATTGAGTGTCTCCACTCCAGTGGTTCGATCCGTAGAAGACGGCATCGCTCCTCGTATGGTGACAGATTTCGTGGATCACGCCAACCAAAAAATCGAAGAGCATACACTGATAGGCAAAATAAAGTGCCCACCTCATCGTTTTTTCAATTTCTCTCATTTACTTGGTTCAAATTAAAGTAAACACACTGTATTTTTTTTTATTATCTTTTTTTTATATTCTTTTTAAGTTTCACTTATGGAATACTGAAAAAAAGGAGTTTTACTTAAAGAAAAAAAAAATCAATTTGTGTTGAAAAAAACAACAGTGACAAAATAAAGTGCCCACTTCATTAAGGCTACAGAAAACATAAATTAAAGTGAAATAAAAGCATTTCAATAATTGATGTGTCCTCCTTTGGCCTTCAGGACCTCCTGCAGGCGCTTCGACATGCTCTCGACCAGGTTCTTTAGGTGCTGTGGATCTAGCTCTTCCCAGGCGCGCTCCAGGGCTTCAAAATAGTTATTTTTATTGGTAACACCAGTTTTGTCAACCCTGGCATCGAGAATCGCCCACAAATTCTCGATGGGATTGAGGTCCGGGCTTTGTGGAGGCCATTCCAGCGGTTTGATCCGACAAGACCGGAAGAAAGACTTGGTCTTCTTGGCAGTATGCTTCGGGTCGTTGTCCTGCTGGAATACGAACTTCTCTTCAAGGCCCGTCTGGATCAGCGAAACCTCCAGATTTTCTCGCAGGATGTTGATGTAAGAATCTGCCGTCATTATCCCGTCGATTTTCACAATGCTTCCCACTCCACCCCACGAAAAACACCCCCAGACCATCACATTTCCTCCTCCATGCTTCATCGTGCCTTGGATGTGGCGCTCCTGAAGCTCCTCTCCCGATCTGCACCAAACACGAACCCGCCGCTTTCGGTTAAACAGCTCGAATTTTGATTCGTCCGTCCAGAGAACCGTTTTCCAGAACTCTAGGGCCTTATCAGCATGCTCCTTAGCAAACTTAAGCCGTTTGGCTTTGTTTTCCTTGCTGATAAATGGGCGCTTCCGGGCAAGTTTGCTATTCAACCCCTGTGCTACGAGACGACGACGAACAGTTCGACCGGAAACTGATAACTGAAGGGTTTCCTGGATCTCGCGGACAGTTACCTTCGGGTTCTTCTTGACTTCACGCATGATCTTGGTGTCCGTTCTCGCATCCGTTTTCCGCTTCCTGCCTCTGCCAGGGCGATCCACCACTGATCCAAACGTTTTAAGCTTCAGAAGAATTTTGCCATCCGCTGCCTTACTGATACTGTACTTCTTAGCGACAGCCCGGTGCGATTCACCGTTTTGCACATCACGAACGACCAATTTTCGGATACATAAGGGAATTGCTTTCGAAAGCACTGCGTTCTCCATTTTTTTTTTCAATTGAATCAAATGCGTTCACGTATACCAATGCACCAGGTTGAGCCGTTTGCTTCAAAACATGTCAAAATATCAAAACATAAACAATCGAGGGGTCTTCCAATGGAAACTTATCGAAAACATATCGAAGTGGGCACTTCATTTTGTCACTGTTTTTTTTTTCAACACAAATTGATTTTTTTTTTCTTTAAGTAAAACTCCTTTTTTTCAGTATTCCATAAGTGAAACTTAAAAAGAATATAAAAAATAAAATAAGAAAAAAAAACTACACTGTGTTTACTTTAATTTGAACCAAGTAAATGAGAGAAATTGAA
>JAHHFK020002978.1:0-42584 GCA_024533555.2 Aedes koreicus | reverse complement strand
AGTGTTCTTTAATCACTCTCAAGAACTGTTAATGAATTAAAACCACCTTAACTTGGAAATGCCCTGATAAAACCGAATGAAATCCATAATGCTTTGATAAAACTACCATAAAACATGAATAAAACCAATTTGCATTTGAATTGCTACTTGGGTAGCAGCTGGAACCGCGCCTCCCAGCTTTGTTTATTGATATATATGGTTAAATTTATTGAAGAATTTTTTTATACTTTGCTTCAATTTCTCCTAAAACGTTGAATGCTCAATATTTGTCATTTGATTTTACCCGTGGTAAGTTAATTGTGATTAGTTAGTGTAAGGCAATTGAATGTTCCAGTTAGATAGATGTTAATCGGGACCAAATTTAGCGTTTATTATACCCACATAGCTAATATTAAATTAAAATCATTTTATGGCCATCCGTGAGCCCATGGGAACCTGCTCTGAAGCAATCGTTCCAGGATCAAGTCATATGGCAATCACTTAGATTCCTGTGTTTTCTTTGCTTGACTATTTGTAATATTACTGCTGATTTTAAATTGAATTTTTTTCCCATTTTCGGAACATGGTTCCCGAAATCCGGTTTTCCCGGAGACAGATGATGTCCATTTATCATATAAGGCAATTTTAAGATAGTTGCTGAGTTCTTAAATTCAAAGCTGCTAAAAGATTCTGAATCGAATGGATATTTTCATAGTTATGGTCATTTTAGTTACGTGGGTAAAAAAATTTTCCTGTCGTCCTAATTAGGGTTGATTTCGTAGGACACTTGATACTTCCCAATATGGCGGTGACCCCGGTGTAGTGGTTAACATCCCTACCTCTCACGCCAAAGTCACGAGTTCGAATCCCCGGACAAGTTACGAAAATACCCTAAGGGTATTTGAATGACTACGACGGGAGATGAACCAGCCTAGGGCTGAAAATCTCGATAATGAAGGAATTAAAAAATAAAACTTGCCAATATATTTAGATGAGATGGAAATGTAGATATCTTAGTGAAAAACCGACATTTTTCTGCTTATACAATTCTGAGACACATCTGCTGATTGGACTTTACGCACCACATTGTGATAGAAATTCAATTTCTCTTTAGCATGAGTATGAGCATGATTGAACTGGTTGGGGATTGATTGGTTTTGGTAAACGATAACCCGAATTCACGCGGTGTTTAGTAAATTATTTGACCACTAGATTGACCTCCAATTTGAACCGATTGTATCAGTTGTACAAATTTCCGCTTCAAAACGATATAAGTTAATAGTATTCACGCAGCTTCTAGTACAGCATTTAAATACAAGTACCAATTTCTGATTTGAACCGATTTAAAACAACATTAAGGATGGTTCTTCATCGGGAAAACAAGGTCATTTCTTAATAATGCCGGAAAGCCGGTTTTTACCGATTTAAACCAACAGTGAGGATACTGTTGAAGCCACTCACAAAATGGGATACTCGGTGGACGAATAATATGGTTCACAATTAATTATCACCCTCATCACACCCTGCAAACCACATTTTCGCACCAGGAAGCAGCTTTATTGTTTTTTTTTTTTTTTTTTTGTGCTTACTCGATCATTTGTACCACCGAACAGAAAGTAACAAGAACAATAGATAACGCGCTATGCCCGATAGCAAAAGCATCGACACAACCGTTCACAGCCGATGCCCAACGCAGACACTTTGTTTTTTGTATACTTCCAATTTGTACAACTTCATTTTACAAATTATTTTCATGCTAAAACTAATATCTACAGCAAGCAAGTTGAAGGAGGAATCTATAATTTAAATAAAGATTTAAGGATTTGGAGGATTTTCGTCCCTAGACACATTTCGTGCCTTTTGTCATCTTTATGCTTCTATAGATTCCCAAGATCACCTATTTCGCACCCACCGGGAGAGACTAGGTTCTAAACCCAATAATATCATTTCTCCAATTCGCTCAATCAAACGCTATGTTTGGTGATATTGTGAACGACTAATTATAATTTTAGATAGCTCAATGCAGAAGTCTTCCAATTTTGGCAGATCGACAGGCAATCAGTGTATAACCAGCTGGTACCTCATAGCAAGATGCCTAGAGGCGGGCCGAAAAAAAAGATGAGCTACTTCCCCCCCCCCCCCCCCCCTTCCAACAACAAGAATGAACAACTGGTAAAAAAAATGAGCTATCTAAAATGTGGATGCCCCAATGGTTGGGAAGAAAAACCCGCCTTCAATTTACAAGCTTTTAGCAGTTTAGTTGATATTCCCATTCTTCATATCCAGTCTGCTCCAATCGGGTGCCTTAATGGTCCCTCTCGTTACCCTGTATTAGAATGGAACATAATATTATTATATAACTTTCCAATTTATCTTGTTATACAAATATAAAAATAATGAGATCGTAGTATGCGGTCATGCGATCACAGAGGATTGCCGGCTAAACCATGGAGGCGCTGGTTGGCTTAGCATGGGCACGGTTGCCAATTTGACAGTTTCGTGGTGAGGGGGTGTAACGGTGATTCTGGTTTGATTGATGGTTGCAGCGGGCTATGGGATTGTCTTTGCATTTCAGAACCATTTATCTTTGGAGCATGGACCAACATGATGACGGGTATTGAAGGCTCAATCAGCATTTCATTATTTCAGCATGAAATTCGCGTTGGGGTTGCGCTTTCGGACTTCAACTTTGCTTGAAATTCTTGTTGGACAGTCACGAATTTGTAGTTTATTTCATATACCGAGTGTCAATTCGAAAACAAACGTTGGTTATCATTAATTTCAAATTAATTAACATAAAACCACATTGAAATAACCGTTTCCTTCATAGAAAGTAACTCATTTTAGAGAGCGAACAATGACGCTTAAACCTAGGCTCGTAAGCAAAAACACAAGGTATAAATACCTTTTTCTTTCTCAAAGAAGTCAGTACAAATGGAGTGACAATAACTATCTTAGCTACGTCACTCCCAACGATTCACCTAAACCTACAAAAACGAGACGGACGGACGGTTGTCCCCGTTTCTTCTTATTTACGAACCGAAAATATTCATTGATTAACTTATTCATCAAATGGATAATTTAAAAGCCGTTTATTTTGGGATCTTCTTTAACTCCCAACGCTACAATGTTGGCCTGGCCGTTTGAATATGTTTGTCATACATATAACAATATAATACCAAAAAAAAATATTCAAAAAAAAAAATTCAGAAAGTATTTTTCAAGTTGCTTTAAAAAAAAGGGAAGAAAAAGTTTGAAAAAAATTGAATAAAAAAAAAAAAAAAAAAAAAAAAAAAAAATTAAAATATAAAAAAAAAAATATAAAAATAAAAATAAAATATAAATAAATAAATATAAAAATAAAAATATGATTATTTTTGTGTGTGTGTGTGTGTGTGTGTGTGTGTGTGTCTGTGTGTGTCTTTACAATCAATCTCCCACTGACCGGCAGTGCTTTTATCAAAGAAACTTGTCTGCATTTCTTCAGTAATTTATATGTGATCACTATGTGCAAACATTTTTAGCCCTGGAGATTGAAGGTGACAGCTCTATTGAAAATCCAACGACCCATTTCAAGAATGCCTGTTTCTACACGTACATTCTGAGGTCATCTTCATATACAATAAGCCCCGCATGAAAATCTTTACACATCAAATAGATATGTGAAGAGTTTTCACACTTCCAAAATCAAAAATGGAAGTTCTTGATCCTGGCGTGTATATAGTTAAGGTATATTTTTGATAATCAAAACGACCTCACCAATGTTCCTTATCTGATGCTGGAAAGCTCGTCCGGATGCAGGAGCGGGTCACTAAAACCAAAAACAAGGAAAAAACAATCCATCTCAAGAAACACGACCACAACACACTATGAGAGGAATTCCATTCTCAACGTCCTACGCAAAGCACTCGGGAAAACTATAATTTCACCATTTATTTTAGTTGAATGAAGCAATATTTTTTAATTTTCTTTCCGCGAAAACGACACAGCAAAAACAAAACATGTCATTTTCAAAGCACGGCTTGATTCTGACACAAAATAAATGTTGTATACCGCTTCCTACATAGCCTTGGTATAGATTTAGCCTGAACAATCACGAAAGTTTATTTTAATTTCTTGTATAAACGTTAATTACACTGAAATATAATATTCGATTCGGAATCAAAAATTTATTCCGTTTTATGTTTTAAGTTTTTACGGGCAAACAGATATATTAACTCATAAAATTCATAGAGTAAATCCACTTAGCGCAGGCACTGCTGCCATTTGTTGAGTATAATGTGATGTTTGATAAACTCAACAAACTTCTTGGTCCTTAAAGGGTGACCACAGTAAAATTGCATCACTTTAAAATCGTCCTCAAAAACAAGTCTATCAACCGATTGTCATGAAATAAAGAATGGGCACACCAAAAAGTAGTCGTCGGAAATGCCCTAATGCAGTCTTCTCCGTGTACGCTTTGCTAATCCGATCACTACTACATGAATATTAATGTATGTGTGCTATGATGAATACGTCGTTTGGCTACAGTAACCTTTATTCAGTAAAATGGCATCGAATCAAGGACGCGCGCGCGAAGCAAGTTTGCACAAAAGAGTGAAAAATCCAGATATGTCGCACGGCGATATTGCCAAGTCATTAAAAATCGCAAAATCGACGGTTACTAAAGTGCTAAAAAACTTTCAGCAGCGCTTAACTTTAAAGAGAAAGGTCGGTTCCGGAGGTAACCATGATTCTCGTTTCGTCGCGGAGAGGAAGAAAGTGATTAAAGAATTTAAGAAGAAACCGAATATCTCCGTTCGTGGTGTGGCGAAAAAAGTGAAAATGTCTCCATCGTTCGTCCAGAAAGTGAAGAAAAGTGCAGGCTTGAAATCATTCAAAGTAGGTGTTGCTCCAAATCGTAACGACAGCCAGAACAAGAGCGCAAAATCTCGATCGAGAAAATTATATGACACTATGCTGAAGGAATACGACTGCATAATATTGGACGACGAAACATATTGCAAAGCTGACTTTGAAAAATTGTCGAAGTTCCCAAAAAAATACCTCGTATGGCAGGCAATATGTGGATGCGGTCTCAGACGCGACATCTTCATCACGACTGGCACTCTAAATGGACAAATTTACGTAAAAGAGTGTCTGAATAAACGACTGTTGCCGTTCATTCGGGAACACAACGGTTCGGTGCTGTTCTGGCCTGACCTGGCATCTTGCCACTATGGAAAACTGGCTAAGGATTGGTACATTGCTAATGGTGTAAATATTGTCCCAAATTATTGCAATCCGACAAATTCGCCAGAACTCCGTCCGATCGAATAGTATTGGGCTCTGGTCAAGAGGAATCTTCGAAAAACGAATAGCGTAGCAATTGATGAGGCTTCAGGCGTAACTGGCAGAAAGCTGCAAAATTGGTGACGGATGACACTGTGCAAAAACTGATGGAAGGTTTCAAACGAAAGGTGCGGGCATTTGGATATAACAGGTCAAATTGACTTAACTGTATATGTTTTATATTTGTATTTTTATGAAGTCTTAAATAAATGATTTACTTTTGATTTTCTCATATTTTCCATTTAATACCACTAATTTCCCGTTGACTACTTTTTGGTGTGCACATTCTTTACCATACGCGCGAACTAATTTGCAACCATTTGGATCAGCAGTGCTGCCAGTCTCTCAGCTTATTTATTATAGTATGCACGATAAACTTCAACTACAAAAACTTGTGTTTAAACATTATTATATTTCTGATTTCTGGTCAGGTTTTTGCATCAATTACTCCTAAGTGCGCTGGTTTCACGTGTTTTCTCAATTTCGATCTCGTCAAATACCAGAAATATTCAAAAGGGTGGATTCATCTCTCTTGGTACAAATATGACATTATTTCTTCTGTGCCACATTTTCTAGCACATCTGTAAAGTAATGGCAGGAAGCAAACCCAACAAACATCAGTGTTGAATTAGAGCTTGTTCAAACAAATTTGGAGAAGCTATTCAGCTATTCTAGAAGAAACAGCTGAATAGCTTCTCCAAATTTGCTTGAACAAGCTCTAATTCAACACCGATGTTTGTTGGGAAATCATACCAAAAGGCTTTTTATGCTGTTTGATGAATATTATCAACCTTTTTTTTTTTCAGACATATTTTCACGTTGATTTTATCATTCATTGTGTTTGGGGTATTGAAATAATGATTTATTTTTCGGAACGTGACGTGAGCCAGGACACAACACTTATTGTTCTTACTAAACGTGAAAAGGGTTTAAATTTACCTTCAAAGTCCTCATTACTTTCTTGCCGAATTTTTTGGTGTTAATGGCTTTCACTGAGTGTACATCCACAAACATCTTCTCCGTTCGGTGAGGTATATAACGGCGGTTCCAGTAGAGTTTAAGAATTGAGTTTCATCTTGGTTTCCATGATAACACAGCCTAAGTATTTGGTCAGCAGTTTCTCGTACAGCTTCCGAGCCCTCGGTTTCACAGATTCAGCCTGTTGTGTGTTTCGTTTTGGCTGGTTCTGCTTCCTATGCGTCTGCATTTCCATTCCTTTTTTGGCATTCATAATATTAGTCGCCAAAATACCCAGCTTTTTCCCCTCAATCATGTACTGATCCTGAAGGCCAAGGCTTGAAATAATCAATAACCTTCCTGTTGGTCGTTTTTATGATTAGCACGACCGTGTTTTCTTCCCCGTCAAGAGCAATCTACAAAAAAGCACTGGCCTTGAAACTTCCGTAATGCGGTTTGAACTGCTGCGACGTTCACAGTTTCTGCCTTAGCCAGTTTGCTCGGAAGAAAAACCACACATGTTCAAACTTTCTGGGAAATATTTTAAAAAGGTAAACATTAGGTTAGTTTTGATGCAAGCAACATGATGCAGCCAAAAGTTGGCTCAATACTTAATCGTTAATCGTTAGTGTTTTCATAATTATCGGAAAAGCTTAAGGCTACATATCTTCAGGTATAATTTGAGACACATCAAAGCCAATACCTTTTTATGAACTAGTTAGTTTACAGAGTAAAACTTTCGTTTCCATTTGTTACACGTCTGCTTTGCAACAAATCTAATTGTAATGAATAATTTGATCAAATTAACCTCATGTTAAACATTTCCTGTCTTTCTTCGGGCAAACACAAACACTCATGTCCCGAGCATGTCTGCTGGATGCTCTTTGCTTTTACCGTATACCTCATCAACCCATCAACCACAGCGCACCTTTAGATCCTTGAGGCCACAAGCCAAGGCCCATTGATCTACATTCATATACCAGTAAATACAAGCCCTCGAAGGCTTCATAATCCGAGGTACCGCTTGCCGGTTCCGTATGGGATTTCGAGTGCATTTATGGAGGGCGAACACAAAGCACAAATCCCCCTTTTATCATCGCCTAATCTGAGGAACGTGCTCGTCGGATTCTGAAGTGCTGGACCATGCACATGTTTCGGTCGGCCGGTGGTGGTTTTCAATAACTCACTCCATCTCTCCAAGCTGGGCTTGTTGTGCGAAAGGTCGGCAAAATCTAATCCTCACGGGTTCATAATTTGACGTCGAAAACAATAACAAGCCGATCAGAAAGCCCCGTAAGTGATCCCAGGATTGAGATAATTGAAATTGGTTCTTCACAGTGCGGTCAATCCGACCGGATCATTGTCGCTTTAGGCGAACGAAGGTGTGTGATGAAAAATGTGTTGAAAACAAAACATCATGCATGAATCGTCCAGATCGACAATCACACCTTTCTTGTTAATTTTAAGTAGATCACCTTTGTCTGCGCTCGGTCTGTTACAGTTCAGAGCAGCAATTTAACACCTGTTAAAGGTTTGAATGGATTATCGACGATTGTCGGCCGCTTGTACGTCATTCGCCGTCGTCGAGGACTACTACTTGAGGAAACAACACAACGAGCACCAATCGACTACGGGACGAATTGCTTTACCTGTGTTTTAAAGAGCATCTTAGGAGTTTGAGCATAAGCTCACACGCACAAAGCGGACCGCCTCGAGGCAATGTGGTTCCTAATTGCTGCTGCTGATGATTCTTTAGTTGGTAATAAAATTTGAATGGAAAGGAGATCATCAGCTGGGCAGCACTTTAAGACCAAGTTTATAAGCTGCGAACTTTGAAGACCCGACCGAGATTAAGAGCAGTAATATCATTATCGGATCATCATCGGAGACGACAAAGTGTTCGCTTCTTACGCGGTGACACTAATTTTGTTTATGAACTTGGAATCCGGTCACAGTAAATGAGGAAGTCCAACCACTACGGTTTGCTACTGAAGTTTGGGAAAATTCCCAAATTAGTTTCGATTATCAAGTCTCGTCGGTGGCAGTTCTTCCAAAACGCAATTCCAAATAACAATATACTTTTCCTTTATTGAAAATTGACCGACCAGGGAAAGTCATGCACAAGTTGATGCAGAAACAATTCGTGGGTCGACAAAAAATCACGAGCGGATTAACACTCAATCACCATTACGGTTGATGCTCGGCGATTCTTGCGAAATGCTAACGAACCCAAGTGGCTCGGCGGGCAGATCGATTGATGATTTCGCGAACGCGATGGACTGATACAATTCTGGCGGATTATTACCTGCTAAATGGACCACATTTCGATTTTGGACTAATTTTCGCGATCGCCTTAAATTGGAATAGGCGATTGCATTGAAATGGTTGACTTATTTATGTAAATGGTTTTCGTATGATGAGGATGCGGTATTCGTGATATTTGAACGGTTTCGCCAAAATTGCACACTAGACCAGACCTCATATTTAGCACGAATAAATTATTTTCACATTGAGAATTAAAATTAAGAACCAGAGTGGCTTTTGAAAAGTTGTTGCTTATAGTTGGGACTTTAATCTTGGTGAATACTAAAATAAGGGTGGTAAACTACACGATTTCCGCAAGGGTAGTAAAAAGCTTTTCTCGCATATTTTTTTCGTTTTAAGTTTGACGGAAAAAGTTTCTTAAGTTTGAAGTGAAATTACATTCTTTTGTTCAGTAGAAAGCATTCTGTTGAAAATACAGTTTAATCAAACGTCATTATTTTTTAATGTTGAAAACCTGGAGATACAGATTTGATTGTATGAACAAAAAGATTATTAAAAGTCTCTTACATTCATAAATACACTGGAGGTTGTGTAGAAAAATATGCTGAAATATTTGTTTGGAGCTGTTTTTTTTTTAAAAATAATTCCTATTACCAAGCGGATTGTGCATAGCCAAATCAATCAAATCATCATAGACATTTTGAATTTTTTTTTTGAATTGAGCTTAACCTTCTTTAGGTGTCGGGGTCAATATGACCCGGAATGGATTTAAAAAATACAATAACTTTCTAGAATATGCATCTAGACGTTTGAATTTTCTTGATTTTTCCTAAATCATAGGAAATTACGTTTCTGCATCGAACCTAATTTTTTTTGACATTTCTGAAGGGCTGCTAAAAAAAAAGTTACGAATAAGGTGTTTCGGGTCATTCGGGACCCGGATTTCAAACTCACATTGTGGAAACTATATATGCCCATTTTTTTTAGTTTTTGAAGTCAAAATGCTTATCAGAGTACCAATTTCAGGTTTTTGGTGAGTACTGTCATTTTTGCCCCTTTTTGCCACAAGAAGGCGGTGACATATACAAATTTCCATCGGAACATGCCTTTCGACGGCTCAAACTTCATATTTTTTTATAAGTTGTCTACTTTTACCCTAGAAATGGACCAATGACTATATTGGCCATTCCAGTACAATCCGGATGCCCCGAGGGAACCTTTTAGGAGGAGACAAATACAGGTTTTCGCCGAAACATGCCTTTCGACGGCTCAAACTTCATGAATTTAAACAGGTAGTCTACTTCTAGCCATAAAATGGACCAATGACCATATTGTCCATTCCAGGACAACCCGGATGCCCCGGGGGAGCCGTTTAGAAGGAGACAAATACAGGTTTTCGCCGAAACATGCCTTTCGACGGCTCAAACTTCATGATTTTTCATAAGTAGTCTACTTCTAGCCTTGAAATGCATCAATGATCATATAAGCTATTCCATTGACGATCTAGATGCCCCGATGGAACCGTTAAGGAGAGGACAAATACAAATTTTCGCCGAAACATGCCTTTCGACGGCTCGAACTTCATGATTTTTTATAGGTAGTCTAGTCTACTTCTAGCCTTGAAATGCATCAATGATCATATAAGCTATTCCATTGACGATCTAGATGCCCCGATGGAACCGTTAAGGAGAGGACAAATACAAATTTTCGCCGAAACATGCCTTTCGACGGCTCGAACTTCATGATTTTTTATAGGTAGTCTACTTCTAGCCTAGAAATGGACCAATGACTATATTGACCATTTCGGGACAATCCAGATGCCCAGGAGGTACCATTTAGGAGGGGACAGTTACAGTCACCGCCAAAATAAAGTACCCACTTTTCTCATGAACACGCTTCATCTCTGAAGTCATTGAAAAACTCATTATATCGTATTCATATATTTTTCTAAGCATGATAATATTATTTGTATTTTAAAGATAAATGTGTATTTTTGCAATGGATAATACACATTTTTGCAAAATTATTTTTTGAACCATACGTGGTGTAAATTTGGTGTGTCATAATAAAGTGCCCAATTGAAAATATATTATGTGTATGTAATTTTTACATCCAAACGCCCCTCGTATTCAATTTTTTTGACGTTTCCAAGTGTTTGTTGATCTTCTTACGGATTTCAGTTGTCGGTCAGAAAGATTCAGTGCGAGTTATCTAAATAACCATGGATAATACGGTGGCAAGCAAAACTATTCCCTTGCAGATCCGAAAATGTGTTATTCGTGACATCGAGAAAGGTGAATCGCATCGCAAGACTGGTCAAAAGTATGGATACAGCAAAGCAGCGGTTACCAAACTTGTCGCAAAGTACAAAACCTATGGTTCAGTAGCTGATCGCCCAGCAAGGGGAAGGAAACGTAGAACAGATTCCCGAACAGATGCGAGAATCATTCGAGAAATTAAGAAAAATCCGAAGGTTACCCTCAGGGAGATCAAGGAAGTGATTCAACAACCGATCTCGGACAGTACTCTACGCAGAAGGATCGCTGAACACGGTATGAAGATCAGGTTTTGTAAGAAGTTGCCTTTTATTAGCAAAATCAACAAAGCGAAACGACTCAAATTTGCTCGGGAACATGCTGATAAACCTTTAGAATATTGGAAGACTGTTTTGTGGACTGATGAGTCCAAGTTCGAGTTGTTCAACAGCAAAAAACGAGCTCGTGTATGGCATAGACCTGGAAAGGCGCTTCATGATCGACATATCCAGGGCACAGTTAAGCATGGTGGAGGGAACGTGATGGTGTGGGGGTGTTTTTCTTGGGCGGATGTTGGTGCTTTGGTAAAAATCTATGGTATTATGACAGCAGATTCCTACATCGACATATTGCGTGAGAATTTGGAGGTTTCGTTGGTTAAAACTGGGCTGGAAAACAAATTTGTGTTCCAGAAAGATAATGACCCAAAACATACCGCGAAGAAGTCAAAGGCATTCTTCCGTTCCTGCCGTATTAAACCTATAGAATGGCCCCCACAGAGTCCAAATCTGAACCCAATTGAGTATTTGTGGGCCTTCTTGGATTCACGAGTTGATAAGAGAGGAGTTACCAACAAACATAACTATTTTCAAGCTCTTGAGAACGCCTGGGAAGATCTTCACCCACAACACCTGAAGAATCTGGTGGAGAGTATGCCGAAACGTTTGCAAAAACTGTTGAAGGACAGAGGAGGACACACCAACAACTGATCACTCAACAGACTGGATCTACAACTTGTTTTTTTTTTTAAAAGAAAATAAGAAGTGGGCACTTTATTTATTTTTTTTTTTTTTAATCTTTATTTTACGTCGGCCTATTTCCTCACATGGTGACAATCACCGACGCCAGGAAGACGACTCCACCACCTGGATCCTACCTAACGACTCATGAATATGAACCGGGACCAACGGCTTTACTTCCCTTCCGAAGGAAGACGTGACCAGTTTTTTCGCCTCAGAAAAACCACCGACGTCGACTGGGATTGAACCCAGACCCACTGGGGTGCCAAGGAGCAGTCACGCTTACCACCACACCACCGACGCCGGCGAGCACTTTATTTTGACATGCATAATTTCTACTATAGTTTGATCTTTCTTGAAGAAAAAAATGAATTTGCAGGACAAGTGTTTTTAACGTACCAGACAAGAAAAGAACATAATAAATATGCCATCAAAACAACAGAACTTAGAATCTTTCACTTATTTTACAGTTTGCTGCACAAAAAAGAGGAAATGGGGTAGGTGGGCACTTTTTTTCTGGCGATGACTGTATATATATTTTCGCCGAAACATGACTTTCGCCGGCTCAAACTCCATGATATTTCATAAGTAGTACACGTTCAGCCTTGAAATGGAACATTTAAGTGATTCTGGGACAATCCAGATGGCCCGAAGGAACTTTTCATGCCTTTCAATCTACTTCTAGTAATTAAATGGTCGAATGACCATATTGACCTTCCTGGACAACCCAGATACTCCGAGGGAACCGAGGAGGTTGTCAAACCTTGCCAATACTAATAAATTTCCACCATGCAAGAAGATATTGAAAAAGCAGCTATGACATTCATTCAAGCTTAGAGTCATTTTTAAAGGAAACCATATAAATTTCACATTTACTATCTTGTCAATGTCCTACATGTGCTGCTTTTATTATTTGCTAAATTGGTAACAGAATTAAACAAATTCAGTTAAATATTAGGTGCGCAACTAAGTTCCCGCTGTTTAGCAATAGATGGCGCCAGTAGTAAGTGCTGGTCGAATGTTGTACATCTCGTCAGCGTCATAAACCAAGCTCAGACATATGGTAAACAAACCGCTTTGCCAAATCAGTGATTTTGGTTTAGTGTTATATATTTTGGTTGTTTGAAGATGACTGATTTCGTGCCAAATAATCGTAATTTGCGGGAAGTGTTGATTTTCTTCTTGCATTCGAAGAAAACGGCGGCTGAAGCACATCGAGAGCCCCAAAAAGTTTATGGTGATGCTGCTCTGAGTGAAACAACGTGCCGTGATTGGTTTCGTCGCTTCAAAAACGGTGATTTCAGTGTTGATGATCGTCCGCGTGAAGGAAGGCCAAAAAACTTCGAAGACTCTGAATTGGAGGCATTGCTCGATGAGGATCCGTGTCAAACGCAAGAAGAGCTTGGTTCAGGATTAGGAGTTTCCCGCCAAGCCGTTTCTAAGCGATTGCATGCGTTGGGAATGATTCAAAAGCAAGGAACTTGGGTTCCTTACGATTTGAAGCCAAGAGATGTTGAGCGTCGTTTTTTCGTCTGTGAACAACTGCTCCAGCGGCAAAAAAGGAAGAGTTTTCTACATCGCATTGTGACGGGTGACGATTGGTGGGATCAAGTTGGTGTTATTCATTATGAGCTGTTGAAACCAAACGAAACCATTACCGGGGAACGGTATCAAACTCAATTGATGCGATTGAGCCGAGCACTGCACGAAAAACGGCCACAATACGAGCACAGACACGAAAAAATGATTCTTCAGCATGACAACGCTCGACCTCACGTTGCGAAACCCGTGAAAACCTACTTGGAAACGCTCAAATGGGAAGTTTTACCCCACCCGCCATATTCTCCTGATATTGCACCGTCCGATTATTACTTCTCCGTTCGATGGCACATGGTCTCACTGGTCAGCAATTCCACTCATATGATGACATCTCAAAATGGCTTGATTCTTGGATTGCATCAAAAGACGAACAGTTCTATCGAAATGGTATTCACGTTCTACCAGAAAGATTGGAAAAGTCGTAGCTAGTGATGGGCAATACTTTGAATAATTCGTTTGTAACCTTTGTTTTCAAAATAAAGTTCCTTTTTCACCAAAAAACAGCGAGAACTTATTTGCACACCTAATATTATCCATGGAGCTGGCAAAATAAATACTCATTAACTTCCTCAATTGTCTGGATAACAACCGGGGTGGACCGCTCCCCTCGCTCGACCACGCTACGCCACTGCTCATAAATGAGTAAAAATGATAAACTAAGAAAGCTTTGTCAATGAGATCCGTTTTTTATATTGGTAAATCCCAATTCTATTACCGTCCTGTTTACCGAATTTGCCAGATTACGGTAATTTCGGTAACCAGGTCGGTAATCGAGTTCGTGAGCTACCAGAATCAGCAAAACTGATCAGGACTTTCTTTGTTTTCTATTTTTACTCATTTATAAGCACGTTGGGACGTTTTAGAATATTTCAATGAGATTTGAGAACAACAATAGAAAATTAATATAAATTAATATACTAACGACTGTTCCAGAAAGTAGAGGAAACACTTTATTTTAACGGTCACTTTGAATATAATGAAATATTTCAACATGTTTTGGCTGCGTCCTTTTGTTTGCACATTTCTGAATGACATAGCATCAATAGAGTGCTCAGTTTTGTGTTACCTACCAAGTCCGGAACAACGAAAAAGTATCGTGCACAAATGGTGCACTGTGAGCGGACTCTCTTTGAGAAAATTGGCCAAGGAAGAGGGTGTAAGCGTTGGAGCGGTACGATCTGCGATTCGAAAATATAGAAAACAGTGTACGTTTGAAGATGCGCCGAAGAGTGATTGGAAATCCGGTCCTGTTAGTCCGGATATCGATAAAAAGATCAGGGCTGCCTACTAGCGAAAACCAGCGACTTCCATTCGGGATGTTGCGAAAAAACTAGGGACATCGTCGAGTAACGTTATGCGTGCCAATGAAAGACTTGGGCTAAAAACATACCGAAAGCAGAAAAAACCCAAAAGGAATCCAAAACAGGCCGCGTCCGTGAAACGACGGGTTCGCAAACTCTACCATTCGTTATTGTGTAGAAATTCTGGGTGTATAATAATGGACGATGAAACGTATGTGAAACTAGATTACAAAACGCTTCCCGGACCACAATTCTATACTGTAAGCGAAGACAAAGACATCCCCAAAACGGAGAAGGCAATTTTTACCGAAAAATTCGGTAAGAAGGTTATGGTTTGGCAGGCAATATGCGAGTGTGGTAAAACATCTAGTCTGTACATCACAACGGAGACGATGAACACTCAGAAATACGTTAAGGAATGTCTCCAGAAGAGATTATTGCCAATGATCAGGCAGCACGAAGGTCGAATAGCGTTTTGGTCTGATTTGGCGTCATGTTATTACGCAAAGGACACTTTAGAATGGTACAAAAGTCAAAATGTGTGTTTCGTGTCGAAAGACATGAATCCGCCGAACTGCCTGGAGGCACGGCCAATCGAGAATTTTTGGGCTTTAACCAAAGCAAAGCTTCGAAAATTCATAAAACCAGCGGACGACATCCAAAAATTTAAAAAAGATTGGCCAAAAGTGGTCAAATGGTGGGAAGTACCACTCTGCAGAAGCTAATGGGTCATGTTCGAGGAAAAGTTAGGAGTCTTGGCTATGATTGAATATTTTGATTAAACGAGAGTAAAATATCATATTAAACACAAATACAAATATGATTTGCCAAATAAAATTATAAAATTTTTAAAAAACATGACTTTTTTGATTTTTTCAACAGGAAATTCCATTGAATTTATTGAAAATAAAATGTTCACGGACATTGCATTGCGCTCTGTCAAAAAAAATGCATAATATAGATTTTTTACTTCCATATTTTCAAGGACCACCCTAATTCTAGTTCTCGTGATATTTAAGCCCTAATTATAACCAACTAGATTGTTCAACATACTTAGGACCTACAGTTTCATTTTCATGGTTGAAATAATTATTTATTGCTCTATCAGAATTCTGTCTCAATGTGGATGGTGACAAAAATGGCGAAATCAGGAAAAGGGTATTTATGGATATCAAAAAGGTTAGTTTCTACCATTATCGGATACCGTACAAAGTAAGCCCTAACATTAACAAATCGATACTTCTGAAAGCAAAGCCGCAGTCCACGTCGTAGTTAAGTGACCTCAAGAGGTGATTTGGAAACATAAATCAAACTGGGAAGAATCATTCATCGACGAGTGCTCATCGTTGTGTTGGTCCGACTGTTGCGGGAAAAATAAAGGCAAGCCCCTTCGTGTGCATCGGGGGAGGATGCACGTGTTGAAAGTTCAAAGAAATTTACCATCCTCTGGGAAGAGAAAATCTTATTTGACCACGGATTTACCCGTTGAAGGTTTGCCGTCATCGTCGACGGTTGTTAGGCAAATGACGTCTCAATTAAGCTGCTTTTCCTCAATTGTTTTCTGGTCTTTCGAATGGTAGTTAGGAAAATCATCTAACATGTTTTATCCCTTATCACTACGCGAAGATCGACGGTGCCCATCGAGATGCCAATTAATTCGATCTAATTTATTTAACTCAGTGCAACGACGATACAAACACCGCGGTACAGAAGAGTGCGTTATGATTTAGTTGGAACATTTCAATTAATTAAAATAAACCGCGTATTGGTTGCCCACTTTTTCAGTTGCTTCTGCTGCTGCTGTTGCTGTGTCTGCCACAGTTTGCAAAACAGTAGGACGCAAATAAGTAGTTAGTGGAGTTCATGTCATGATACACTTCACACTGAGAAGAGGACGATTTTATGTTCCTGCACGTTGCAGAACCGTAGCTAGTTGGAAGCTCCATTAAACTCGCAGTTAACAGTGGCCGTAATAACACTAAATTTGAGAGGCAAATAAAATAAATTCTGGTTGTGGGATTCCTTGGAAGGGATGTGTTTACTTATAAGTGAAACCATCTAATTGAGTAAAAGTAGTGACATTTAATGGTACCCAAGTAGCACAACTTGTTCCAACGAGGCATACAAATATTCTTTGTAACAAATGAGGGTTGAGCTTTGCTTGTAATGTACCCTAAAATCATTTTCAATAGTAACGCAAAACGCGAAAAAGATGGCGCAAGTTTGCAACACGCCATTGTTCCTAATGAGTTGCTAAAATAATTCACGCAACTTTGAATTTTGCTCATCGCGTTGCACTAAGTTAAGTTATAACATGGTGGACATGATGCCTAATAGTTTTTTTTTTCAATGTGACTTTTATGTTTTATTGTAAATAGCAAACGGCAAAGGGTAAATGCACCCTTTTTTTGGGGAAATGCTCCTTAAACTTTGGAAAAATGCTCCTTAGATGCGTTTGCCCGGTATAATGCAATCGGAGGTATTAACCTTCTGGTTAGCGCTTGCCGGGTGTTTGGACGGGTCTTCAGTTTCTTCAAGATTGTATAGTTTTGACGGGTTTTAAGTTTCTGAATTTAAGAGTCGTCAAAACAAAATTAAGACCCTTCAAAATGAAATTAAGACTCGTCAAAATGAAATTTAAACCCGTCAAAACTACCTCGAAGAAACTACCGTCAAAACTACACACTACCAAAATGTCATGTAAATGTCTGTCCCCTGAGACCGACACATGCAAGCGTCCTTTAGCACATAAGAATGAGTTGAAAGAGACGAGCAAATAAATTCAATTAAACACATATTTAGTCCAATTGCGTATGTGTCAGTTTCAGATTTTTTTTTTTTTTTTTTTTTTTTTTAGACGGGATGGAAAATCTGCAACCAGACACCTGAAGAACTCAGGGTGTGGGGATGAGGGTGCCAACTCCTCGACCCACTAAAAACCCACCCGTGCCTTTAGCCCTGGTCCCTCCCCGGAACCACCTTTCGGTATTACTTCGGGGAGGGGGCTATTGTGCTTGTTAAGCACCCACTATGTCTAACTACTTAGGGCTTTAGTAGTTAGGTGGTCCCTGCGACCTGCCTTTGGTCGTTTCGCCATTTTTGTTGGAGATCAAGGACGATCTGGGAGGCTGCTACGCATACCGCGTCCCAGACGTCCCGGTCTTGACACATCCTCTGGACCAAGTTATCCGGAGTCGTGTCGCGACCGCATACGGCCATCATGCCGGATCTCGCGCCGTCGAAGCGAGGACATGCGAAAAACACATGTTCTGCAGTTTCTTCGACTCCCGCGCACTCACTGCATGCGGAGGACTGTGCATGCCCATATTTATGCAGGTATTGTCTAAAACAGCCGTGGCCAGACAATATCTGCGTTAAGTGGAAGTTCACTTCACCGTGTCGCCTACCGACCCACCCGGTTAGTTCCGGGATTAGTCGGTGGGTCCACCGACCTTTGGTGGAGTTGTTCCATTCCCTCTGCCACTTAACCATGGATGCGGCTCTAGTGGTCTTTCGGATACCTCTTGTTCCACGTTGCTCGAAGCACTCTACGTCCTCTTTTATGACGATGCCTATTGGCATCATCCCCGCTAGGACGCAGACCGCGTCGCGTGATACCGTTCGGTATGCACTCACCACTCTTAGGCACATAAGCCTGTGTGTACTCTCGAGCTTATTTGCGTAGCTCTTGGTACTCAAGGCGGTGATCCATGCCGGCCCGCCGTACCTAAGTATGGACAGGGCGACACTGGCCAGGAGTTTACGCTTACTCCCTTGCACCGCCGAGCTATTCGACATCATGCGGGATAATGCCGATATAGCCATAGAGGCTTTCTTGCAAGCGTAATCGACGTGACTGACAAAGGACAGCTTGTCGTCGATCATAACCCCAAGATACCTCAAGAACCTCTTCGATTCTACTGTGCAGTTACCTGCACTAATCGTCGCATGTTGCTCCGATTTTCGATTGTTCACCACCGTGACCTCGGTCTTATGGTGGGCTAGCTCCAATTGCCTGGAGCTCATCCATCTCTCCACAATGCCAATGGAGTGTGAGGCCGTTAACTCGACCTCCTCGATGGATTCACCACATATCTCCAGGGTGATATCGTCTGCGAACCCGACGATCTTTACCCCGCTCGGGAACTCAAGCCGCAGTACCTCGTCGTACATCGTGTTCCATAACACCGGACCCAGGATCGAACCTTGCGGGACGCCTGCGGTGATCTGCACACGTTTCTGGCCTGCCTCTGTATTATATACCAGTACGCGATTCTGGAAGTAGCTTCCGAGAATCTTGTACAGGTACCCAGGAACCTGAAGGCGTTGGAGCGAGTCGGCGATAGCCGCCCAACTGGCGCTGTTGAACGCATTCCTCACGTCAAGGGTGACCACCGCACAGTATCGTACTCCTCGCCTCTTGCGCTGGATTGCCACCTCGGCCGTCTTGGTGACGGACAGGATGGCATCCACCGTCGACTTCCCTTTACGGAAGCCAAACTGATTACTTGACAGACCGCGTATACCCTCCGTGTATGTTGTCAGTCTGTTGAGGATTACCCTCTCGAGCACCTTACCCGCTGTATCCAACAGACATATTGGTCTATATGCCGATGGATCTCCTGGTGGCTTCCCTGTCTTTGGTAGCAACACAAGGGTCTGAATTTTCCAGGCGTCTGGGAAGACGCCCTCGTCCAGACACTTTTGCATCACCACCCTGAACATTCCGGGATCCAGCAAGATAGCCGTCTTGATGGCCAGGTTCGGAATACCATCCGGTCCCGGCGCTTTGTTCACCTTTAGCGACTTTGCTATCGCAATGAGTTCATCATTCGTCACCGTCGCCTCGTCGCCGACCCCCGTTGTGCCGTTGTCGGTGCCCACGTGGTCACGGGTGTTCGGCTGAGCCGTCCACCCTTCCGTCGCTATGACAGCGTTAAGGTCTGGGATACTGGAACGCTGGTCATGGGACACGTCTACGGCGGCGGGGGGCCATGGACTTGGGTCGTGGCTCGGAAAGAGTCCCCCAACGATCACCTGCAGCAGCTCTGATGAACGCTCGGTTGGAGCCGCCGATCCTCTGGTTTTGGCCATTACAACCCGGTAGGCGTCACCCCACGGATTCGTATTGGCCTTCTGACACAGACCCTCGAAGCAGGCTCGCTTGCTGGCCTTTATCTCCCTCTTTAGTGCGGCCTTCGCGGCGACTAGCGCCCCTCTACGCTCGATTCTATCGGCGTCTGACCGCGCTCTTTGCACCCTCCGTCTTGCGTGGAGGCATGTTCTTCGGAGGTCGGCGATCGACTCCGTCCACCAATACACCGGCGATCTTCCATTCCTCGGTTTGACTTCCCTCGGCATGGTCGCATCGCACGCTCGTGTAAGTGTCATAACGAGTCTTTCGCCGCAAGGTTCCTGGGTTTCGCGTAAGTTTCGTTCCCTCTCAAGCGCCTCTTTAAAAACCTCTACATCAAAGTAGGACGTCCTCCATCTGCGGGCGAATGGAGTGGATGCTCCTCCTTCCGCACGCTGCCTTGTATTGTGGACGATACAATAACGTACCGCCAAGTGGTCGCTATGGGTGTAGCCATCATCCACCCTCCAATTGCTAATTAGCCCAGGACTGCTAAATGTTATATCGATAATCGATTCCGCTCCATTTCTATGGTAGGTGCTCGTGGTACCCACGTTGGCTAGGTCTACATTGAGCCTAGCCAAGGCCTCCAGAAGAATCTGGCCCCTAGGGTTGGTAAGGCGGCTCCCCCACTCGAGCGCCCAAGCGTTGAAGTCCCCCGCTATTACCAACGGGTTCAGGCCAGTTAGCTCCGTTGTCATCCGATCAAGCATATTGGAAAACTGTTCGATCGACCACCTTGGCGGTGCGTAGCAGCTGCAGAAGAACACTCCATTCACTTTTACAACCACGAAGCCTTCGTTTGTGTTGGACACAACCTCCTGAACCGGGTACTTACCCGTCGTCCATAATGCCGCCATATTAGCCCTGTCCGCAAACCAGTTCCCGTTGCCGGGTGGGATGCGGTATGGGTCGGAAATTATGGCGATATCCGATGCCGACTCGCTAACTGTCTGACACAGCAGTTGCTGGGCTGCCTCACAATGGTTCAGGTTTAGTTGGGTTACCTGCATTACGGTTGGCTCGTTGGTATACCCTTAGCGGCCGGGCACTTGGCCCCCCCCATGACGTGCTTATCGTCCGGTTTCCCGGCGCACATCAAGCATTTGGGGGGACCTTTGCAATCCCGCGCCTTGTGGCTAGTGCTGCCACACCTTCTGCACATGTTGCTCCTATCTGGGCCTTTGCATTCCCAGGACATGTGCCCGCTCTCTAGGCATCTGAAACATGCCTTCGGCGGCTGGTGCAGGCTTAGTGGGCATATTGACCATCCCACCTTCACCTTCGCCACTTTCAACGCCGCGTCTGCGTCGACTGCCGCTACCCTCAGGGTTGCCACCTGGGTCCCAAGTGGACCCTTCCTCAGACGTATGTCTGCGGCGGCAACCTCGACCTTGCACTGTTCCTTCAGTGCAGTGGAGATCTCGTCTGCCTCGGTGATCTCATCCAGGTTTTTACACTGGATCGTCACCTGCGAGACGAGGGCGCGCACCTCCACACCCTCACCTAAGGCCTGTTTTGCCAGGTCTCTATACGCCGGGCCCTTAAGCGTTGTCGCTTTTTTAAGCTCCAGGAGCATTTCGCCGGTGCGGGTACGGCGTATACTCCGCACGTCGGCGCCTAGGCCTGCCAGTTTAGCGTCCCCGCGCATCGCTTTCAAGACCTCGGAGTACTTTGACGCCTCGGTCTTAACGATGAGGGCCTCTCCGCGGTTACGCTTGCGGGCCACCTGTCGCTTATCTTTTTCTTTTTTAGTTTTATTTCTTTTTTTTTCCTCACTTTATTCCATGGGGCTTCCCTGCCCCGCCTGGGGTCATCGCTTGTCCCCCTCCTAGCACTGGCATCTGCCTCCGTGCTGGTTATGGCTGTTGTTGTCATTGGAGCCCTGCCGCTTGGGCCCCCTTCGGCGCTTGAGACAACACGCGAGCTGGTTGGCGCGCCTTTCGCGCTGGGCTTAGCGCCGGGGCCTCTCTCTTTGCGAGAAGCCGAAGCTGGTCGCGAGGATGGACCCTCTGACCCCGCCGCCACGTTCGCATAGGTTCGTTTCCCCTTTGGGGCTTCCGACACGATGCGCTTCTTAGAAGCGCCGGGTGCCGTCTCGCCCGGGGACTGCCTAGCCCGCTTGGAGGTCCCCGCCCCCATGGATAGGGTGGACTCTCCGACGGAGACGGATGATTCCGTCTGCGTCTGCTTCGAGGCAATGTCCCTCGCCCTTTCGGTGGCCGCTAGCCGTGCCAACTCTTTGGCACTTTGCTCGGCTAGCAGTTTGGCCTCCAGCTCCTCCCTCTCCTTGCATGCAGCCTGCACTGTCATGCGTAGCCTAAGAAGGCTCAATTTTAGGTCTTTCGCAATGTTGTTGCGCGACGACGTAAAGTCGATGATCGCATCCAACTGCTCCGAGACCTCCATCACCTTAGGAAGGGTTTCCCGCATCCTTTCCATGGCCCGGATGAGTCCTGGCCCATCCATGGCCACGCCTAGCTTGGTGCCACCTGCCTCCGATGCCGTAGCACTACCGCAGGTGTCGCTCACGCCCGATCCCACCGTTTTACGCGGTGGGGACCTCGCTAGGCCGCCTTTAGCGAACGGATTCGCTCTCTCTTGTGTCTTTTTCGTTTCCTCCATGTTGTTGGGTCCCCCTCCAGCCGCTATCCAAGCCCACGTGGAGTAGTCGCTATTGTGATCCCATGGTTATCTATGCAAGCAGGGAGGCCATGCGAGGGTTGACACGGCCCTTCATGGGGAACCGTGTTCAGAGCCGGATCAGCGCAAGACAGGTATAGGTCATCTGAGCCTACTCCCACCCGACTGGCGAGGTCGGGCGGTGGAGAATGGAACGTACTGGAGGCCTGCCAAGGTTTTAATGGGACGGAGACAACCTGTGCCGCGGAAACCTCGCCATTTCCTACTCGGTGTCACCCGGCAGTACTGAGGGAGACGACACAGGCGCCAGCCCGAATACAACGGTACCACTCGTGAATCTTTTCGCAGCCAGTTGCCATAATTGGGGTTTTACTGGCATCCACCCCAATGCGTCGTATGACGCTCCCTCCGTAGTTCGTTTAGCCGTTAAGGGGAGCTTAACGTTTCCAAGGTGCACCGCGGGGAGGCGAACTACATTCACACCTAAAACCCCCCCCCAATTATTCACACCCCTTTCCCCTTATCCCCCCCCCCACTCCCCCACCCACCAACACCCCTCCATCCTTTTTTCACAATACTATTTTTTTTCCAGTCTAACTCTCTCTCCAACATCTTTCATCATCCCCTAAAATTTCGCCATTTCCTATTCGAATGCCATCTGGCTCCGGCACTTTGCTCACCTTTAGCGACTATCCTATCAAAATGAGTAAATTATTCATAACCGTCGCCTCATCCCTTTTGTCCGTGGTACCGTTATTATCGCCCACGTTGTTCCGGATGTTCAGCGTTGCCTACCATCCATTCACCACCATGACAGCATTATGGGCTAGAATACTAGAACGCTGGTTATGGGACAATTCTACGGCTATGAGAGGCCAAGGACTCTTGTCGTTGCGCGGAAAGAGTCCTCCAATAACCGCCTTCAGTAGCTCCGGTGATTACTTGGTTAAAGCTGGTTCACCTTTGGCCATTACCACCCGGTAGGCGTAACCCCACAAGTTCACATTGACTTTCAAACACAGGTCCTCAAAGCAGGCTCGTCTGCTGTCCTTTATCTCCCTTCATCACCCTTCTTGCGCGGAGGCAGATTCTTCGGAGGTTGACGGCCGACTCTGTCCACGAATACACCGGCGATCTTTCATCCGTAAGTTTGATCTTCCTAGGCATGGTTTCATCGCACACGAGTGTAGATAGCGCTTCGAGTTGATCGCCGCATAGGTCCTGGATTTCGTCATGTTCCATTTCCGTTCAAGCGTCTCTTTAAATACTTCATCATCGAAGTATGATGTCCTCCATCTGCGAGCGAATGGAGTGGGTGCTCTCCACTCTGCACGCTGCCAAGTATTGTTGACAATACTATAGCAAACCACCAAGTGGTCGCTATGACTGTAGTCATCCTCCACCCTCCAGTTGTTCGACCGCCCAGGGCTGCAGCACGTCACGTCGATGATCGACTCCACTCCGTTCCTGAGGACTGTATCGAAAATAAGTTATCCACATATTTTTCTTTCAATTCATATAATAAATTATTTTTATTGAAACAAATGGATGTTTTTTTCCTTATACGGGAACATTGTGAAGACCGCATGAAATTAATATTATTCTTTCACGAATTTGCGAATTTTTGATTGAACACATTCGAAGTTCCGGACAAGTGTTTCGTCAAATTTTTTGGACGCCTTAGCCCATTTTTTTTTTTGAATTCCTGCATATTCTCAGCTGCTTTACCAGTATTTTTGAAGACCCTCTTCACAATTGCCCATTAGCGTCCGATGGCCCGAAGCTGAGGGGAATTTGGCGGAGTGATGTCATTTTCAACGAAATATATACACTTTTCCCTGAGACAATTGAGAGTTGTTTTGGCACTGTTCGTCGACGATAAATCACGGCAAAACAGTAGAGGGGAACTATGCTTCTAAAATAAAGGAGCAACCTCTTCTGCAGACACTCAGATCGATAGGTTTCCACAATGATTATTCCGGTAGTATAAACAATGTTAGACTTCATACCGCAGTAACATATTGATTGCAAAACCAGCACTTTCCGACCGAACTTCTTCACTTGAATCGACTTGCCTGCATTGCTTACATCTTCCCCTGTGACGGCAGTGTAATATTGTGGACCTGGAAGAGGTATGGAGTCTTCTCTGACATAGGTCTCGTCGTCCATAAAATACATGCATCCGGACGCTGCAAAACTCGCGAATACAAATTCCGAGCCCTTGCTGCTGCGCGTTGCTTCTGTTTTGTACTTTGTTCGGTGATTTTCCGCTTCTTGTAGGTGTTCTGGTTGTTCCGTCTCTTGATAAAGCTCGATTCAAAGTAAATCTGGACGCACGGTTTAATACACCACCGCGTCCCTAGTGGTTGGAACAAAAAACGTTTGACAGCCATTTGTTGATGTTTCATTGACAAAGAAATTGGTGAAAAGTTTTTTTTCGATTGATCGACCCATCTCGAAATTACGGATACAGGTATAAATTTGTGTTTGCTGATAAGTTTGCACGGAAACTAATGATTTGGCAAGGAATCTGCAAATATGGTATTAAAACCAAGGTTTTCATCACATCTCACACAATTACGTCAAAGGTTTACATTACCCAAGCAACACAACATTGACATAATTGGTTGCAGTAACTTGATTGTGACTTAGTTGAGTCACATTGAAGTAATTTAAACTGATTTGCAACTGGTGTGCTACTTGGGCAACTCGATTAACTTTTCGTTCCCGTTGTGCGTTCGTTTACGCAACTGGTGTGAGCCTACTTAAAGGCGATTTATTGTTAGAATGAGTTTTGAAAAAAAATGCGTCAAGTGCAGCCAGGCCATCACAGGCATAGATTTGATTGCTGGTCGGAGATACTGTGAATGCTTGTTCCACCTAGCATGTTCAGGACGGCCGGGAGTATCGCGTGCTCTTATGAGTTATTTCACAACACATCGCAAAAACCTGTTCTGGATGTGCGATGACTGTGCCGATCTTTTCGAAAATTCTCATCTCCGTTCCATCACGAAAGAAGCCGATGAAAGATCTCCGCTAGCGACTCTGATGGTAAGCAATAAAAAATCTGCAGACGGAAATTAAGCAGCTTTCCAAGCCCGTACCTTCTATATTGTCTCCAACGGTCAAGCGCTGGCCCTCAATCGAACCTGTAAGATCTGCCAAACGACTTCGTGGACCTGAACTTACACAAAAGGCATCCGAGTGCAAGTCGGGTTCTAAGCATGTAGGGCAAAACGTGGTTTCGGTTCCAGTAATTCAAAAGCCAGCGCATAAGTTTTTGCTCTACTTATCACGCATACGACCTGATGTGAGTAATGATGATATAGCAGCAATGGTACGAGCAAATCTTGATCTTGCCCAGCACCCCGAGGTCGTCAAACTGGTAACCAAAGGAGCTGATACTAGCAACATGACCTTCATCTCCTTCAAAGTTGGTTTGGATCCAGCTTTGAGGGCAAACGCATTAGATACTTCGACTTGGCCAGAAGGTATCTTGTTTCGGAAGTTTGAGGACTACACCGCTCACAAATTTCGGAAACCCTCCATAGCAAACCTGTCGCCAACAAACATCACACCGATGGAAATTGTAGTGCACCAAACACCCACGTTTACACAGCAATAAACTCCTACGATACGATTGCCAACCTGCAGCTACCGGAACGCACAGAAGATAGCCCTACAGAAGCCCCGGAGCCAGGCAAAGCAGTCGTGATATCCAGTTGCAGCTTCTCTCCTAGTCGTTTTGGACCTGCTTTTGACATTGGTGATGGGGTCTTCCAACACGCTACTCCAGGCAAGTACACATACGATATGAATTATACCGTACCTGATGTTTCCCTGAGTTTCAGCCACCTAAATGTCAACCCATTTGCTGCTCTTCAAACCACGGATTCCGAATTATTTCCGTTGCCATCAGCTGACACGGGACCCATCTCACCGTCACGCTCACCACTAAGCATCATAGAATCTCTTACGCCCTCCGACACAGTCGTGCCTACATCGTCTACATCCGCACTTCCATCATCAAGCAGCACTAATTTGAGTGGCATCAGCAACAGCGCATGTTCACACCGATGTAGTGAAACCGATTTTCCATCTACTATCAAAACGTGAGAGGTCTACTCACGAAGACTACTGAACTTCGCTTAAAGCTTTCATCGTGCGATTATGATGTCCTGGTTTTCAGTTCGTGTTCGTGTGGATATTCAGGACTGCGAGCTATCGTCGGATTACCGAATATTTTGTGGTGACCGTTGTCAATCTACTAGTGTACTGTCCAGAGGTGGTGGTGTACTAATTGCGGTAAATTCAAAGCATTCATGCACATCGGTCTCGTTTGAAAAATGCGATCATCTGGAGCAAGTAGCTGTGCGCTTAAATCGCTATTCATCACTGGAATCTACCTCCGTCCTCTCTCCAGCGCTGATTTATACACATCTCACACTAACGCGCTACAGATTATCATTGATGGGTCCTCGTGTAATGATATAATACTGTCACTGGGCGATTACAACCTCCCATATCTAAATTGGAGATTTGACGAGGATATGAACGGATATTTACCATCAAACGCATCCACCGAACAGGAAATGGCTTTCACGGAACCGATGCTCACTAACGGACTTGTCCAAATCAATACACTCTATAATCAGAATGGAAGATTTTTAGACCTGGACTTTATTACTAAACCATACGCTGTCACTCTACTTGAGCCTCCGATTCCACTACTGGACATCGATCACCACCATAGACCATTCATCTTAAAACTAGACGCCCGCGGTAGTTTACCAATCAATTTCGAGTGCGATTCAAATCCGTCTGATTTGAATTTCAGGCTTTGCGACTATGTCTCGTTGAATAACGAACTGTCTACCATTAATTGGCATCATATTCTGAAGGGTGATTCCGTCGACGCTGCAGCTGACTACTTATATGACAAACTGTATGAAACTTTATATGCACGAGTTCCACTACTACGACGTGTTAGGAGACCGACTTCAGCGCAACCATGGTGGAACCCAGCGTTATGAAATTTACGGAACGTTTTACGTAAATCACGCAAACGTTATCTCAGCACTAGATCCAACGATAGTAGAAATAATCTTCGATTAATCGAGACCAGATACAACGAACTATTGAAGTCCAGTTACGAAGAATACGTCCAACGAGTGCAAGTAAACCTGAAGCAAAACCCATCGGCATTTTGGAAGTTCGTGTAATCGCAACGATCTCACAATCGTATCCCGGACACAGTTGAGTTCAACGGAATTACCGCTAACACACCTGCTGACGCTGATAACTTATTCGCTCGTTTTTTTTTTCAATCAGTCTACGGCTCAAACCTAACACCGCTTTACCCTGCTAGTTTTGATCGCATCCAGGAATTCAACATGCTGTTTCGATTGGTCAAATCACAAAGGCAAGTCGATTCTATCTATATAGATTTCTCTAAAGCCTTCGGCAAAGTCCTTCATCTTCACGCAACCGAAAAGCTAAAAGCCATTGGATTGGGATCTTGAAAAATTCGGAATTTACCGAATCCTGGGATAAGATTTTTCACCGTCCCGAAAATCCCGGGATTCCCGGGATACACATTTCTTACATATTTTTTTCACTTTGATACTTCCCAAGAAATTTCAGTGTACCGTTTACGCGCATTCACTATAACCCATACAACGCCAACATACATATTTACTGTACCTACATCGATGTTATACATCATTCATGAAAATGCATCATTCCTTTTGTGTTGGTTCAGTAGGCATTCGCAATTTTGCCTACACATTTAACACACACACACACCCGCGCGCGCGCCAATACGACGCAAGCTGTCATTTCCACTCAAAACATTGTTTTCATTCCCTGATTACTGCTTCTGTGTTCATTGAATAATTTCGAATTGCCGTTACATCAAAGTAAGTAGTAATACAAAATTTGTGCTAATGTTGCCTTACATCCAATTTTTTTTAAAAGCATGGATGAAATTTGGAAACGCTTCGATAGAATTGCGGATGACAAAGAAAAAGCACGATGTCGGAAGTGCGAGCAAATTTTGTCGTGCAAGGGCTCTTCGACCAGTGGCTTGCTCCGGCACATGAAGAACAAACACGACATGGATTCCAAACCCCCCACAAATCCTAGTGAGTCTGCTGCGAAAGTTAAATCATCCACACCGAATGTCCCAGTGAAACAAGTATCGATGCTCAAGTTCGTTAAACGTCAGTCACTGACGGAAATTGTTGCTCGGCTGGCAGCAGAGGACGGATTTTCGATCGATGCAATCACCAACAGCAAGTTCATCAGACAATCGATCGCAGGATAATGGATATTCTTTGCCAACGTCGAACACATCCGTCTTGAAGCTGGTCGCCGAATACTATGGATACGCTCAGCAGCAAACGCGGTATGAAATAGTGAAGCGTATCGATAGCGGTAAACTGGTTAGTCTCACTTTGGACGAGTGGACAAGTTTAAGCAACAAGCGCTACTTAAACGTGAATGTCCATTTCGCTGACGGATCATTCTACAACCTGGGTCTCGGCAAAATTCGTGGATCACTACCTGCTGAAAAGGTTTTGGAAACGGTCAAGGATATGGTCCGGAAATTTGGTATTAGGGATGGAAACATTGAAGCATCAACGACTGACGGAGCTCGAGTGATGACGAAGTTTGGAAGATTGTCGGATTACCTTCATCAGCAGTATTACAACCATGCGATTCACTTGGGGGTTTGCGATGTCCTGTGCAAGGATCAGTCACTGGTGCCAATTGAAATTGAGGATTCAGATAGCGACGATTTGGATAGTGATAACTACGATGATGAAGTTGGTTCTTCGGGTAAATATATTGGAATGTTCATGTTCATATTAAAGAAACCAGCTAATTTATTTAAATTATAGACTTGTACACCACGCGAATTGGAAAGTCTCTGAAACGTATTCGAAGAGTCGTGAAATTGTTTCGAAAATCGCCTGTTAAGAATGCACTGCTTCAAGAAAAAATCACGAAAATGTTACATAAACCACTTCGACTGTGTGTGAACGTCAAAACTCGTTGGAACTCGACTGAAACGATGCTGGAGCACTTCATTCGCGGTGTTGATTGCATCAAAGAGACACTTTCAGAAATAGGCCTTTCAGGTCTTATGTTGGACAGTGATTTCGAGGTTGCAAAAAACCTTCAGGAAGCTCTTCAGCCAATCAGACTCGCTTCGGAAGCATTGGGAAGACGAGATGCTACATTGCTGTCTGCGGAAGGCAGCTTGAATTTCTTGTATTCGAAGCTTAAGAAAAGTAACTCCAAATTTGGAAACGACCTCTTCGAGGCAATCAAGAAAAGAATCAACGAACGGCGCCGAAATGAAATAATAACAGCGCTGAAGTTCCTTCAAGGTCTTCCGTTGTCAACGCAAGTGCTAGCAGAACTGGAAAGCTCATCGTAAACGCAAATGATTAAGTTCATCAAGGAACTAGGAGTTCGATTGTTGCAAGACTGCCAAAGATCGACCGATGATGATGCTGCCGAGTTGAATGTTGGATTGTCCTGTATTCATGACGATTCAGGATCGACACCATCGAGCATGCGTGAAGAACTGGAATCGGCTGTAAAGGAATATGCCAATCCGTCCCAGACTGATTCGGCAATGATTGATTTTTAAAAAGTAATTGCGAAAGAGTTGTCGCTTTTTGAGCTACATGGTAAGTTGAGCCCGAATCTTGAAATCATTTTCGGCGGCTAAAAATCAATCAAACCGACGTCAACCGATAGCGAGCGCATCTTTTCGAACTCCGAAAATATCTGTTCTGAAAAGCGAACCTCACTTTCCGATGAAAGCATTAATAACATTTGCTTCTTGAAGTCGTATTTTCAGAGAACGAATTCAAATTGATAAGACCAGTTACTTGATTTGAACCATTGATTTTTTTTTATTGATGAATAAAACATATTCCTAACCAAAAAATTGCATTTTTAAGCACATTGAAAAATTTCCCAGGATCCCGGGATTTCCCGGGACAAGCAACAATTTTTAAATGAAGTTTGTCAGAAGTAGATAATTTATCATCTCCATGCGAAGCACTAGGAGTGGACGGTAATTTATTGCTAGAACGAAATAGACATGAAGAGAAAGTGTATTGATAGTTCCGTATAGGACAACGGCAGGCTTTGAAAATTGAAAGATCAAGTTTGAAAACGAGCGGAGGGCATTATTGAACGGTAGTATCCGATCAGGCACATAACCCTTTACCATACTTCCCCATGCAGGATAGGCAAGAGGAGGAAATCAAGGGGAGTCAAGGGGATTTCCTCCTCTTGCCTATCCTGCATGGGGTATCAAACTTGATCTTTCAATTTTCAAAGCCTGCCGTTGCCCTATACGGAACTATCAGTACACTTTCTCTTCATGTCTATTTCGTTCTAGCAATAAATTACCGTCCACTCCTAGCGCTTCGCATGGAGATGATAAATTATCTACTTCTGACAAACTTCATCAAAGATCTTTCTCCCCCCCTGGGAAAAAAACAAAAAAAAAAAAAAAATAAAAAATTTTTTCCCCAAACCCCCCACCAACAAATTGGTCGGGAAATGGAACCTCTATTTCGTATTTGACCAACCGCCAGTCCTTTGTTTCTATAAACTCTGCCCGATCGAATGCATTCGTAATTACCTCTGGAGTACCACAAGGGAGCGTGCTTGGGAAAATGCTATTCGTTCTTTTCGTCAACGATCTGTGCCCGCGTATTTCATCATTCAAGCAAATGTGTGCCGACGACCTGAAGACATTTAGAGTCATAACGACCCCACTCGACTGCCTCGTCTTGCAAAACGACATCAATGAAGTAATGCAGTGGTGTAATGAAAACGGTATGAGTTTAAATACAGGAAAATGTAAGGCGATAACGTTTTCCCGCAGAAGTGTCACCATCACGCATCAATACACAGTTGGCTCTGCCTCACTAGAGCGTGTATCCTCCATCTGCGACCTCGGTGTTACAATCGACGCCAAGTTGAAATTCAGCGAACATGTCGCACTTGTCACGGCAAAAGCCTCCGCGGTTCTCGGACTCATTCGACGTCATACCTGGCAGTTCACAGATATATACGCACAAAAAAACTATAAGGGACAGCCCAATGGGGTTGTACGCAAAGTTGACGTAAGATTACGCAGAAATCGAATTCCCATACACGCCAGGGCCATCTGCTAATTGATTTAAGTCAGTCCTGAAAAGGGCCAAGAAAATTCTACTGTACACTCTTTAGAAAGCATTTGGTGGCTCTTAATTATGATACGGCCCCGGTTGTAGTTTGCGATGGCCACTATCTCTAATGCGTAGAAGATAGCTATGGATCTGTTGGTTCATTGGTTGTTCAAAGCGCTTTGCCATTTACTCCGGGACGCGACGTTTAAAGCAATGCCATGTTCAGCCGGGGCGCGGTAATGGAAATTTAGAACAGCACAAGAGAAAAACTCATCCAAACGAACTCTTCAGTTGGCAAACTAATTTGGTCGTCCTGAAAAAGACGGATTTAGTTGACGGGGGAGAAACAGTTCGCGATTTAACTTGGGCTTTCTTTCTTGGTTCAGCTCGTGGGATGATTGATTCTTGTCTCGTTGTCACGGGTGGCTTTTTCCCGCCAAATCGTAGGCTTCAGCAGCCATGTTTCCCGCAGCGAGGTTGACGGGAGCATCGGCAACAATAGCCAACTGCACCTCTGGGCAACGACTGCTCGCCAGTGCTGCTGCCGGCTACGATCCCACTACAGATCCTACTCTACACAGCTCCACGACCACCGAAAAACTAATTCAAAATGCAAAGGTGTACCCGTTATATAACATTCATGGCTGCCTAGGAGACGTTTGTTATTTAAATATGAAATCTGTGCTTGAAAAGTACTGTGTATTTGGTAAATTTACTCTGAAAAAATCGACATTATAAGACATTACCTTATATTTGCGTTAATTTAAATAGTTGAATGTTATAAATCAAAAAAAAATAAATATTTAAATCGAAGCGTAGAAAGTGTCCCGATCGATTGGTGCAAACATTTTGTAAATCGATCGTGAAATGACTTAGTTATTAACGTTCAAAACCTATATATTTTTCGTGACGCTCCAAATTTTCGCAATTCGAACGTGTACCCCAGTATTGAAAACACAGACGTAGTCCTACGTCAAAACATTGTTCTGCACCTTGGCCGTAGCATCCTTGAGTATGCAGCCGCCGTCTGGACACCTCATCATGCATCAATGATTAACAGAGTCGAGAAAATTCAAAAGTCATTCATACGCTTTGCACTCCGCAATCTCCCTTGGAATGACCCTTTAGCTTTAGCTACACCGCACGGTGCATGCTGATAGGATTGGAAACCTTATCTGCTAGGCGCACTCACGTTCATGATCTTGTTGTATTCGACTTACTACGTGGCAATATCGATTGTCCCGAACTTCTCCAAGATGTTCCCCTGTATGTTCCTCCGAGGCAATCGAGGAGCTCTCAACTCGTCGCCGTACCTGCACATCTGACTAGTTATGGTTTCAACAACCCACTCGACGCTTGCCTGCGAACATTTAGTAACGTTAATGAACATTTCGATTTCATGACCAGCAGAAGCACATTTAGAAATAGTATTAAGAAATTAGAGTAGCCTGTACGATTTTTACATCGAAGATGACATAATAAACAAATAAATAAAGAGTGTCTGAAAAAGCGGATTTTACCCTTCATTTGGCAACACAAGACCAACGTTATGTTTTGGCCGGATCCAGCCCGCTGCCACTATTCTAAGGAGGTACTAGAATGGTATGCTGCGAAAAATATTGGGCAGTTGTCAAGCGGAAACTTCGAGGATGCGGTAAAGCAGTGACAAATGCACAACAAATGCGTTTAAAGTGGAATAAGTTCGCCGGTATAGTGTCACCAGCGACTGTGCCGATCTTGATGGCATTGATCACAAGTAAAGTGCGACAGTTCGTTCGAAACGGTGAAATGTAATAACTTGTTCTAAATTGTTTGAAAGCGGACCCTTTTTTTGACGTTTTGATCAACCGTGTATGTTGTTTAATTCTTTAGTTATGATCACTTGAATGCGTCTAAATTTACGTTGAATCATTCCGACGCTGGTTCCCGCTATATTGGCCAAATCACGTATCGACATTGACTTGTTTTTCCGAATTAGAGCTACCACTTTCTGATCTAGCTTAGGGTTGGAAAATCCGGTTTTCTGCCTCTTCTTGGCAGTTCATCCAAAGAACAGTGTTCCCCAAACTTGTTTATGATAGATTTTACACTCGTCTCATGAATTCAAAAGCGCTTCACCAATTGTAGCATAGCTACACCCTCGCGTTATAACAGAATTATAGTAGGACAACAATACGAGTAACTAAATTCACCAAAACAAATTCTATCTCATATTATCGCTTCATATCTAACAGGGGTCGCTATCAACATTTGAAAATAACAGCAAGCGCTTAAGTGAAATGCGCCTTTGTCTTCCATTTTTGGAGTTGTTCGGTAATTTAGGCCAGCTCCAAATGGATATCTATTGTCAGAAGGGACCGGATCACCCTTCCAAAAGAGAGTTTCAATAAATTCGCCGTACCACCCAGACAGTACCAATTATTTCGTCAACAGGCCAATCTGCAAATTCCGGCTGTACGCACTGAATCGCGAATAAGCTATGATTTTAATCTCATCAGTGGCAATCAGTCTCCCGAAGGGGGAAAACAAGTTTGGTCGTGACATTCCCACGCAACTGTTCAAAACAGCGATGGGGACGGAGATAAACAGGTGCTTGATTTTCAAACATTTTGGCATTTATATCCCCGTTTCTCTTTTGTACAACTTAATAATAATTATCGCAAACTAGATCGGCGCTCGTTGAGCTCGTTTGTTTGAAAATTGTCCCACTGAAAGTGTTCTGTCTGTATTTTAATGGAACAATTCTGTCTGGTTTACCTTCCGCAATGGAGTAGCTAATGACATGATTGCCCAGTTTCGGGTGGTCATTTTACGCAAAGGGAAGTCACTTGTTACAGTTAGTAGTAGAATCGGTGAAATGGTTTCCCTTGTTTCTCGGAAATATTACGTGTTTTAAGCCTCGCTGTTTTAGCCAACCAGATTCAGTTAATCTCAGCGCTTCCATAACGCCCTGTTATTGCGAATTATCTTCTCAGTAGGTCTTATTTCTCACGGCCATCGCGGAAGGGCTTCCTTCGACTTCCACATTCTCGAAGTTCCACGCAGCAGCGAAAAAAAAACAATCAGTGGGTGATGAACGCGAAGCGGGAGGAAAACTATAACAATTATTTCAGATGAAAGAAGTAAATTACAATACAGAAACCTAAATTTTATATTAAATATAATTGTTCTATGTTTTCGTGTGCACATCAGAATGGAACGGAGAGTGAGTGGAAGGGGCGAATGGCGCATGATTGGGTTTCGAGAGAGATATTACGGTTGTGTAGGAAGCGAGAAATAATTTAGCTCACAGGAACTCGCTGCCCATGGCTCTCACGCACCCTCACATTAGCTTTTTGTAGGAAGACTCCGCAGACGATCGACAACGGGTAATGGGGCGAACAATTTGGTGGGATACAAACTGGAGGCTTTCTTTGCGCAACGACAATGGGGAATTTTTCGCTACCGTACCGTGTTCGGTAGGAATGGATTGATGCTGGATCGTGCGGTTGGCTGTATGTTGCGTTTGTGGCCACTTTTCGTCATTTTGTTCTAAATTGTATTTCCGCTAATTTGGAACAATATTGTCATTGGCAGTTAAATGTTTTGCATGGGGTTACCCCTGTTGGAAACGAATGAAGACTGAATTGTGAGCTTCTGATACTTAAATGTGTTTCGAAAAAAATAGATCTTAATTTGCTTGTAATTTACAGTGAATTCATGTTTTGATCACTAAACTAAAATAAACGGTACTTCGAAAGTTTTCGAATGGACCAAGCAACATCTGAACGCCCAAAATAGACCCCATCGGTGCGCGGTGGTGCGACAATCGAGCGAGCCATTAGTAACGGTGTCATACCCATTCAAATAATGCTAGTGAGTGAGCGTGTAACTTATGAGAGTGATCAATATTCCACGTGTGTGGCCACCAGCAACAGAACCGAAAACCCATAGTCGTTTCGATCAATTTGGCTCGTCCTCCCAGGCCCGAACTCTCCAAACTCCACTTGACTCCGACAGGTCACCGACGTTTATCCAAGTCGGGGGAAAATTCACTCGATTAATTTCCTCCGAGCGCCTCAAAACTCGAACAATCGTGCCCAAAGTGGTTAGTTGTCCCCAAGCGAATAAATATCGTAAATACGGCGTGTTATGATTATGATGGTCATAAAGCGAATCGTTCCACAAAAGAGTCACTCCTTCTCCCTTGGCCGACAGAGCCTCTAACTTCCAGTCATTTTCCTTTCCAGCGACGGACGAAACCTTGTCACCCGAATTGTTTGGTTTTGTTTCTCCGCTCGTAAGTTTTTATTGAAATTGATTTTAATATGTTGTTTATGAGTTTTATGGGCATCATTTTTCACGATGTCAGAAATTTGTCGTCTGGACAGGTCGGAACGCTGGCAAGTGTCAAGACAAATGCAGGCGAGTTTCTGTTTCCAATCACTTTCTGGTTATTCAGCGCTAGGAGAGGGCGTGTTATCAAAAGTGGAGACATCTCATTATCGCCACGGTTTGTTTTCTTCTTCGCAACGGGTGAATGCCTTCCTATCGCCTATCGGTGTATAAATATATGATGGACAATAAAAATAAACATTTAAAACCATTTCCTTAATTTCTTGATTACATACATTTATCACCCGGGGTGGACAACGGAATTCAATCCACTTAAATAATTTGATAAATTTCGCCTCATTTGGGCCCATTAGATGACTTTGAGGCGACAGAACTTTTATGGTATCATACTGATCTGTTCAAACTTGAATGAGAATGTTGGTGGTTTATGGTTTCATTCGAAGCTATTAGTCATGTCGATCGATCAAAATGGTATCGTTGCCGAGGAAGGTTGTGGATTCAAGAGGACCTCACGCACGCACCAGGATATGGCAGACGTTTTTGACAGGTGCAATAAATGGAACATGGTTGTAAATAAGTGATGCAGGAAGCAAGAGACACCTCCAAAGTAAAAAAAGGTTTGTATCCGCAATAATCCGAACACATTCAAAATAACTTTGGCTAGTTTTGCTATTTTGATTTTTTTTTCAGATAAGAGTGAAAACTATTATTAAAACATAGATGGGCCAGTACTTGCATGACAATCTCGTTTGAAGAAACAATATGTAAGGCATTCTACATGACGTTTCAATGATAATTCCCGGCATGCCGATAAACCGTTTGTTGTTGTTGTTGTCGTTGTTGTTTTTGAAAATATTAGACGTCAGTGTTTTTGTTTTTTTTTGCTAAAATATTGCTCGTGAACAATCCGTACTGAATATTAAGTTATTCATTCTTACGAAATAAAGAGATGCCTCCGAAAAGAAATGCGGGGACTACTCTTATGTTTGGGAGTTGTCCCCGCATTTCTTTTCGGAGGCATCTCTCAGCTGAACTCCTGAAAACTCCCGCATTGAAGTAAATATTCCCTAAGATTCCATCGTTTTGAACAAGTACTCTGCCGCGTGGAACGCAGAACACCTCGATTGATACGTAAAATTCAGTGGTCGGAAGTGACCCATATCTGCTGGTAATGAGTAAATCAGAACTTGCAGAACAATTGTCGTTTGAGGCAATAATTACTACGTACTACACAAAACATCAGCGTACACTGGAGCAAGCTTGAATTGTGTTAAGGCAGTGGAAGCAAAACAACGACGTTACAAGTGTGGAATGGTGAAATTGGTGCCAGATAAGGAAAAAACAAGTAGTTCGTGGAAAGGTAAGTGTGGATGATCAATACGGGAACATTTCAATTAATATGCACATCAACTCTAGATGTGGCGGTTTAGTATTGGAACAAACATTTTTGATTCTAACAGCGACCCTAGTTTGTAAACTATGACATCTTATGTGTTCTCTTTAACAAACATCAGAAGTTTTTTTTTCGCGGAGCAATTCGAACGTGTTTCAGAGAAATATAAAATGGAAGAAGAAAGAAGAAAAATAATTGTGCGCAATCATTTGGAAAACCCTTCGTGGTCTGGGCCAAAACTTGCTAAAGTGTTGGGTTTCCCCCTAAATACCGTGTGGCGTGTTCTAAAAAAGTACAGAGAAACTTTTTCAACGGATCGCAAGCCTCAAAGCGGTAAAAAATCAGATGTGAAAAACTATCGTGGCATTGCAATATTATCTTGTATTCCCAAACTATTTGAGTCCATTATCAATCAACATATTTTTTCACAAGTTAAAAATGTTATCTCTACCAAGCAACATGGCTTTATGAAAGGACGCTCTACTTCTACAAATTTGCTAAACTTTGTAAATTTTTCAATAAATGCAATGGATGAAGGTAATTACGTTGAAACCTTATACACTGACTTAAGCAAAGCTTTTGATAGAGTCGATATTCCTTTGTTGCTTTACAAATTGTCTAAGATAGGTTTCAACCATAATTTAATAAAGTGGGTTCAGTCATACTTGCTTGGAAGAACACAACAAGTAAGATTTGAAGGAAAGCTATCATCGGTTGTGAATGTTACATCACCACAGGGATCCCATCTGGGTCCTTTACTATTTATTTTGTTTGTCAATGATGTTGAATATATTTTACGCCATTTAAATGTTTTAATATATGCAGGCGACATGAAACTTTTCATGGAAATACGTAAATCATCTGACACCGAAGTCTTTCAAAGAGAATTTGATAATTTTCATATTAGGTGTACAAAAAGCTTACTAGAGATTAACGTTAAAAAGTGCATCTCAGTCTCATTCACTAAAAAGCGCAATGTAAGGCAAGACACCATCTCTATAGGTCAACAAACTGTTGAAAGATGCAATCAGGTTAGAGATTTGGGAGTCATACTTGATTCCGAGCTCACTTTTGTAGAACACTACAACAATATAATTTACAAGGCAAGTAATATGCTCGGGTTCATCAAGAGGTTTAGTTTTCATTTCAATGATCCCTATACAATAAAAACATTGTATGTAACATATGTTAGGCCCCTTCTTGAGTACTGCAGCGTGGTTTGGGATCCATATCAGAATACACATAAAGACCGTATTGAGTCAGTGCAGAAACAGTTTTTATTATATGCTTTGCGTAAGTTAGGATGGAACTTTTTCGGTTACCTTCTTATGAATCTCGATGTATGTTAATTAAAATAGATGGTCTTGAAAAACGACGTGAGTTTGCGACTCTATCATTTATAAACGATGTTATTGGGCAAAGAATAAATGACGCAGATATTTTAGAGAAGCTCAACTTCTACGCTCCCACCCGTCACTTAAGAAACAGGAATTTATTCTACATGAATAATCAAAGAACTAAGTATGCCCAAAACGGACCCATAAATAAGATGATGTCTTGCTATAACAAATACTGCACCACAATTGATATAACAATGAATAAAAATCAACTAAAAAAAGCATTTTTCTCAGAATATCTGTAAGAGTAGAATTAAGGCAAAAATGTAAAACCGGTCTACATATATGATTGACGACAAATAAAATAAAATAAAACAAAGCAAGCGTCGGGGGGGGGTACTCCCCGCCCTCCGCAGCAAAACACACACAACAAACAAAAAAAAACCCCCAACCCCAACCCCGGCTTTTTTTTAAAAAAACCCCCCCCCCCCAACACTGTGCAACGGATTCGTCTCCGGAAGGCTTCAAGTCATACCGTGCCTGTAGACAACCAACTAAAGACTGTATTCGATGATATTTGGACACACAAAATAGGTCACCAAAAATTTTCCTTGAGCCCGATCCATTTCAAACTTTCTGGAAATAAAGTACTACTTAATGGTTAAGTTTTGACATCATTGGTTTATTGAACCTCTTCTCCCAACCCAAATGCCCGCACCTTTGCCTTGACTCCTTTCATCAAATTTTGGGCAATGATAGGACTTGCTTACTTACTTTTAACCACACTACCTTTAGTTCAAGTTCATTTTCTATCAGTTTTGGAGTTTTAACGAGCTTTGCCTTCATGATTGCCCAAAATTTTTCAATTGGGCGAAGTTCCGGAGTGTTTGGAGGGTTGACGTCTTTTGGTACAAAAACTACATTATTATCTTTGTATCAGTCTAAGACGGACCGGGCATAGTGGCAAGATGCCAAATCCGGCCAAAACAGTGTCGGGCCATCGTGAGATCTCAAGAAAGGCAGAAGTCGTTTTTGGAGGCATTCGTCCTTGTAGATTTGTCCGTTGACGATCCCAGAGGTGATGAAGGGCTGACTCATTTTGCCACATCCGGAGATCGCTTGCCAGACAAGGAATTTTTTGGCGAATTTCGACAGTTTCTTCTTTCGTACACTCTCCGGAACGGCCAACTTAGAGGTGGCGAGGTAGTGTTTCTGTCCTGGTATTTGTTTGGTGTCGGCTTTAATGTAGGTCTCATCGTCCATCACAATGCAGAACGGTTTTGTGTGCCACTACCTGTACAGTTTTCTTGCACGAGTTTTGGCCACCGAGTTCTGTTTATCGCTCCGGTTCGGTACCTTCTGGTCCTTGTACACATATAATCCAGAATGTTTCATTGTTTTCTGCACAAAACAAACTGAAACTTTCGCCTTCTTCGCAACATCCCTGATCGAAATGTTGGGATAACGCTTAAATTGGTTCAATACCATCCTGGTCTTCTCCGGATTTGATGTGCCACGTTTTTTGCCACTACCATTTTTCCGCTTGGTTGTCTTACGGTCCTTGAACGTTTTGATCACATGAGATATGGTTGAATGTGCAATTCCGAGCTGTTTTCCGATCCATAGATGAGAAGCGTTTGGGTTTTAGAAGTGAGTGCCCAAAATTTGTTGACGCACTATTTCTTCATTCGAAGCCATCACTGAAACCACTGGACCGATTTTCACGAAACTCATTACACAATTGACACAACACAATGAAATACATTCAGTTAAAATTTCAATAAGTTTTACCCACACGCTAAAAAGTTACGAACAATTGCATGTGTCCAAAATTCATCGAATACAGTCTTTAGGGAAAAAGAAAAACAAACCGAGCAGAGAAGCCGCGCTACAAAACAATAAGATGAGGTGTTGACAACATAAAACAGTTGTCTTCACATAAGTGATGAATGATATGAACAATCCGATAGAACACAAACACCAAGACAAAAATAAATTTAGGATTCTGCGCGGGGAGGTGGTTGTACCAAATAAATTTTTGTTTTTGTAGATAGATTTTCTCAAAAAAATATGTTAGCGCGGCAGCCGCCGCGGGGCGAAGGAGCAAGAGGAATTTACCCCTTAGATAACACATTTTTAAGATGATTGATCAGAAAGGTTTGGATGTCTGAGCACGTGATATTGTGTTATAAAAAAAAATTTTTTTTTTAAAAATAATAAATTAATATATTTAAAAATTTAATAAAATTTTTTTTTTTCCACAAAATTTATTTTTAAAATTGTTTGAAACCCCAAGACAGTTTGGATGATCTAGACCATCCCAAGATTATCTGCTTGCATATTTTTAAATTCGAAAATATTCACTGAATATACTTGAATACGTGACGTAACTTTCTACAGCCCAAAAAACTATTGTAACAACCGGAGACTTTAAGTTCTGAACCCCAGGACGGTTTTAATTACCTAGAGGATCTCAAAGTTATAAAAAAATGACTGCTGATTTTCCAAAAGATTCATTGAATATGTTTGAATCCATATAGTCACCATATATAGCTCAAAAAACTACTGTTACAACTGTTGATCTTCTGTTTTGAACTTAAGGACAGTTTGGAGTACCTAGAATATCCCAAGATTGTCGCATTATGTACCTTGGCCTTCCACACTATTCAATCAATATTCTTAAATACATATTGACCCTTTGCACACTCTAAACACATACTGTTACAAATTAGGATCTTATGATCTGAATTTAAGGACAGTTTGGATGACGTAGAACATCATTAAGTTATCAAATAATAACTATAATAAAGGTTCAAATAAATAAAACTAATAAAGGTTCAAATAAATAAAACTAATAGAGGTTCATTCAATATGTTTGAATACATATCGTATTATATAGTCCTAAAAGCTACTGTTGCAACTGTAGGTATGAAGTTTTGAACTCAAGTACACTTTGGATGACCTAGAACCTCCCAAAAATAAACAAAAATATTTAACGTTTATCAACAAGAATTTAATAATACGTATGCATATGTGAAATATTCTAAAACAACGCTTTACACTATTAATAAGGCACTTATTTTATCTTCCTGATCTTTTTCATATTCAGGATGTTCTAGGTTGGTAATTAGACCTAAAGCTCATGTGTTTTTTTTTTATATTTTTCGGATTGAAAAATTGATGGCAAACAAATTTGCCGAAGACAGCGTAAACTTTTATTCAGTCTATGTGATTTTATACAGCCATTACCCTTTTGGGGTCATATATGACCCCTTAGGCCTGAAGGAGTTCGTATACTTTTAAAGGCAAGGCTTAACATTTATGAATTTTTCAATAGTATGTGGCCCGGTATCAACAATGTTCTCTAAATTGATGCGTAGAAATACTTCCGATCGATTGGTGAACATTTTTGAAAATGTTTTGAGAAATTACTGAGATATTAATGCTTAAACCTGACCCCTACTGAAAACCACTTTTCGTGACTGTCGACATGCGATTTTTTTTAAATTGAACCCTAGTATAGAAAACAAAGACGAAGTGCTGTGTGTGTGTATATATATATATATATACCATCCGGCCGTGTTTTTTATAGAAGCAAAATGTTTGCAGTTAAACGAACTGTTGCCGACTCGACAAACATTTTTAGCCCGGGAGTTGGGAGATGATAGCTCCGTTGGGTCACATTTCAGAATGCCTGGTTACTCACGTCCATTCCGAGGTCACTTTCACTTACAACAAGCCCCGCATAGATACAGTACAAACATCAAATGGATATAGGTACTGTGCATACACTTCCATCATCAAATCATATTGTTTTGAAGATGGCACGTTTATAG
>JAHHFK020002977.1:0-189809 GCA_024533555.2 Aedes koreicus | reverse complement strand
TAGGAAAATTAAATTCTAACTGCTCGTATGATATTACGTCTCTATTACACTTGAACTTTAGATCTTAACAGAACAAGAGGTTTCGACCGGATGAACTAATTTCCAGACTAAACTAGAACACTCGCTATTTTGTATTCTTTTTTTTTCGTTTTAATAGCAGCACTTCCTTACTGCTCAGCTGCTGGTGACGCAAAATGAAGAATGGAGTTCCCAGTCCGGATCCGAGGAAAATGAAGAACACATCGGTCAACTTGTAGCGATTTGTCAGGCTAAAAGGCAGGTTGTCATCGGGGATTGCACCGAGGGAAAGCGAGTACGGGACCAATATGGTTAAACTTTTTCCGCGAGCATCAGATCGTTTTGCGATTTGAACCTAAAAACAAACAGGAAAACAACTTTAAACTTACGTGTCCGGGTTGTCCGGGAATGCATGAAGAGAAATTTGCATACCAGAACGGCTGGAACAGCCAGATACACAGCAGATTTCAGTCATTTTTCACTGCACGGCATACATTCTTCCATTGCACTGCTTTGTTTTGATTTCGCATATGCTAATGCGGTTGATTTAGCAAACAACGAGGGAACGGCATGTGCATAAAAAGATTTTGCATCCCGTTCACGGGGGAGTGCTCATTCGAAAAGGCCCGAAAATAATTATTGAAAAGGACACTGAAATGAAATTTTTTTTCCTCCAACTGTTCCATCTTAGCATTCTTCTTTGGGGCTATCGCGTGAAACGTCGATGAGAACTCTTTGGACCGTCGGGAGAAGAATGCGAAATGCGTCGTCGGTGAATGAAGACAAGGAAAGCTCTTCCCGGTGGGTCTACGCGTTCGCCAAGAAAGTGTGCCCAGATTCGGTTCCGGTGCAAAGAATTGCTCGCGATATTCAAACCAATCGTAACGAAATGGATGCGCCCTTTTCTACGCTCGAATTCTCACTTGCTCTTCTGTCATGCAACAATTCTGCACCAGGAATGGATAAAATCAAGTTTAACTCGTTGAAAACCCTCCCAGACGTCGTAAAGAGGCGCTTGCTAAACTTATTTAATCAGTTCCTGGAAAGCAATATTGTTCCGGATGAATGGAGGCAGGTTAGAGTTATAGCTATACAAAAACCCGGGAAAGCCGCGTCGGATTATAACTCTTATCGTCCAATTCCGATGTTGTCGTGTATACGGAAGCTGCTAGAGAAGATGATTCTCCATCGGCTCGACAACTGGATTGAATCTAATGGCTTTCTATCTCATACACAATTTGGTTTCCGCAGAGACAAAGGAACGAACAATTGTCTTGCGCTGCTCTCAACAGAAATACAGCTGGCCTATGCTCAAAATGAGCAAATGGGTTCAGTTTTCATGGACATTAAGGGGGCTTTTGATTCAGTTTGTGTAGACGTCCTTTCAGACAAATTCCACCAGTGTGGCCTTTCACCATTATTAAACAACTATTTGTACAATTTGTTGTCTGAGAAACATATGAGCTTTTCTCATGGGTCTTCGACAATTTCACGAATTAGCTACAAGGGTCTCCCCCAGGGCACTTGTTTAAGCCCCCTTTTTTATAATTTTTATGTTAGAGACATCGATAGCTGCCTCATGGAAAATTGCACGCTAAGACAGCTTGCGGATGACGCCGTTGTTTCATTTGTAAGACCAGGGGCGAACAACCTGCAGAGACCGTTGCACTGTTGCATTTGTCTACCTGGGCTGTAAAGCTGGGTATCGAATTCTCCCCGGGGAAAACAGAGTTAGTTGTTTTTTCTAGGAAGCGTGATCCAGCACAGATACCGCTTCAACTCATGGGTAAAATAATAACTCAAAGTTTGTCTTATAAATACCTAGGGGTCTGGTTCGATTCTAAATGCACCTGGGGAAAGCACATTAAGTATCTGCATCAGAAATGCCAGCAGCGAATTAACTTCATGCGAACTATCACCGGAACATGGTGGGGAGCCCACCCGGAAGATCTGATAAAGCTGTATCGTACAACGATTCTGTCGGTTCTCGAGTACGGTAGCTTCTGTTTTCAATTCGCCGCGAAAACTCATATTCTGAAGCTGAAGCGAATCCAGTACCGTTGTTTTTGTATCGCGTTAGGCTGCATGAACTCAACTCATACTATGAGTTTGGAGGTATTAGCAGGAGTTCTTCCTTTATCAGATCGTTTTGTGGAGCTATCGTTCCGGTTCCTTATCCGCTGTGGGTGCTAAACCCATTGGTAATTAAAAATTTTGAAACGCTAAACGAACGAAATCCTCAAACTAAATTCATGACACTGTACCATTGGTACATGACTCTGGAGGTGAGCCCTTCTTCGAATGTTCCTAATCGTGATTACTCCCAAGACTTCTCTAGTTCTACTGTAGTTTTTGATCTAACCATGAAGCAAGAAGCTCGTGGAATACCAGATCCACTCCGTTCGGAGTACATTCCATCAATTTTTGCAAGCAAGTTTGGCCATATCAGAAGTGACAGAAAGTTTTACACCGACGGGTCAAAAAGAAATGATTCCACTGGATTTGGTGTTTTTAACAAAATTCATAGCGCCTCCTTCAAACTTCAAAATCCTTGCTCCGTATACGTCGCAGAATTGGCGGCTATACACTATGCATTAGAGCGAATTGCCTCTCTTCCCTCTGATCAATTTTTCATTTTTACGGATAGTCTCAGCTCACTTCAGGCTATTCGTTCAATGAGGCCGGCAAGGCACTCACCGTATTTCGTTAGCGAAATACGATCTCTTTTGAGTGCCCTATCAAACAATTCCTACACCATCACCTTGGTTTGGGTCCCTTCTCATTGCTCCATTCCGGGTAATGAGAAAGCGGACTCACTTGCCAAGGTGGGCGCTATGGCAGGCGATATTTATGATCGACAAATTGCCTTCAACGAATTTTTTGCTATTTTCCGTCAACAAGCCTTGATCAGCTGGCAACAAAAATGGGATGCAGGAGATTTGGCAGATGGTTACATTCCATTCTCCCACAGGTATCGAAAAAATCGTGGTTCAGAGGGTTGGATATTAGCCGGGATTCTATCAAAGTAATGTGTCGTCTAATGTCCAATCACTACTCGTTAGGCTCTCATTTCTATCGAATAGGTCTCTCAGACACCAATCAATGCGGCTGTGGTGCAGGTTATCAGGACATCAACCACGTTGTCTGGCATTGCCTCGATTACGAAATTGCCAGATCTGATCTTTGCGCATCCCTACGGGCCCGAGGGAAACCAGAGAAGGAAGATATCAGAGACGTGCTGGGTAAGCTGGACTTGGACTATATGGGGCTAATTTACAAGTTCTTGAAACAAATAGATGTATTCGTTTGATCCTCTCTTAGCTGTCGCTAACATGTCCACCTCGTCCCCTCCCCCGTAATACCGCTTCTATTGTATCGTTACAGCTTAACGCAATGCAACATCTACGCCAGACCTACAGCAACAATATAGCATCGCCAATCTGCTGTTGAAAGCCAACGTTAAGATTCCTACTTCCCCATTGCTACCCGAATCATTGTAATCCCTAACCTCGACCAAGCCGCGAGTTTTTCGGCTTTCCAAAACTTACCTAGTAAGTAAGTTATTCTCGTTGTAAAAATGAAAAAGAACTCGGCTCCGTTATGCCTATGGCACTTGAGCCTTATAAATAAACATTTAAGTAAAAAAACAAAAAAAGAAGAGCTTCGCTGCGTGTTACCACCAGCGAGAAACGGAAAAGAAAAGGTTTGAACTTGGACTTGAATAGAGTGGGATCATTAGTAGACCTTGTACCTCTCTCTTTTACTATGTACACTGGTATGGCTGGAGGCTGTTAAACTTAGCTTAACTAATAGCTAACGCATTCTAGGTAAAATCAAACAATTGGAGGCGACCTATCACTGCAAAGCCACGAGTTCGAATCTAATACCCGGACAAGTTATAAAATATTCAAAGCGGTGTTTGTGTGACTACGACAGGAGATGAACAAGCCCGAGGCTGAAAATCTCGATAATCAAGAAACAAAAAAAAAGCATTGCTGTTGGTTTAAATCGGTTCATATCGGAAATCGGAACTAATATTTAAATTATTTACTGGACGTCGGGTGAATTAAGCGTTTCTTTTACCAAAACGAACCATTCTGCAAACCTAATCCTGTTATCAAACATTCCAGTGATTTTTTGGCTTCCAATAAAGTGAGTATCACGTTCCGTAAAGATGGTAAGATGTCTTCTGGGAAGTTGCGTAGAATCTTATTCCGTTTCTTTTGTCGTATATATTTTCTTTTAAATTAAAGTAGTATCACATTTAAGATATATAACTTATCCTGTTTACGAGATGAACGTTTTCAGCAAATATGTGGAAAAGTTCTGATACAAAAAGCTTTTTCCTAGATTCCTAATGTATGATGTATGATATGTACTACCACCCATTGTAGCACGGAAACTAAGTCCGACAGCAATGGGCTCTCCGCTCTGTTAGACTTGATCAAGCTTTAATAACCACTGATTATCCTAATCATTCCATTCTATGAAGGGCCAAAAACGGGTTGGTGGATCGATAGGCAACATCACTTATACTTGTCCACAGGGATAAAAATAATCTTCTTCCAACAACAAGATTGAACAATTGGTCATAAGAGCGAGCTATCTAACATGAGGATGTCCCAATGGGTGGAGAGAAGAGCCCGCCTTCTAATCACAAACTGTTAGCAATGGGGAGTTGGCATGAGCCTGTGCACGCTGCTATAAATCTTTTGTCTTTTTGACTTTTACTGTGAGCCGTGTTTTGGTGTTGTCTCACTCACTCTCACAGGACGCTTGAAAACATGGCTCACAGTAAAAGTCAACTTTTTTATAGCGTGCACAGGCTCATTACAAGCATTCGTATCTATTATATAAGATCTTCATAAAAGAGATGTTGTAAAGTGTTAAAGTGTAGAGCTCTGGGGTTGCTCGCTTAAGCACGGTTTCGTTCGTTTTCAGCGATAGCAGCAATTCACCAAAATCTTGATTTGAGGTATCCTGAAAAAGTGTGTTAAATCTATTGAAATTTTACAAAACTAACATTTATACATTTTAATTTATTGTTGTCATGGTCACTATTTGCTGCTTGATTCTGATTTTATAACAGCAATCCGCTTTTATTTTTGCTGGCCTAATAGTTATTGCTCCTGAGTTAGGAAAATAAGGAAGATTTAATTAAAAGGGAGTTAAAGACAAATGGAAATAAAAAAAAAATTATATTCAAATCATCTATGAAGTAAAATCAATAAAACAATATTAATAAATATAATGATATTGTGAGTTATGATAAATTAATGACCAAGATTGAACTGTAATATCAGACACTAGCCAAATGGCACTGCATGAATCTGATCAGCTCAGATTTGATAAAATGTCCATTTGCAAACCGCAAATGGAAAATACAATCAGTAATAAGTGAAAAAGCCTACTACAGATTCCGTTGCGCCTTCTTGTATTCAAGGCACTAGATACTTATAAATCATAAGGGGAGAAGACAGGATCAAAATGAGAATTGGACATATAAGTTATAATAATTATTGAAAAGTATATATAACCTATTAGGTAAAAAATATAAAATTATTTTTATGTTAATATATAAATCGCGAAAACACAAGTAAAGGGTGTATTCGATAAAAATGGTACACACATATATACTCATCAAAATTAAACTGAAAATCGGATTTTCTTGAAATTTTCAGGGAATGAAGAACTACTAATGAAATTTGATTTACAACATTTGTTTTATTCAATTTCGTCTCCCATCCCGAATGCCCGCACCTTCCTTTTCACTCCACCCATCAAATTTTGTACAACCGATTTTCCCAGTGTTGTTGTTGTTTTTACCCAAATTTTCTTCAATTCTAGCTCTGTTTTTATAGTTTTGGGATGTTTGCGAAGTTCCGTTTTCATAATTGCCCAGAATTATTCCATTGGACGAAGTTCCGGTGAATTTGGTGGGTTCATATCCTTTGGCACAAAATTGACTCCGTTGGCTCGGTACCACTCCAATACGTTTCGAGCATAGTGGCAGGATGCTAGATCAGGCCAAAACAGAGTTGATCCTTTGTGCTTCTTAATGAATGGCAAGAGACGCTTCTTAAGGCAGTCTTCCGTGTAAATCGCACCGTTTATTGTTCCGGAAGTGATGAAGGGAGCACTTATTTCACCACATCCGCAAATCGCCTGCCAGATTAGAAACTTCTTTGCAAATTTCGATAGTTTCTTCTTTCAAACATCCTCCGGAACATCGAACTTCGACTTGGCAACGAAATATTCTTGCCCAGGAAGTTGACGGAAGTCGGCCTTGACGTATGTTTCGTCATCCATCACGATGCAACCGGATTTGGTGAGCAGCTTCGTGTAAAGTTTCCGGGCGCGGGTTTTCGCAGTGATGTTTTGTTTTTCATTCCGGTTTGGGGCTTTTTGCACTTTGTAAACATGTAACCCAGCACGCTTCATGGTTTTCTGCACAAAACCGACTGACACCTTAGACTTTTTAGCGACATCTCGAATTGACATGTTTGGACGGTTCTTGAATTGTTGTACGACTTTCCTGGCCATTTTACTGTCCATTGGACCACTTTTACGACCTTCTTTTGGACACTCAGATGCTCCTTGAAGGTTCTTATTACACGAGACACAGTTGTATTTGCAATTCCAAGCCTTTTAGCAATCCACCGGTGGGACGCCCCTGGATTTTGATTGTGAGTGCACAAAATTTTCTCACGGACAATTTCTTGTTTCGACGACATGACTGGAACTACTGAATGTATAACTTGAAACTTGGCAGTTGTAAATAATACACTATGGATAAGTTCTACTCAAATTTCTAGGTTTTTTACTCATACGATTCAAAAGTTACAGAAGATTTTCTGTGTGCCATTTTTATAGAATACACCCTTTAATGATAAAAATGGTAATGATGATGATAAATATGAATGGAAATGATAATGAATAAAATGAATGTCATAGAAGATAATATATACAGTGAAGGGATATTATAATATGAGCTGATAACTACATGTGTGCCGACTGCTGTTTTGTTGCAATTGTAGACAAATTTGCACATGTAGGAAATTTAGACGATCTATGACCAGCCATGTCCAAACACTACACTGCACGCCGAGCTATTTTTTACACGCTAGGGCCTGTATTAAATTCACCACTTTGACTTCGTGCTTCCAGACTTACACGCAACGCGGTGGGTACAACACCAATGCCAGTGCTCGTTTTTTGGCTTCGAACATCGTTTATGATGTTTCGGCAAACACCACAGCCGAGTGTTTCCTATTGTGTCCGATTGTGGAATACACGCTTGGTTATTTTATTTTATTTCTACCCATGCCGTGCTTGTTAAACTCAATCAACTTATGCGCCCGTCACCGAACAGCCAAGAAAACAAACCTATAAGTAAAATTATCAAATTTTTAAAATCCGTCGGATGATTTTAAAAATTTGATAATTTTACTTATAGATTTTACTTATAGCAATGCTATATCCGTATATGTATGTTGAGAGCTTTCTTGTGATCGTAACCACTCGGCTCGGGTGTTTTTCCAAAAATCAAGACACGGTGTCTAAAGCAATTGCGTCCATTGCGTTGCGGGTTCATCTATAAGCCCAGTATGCAGCTGCGAAGTAATTTTTTTTCACGTGCTACAGAATAGGACAAGAAACGCCCAAGAAACTATTTTCCTTTGAGCATGTCTTGAGCAGTATGCAGTTCGCAAGAAACAAACATATTGAAAACTATTTCTCAACTTCAAAAGTAGGTGGCGCAACATGCACGAAGTACAAGTGCAAACGTCGCTCTTCTCGCGGAATAATTGCTGGTTTTATTATTCCGCAAGTAAACGGGTCGTCGCTTTGGTTTGTTTGTTGTTTTTCAGTGTTTCTGCAGGTGCTGCATATTATTTGTGTTTAATTTGACTTAATTTGAAATATAAAATGGACTACGATTATGAAACGGCCTATGAAGACGTTGAATTTATTAATGTTGACATCCCGGTGGATAAAGAGGCGGAACCATCCGGAGTAGCTGATAGCGAAGAACCTAAGGTTCATCCGGGAACTCAGAAAGGAAAAAGAAAGAAGCGAACGGAGTACTTCTCATCCGGCGATAAGCAACAGTTAAGGCTGGTTTACAGTTCGGGAAAAGTATCACGGGATTTGGAAACGGGATTTCGCTCGGGATTTGGCTCGGGAAAATTTCCAGATGACGTTTCTCCACATTTCTCCACACTCAGTGACAAGCATGTTTTGCGTCTCAGGTTTTGCGTATTGTTTACATTTGTGTAAGTTTTTTCTTGCAGGAAGCATTGAAAAAATGGACAGTTTTGAAGACCGCACTGGATTTATCACAAATTTTTTGGAGTTTTACTTTATCAAAATAAATTCTAGAAATTTACGAATAACTTTATTTAAGTTTACTTTAACTGTTGCTTTGATGATGTATGTTTTTACCTGATCGATTACCTCAAAGCATCCCAGCACTGAAATAAGCAATGATAATATCTATGTGTCCCACACATGAATTTTGCAATTCAATTTGATAAACAAATGATATCTATTTGTAACCACACATACTTCCTTTGTGTACAAATAACCACTATGTTTGGCCACACGTATTTTTCATTTGCCACATAAACTTCATATGTGTATCTCAGAGCGTAGTATAACTGATTTGTTGCCAAATAGCATCTTAAGCTATTTGTTTGGAATACTCTTGCTTGTTATTTGGTACAAGCAAGAATGTTTTGAAATTTCTTAGCAAAGAACAACTTTAATGTCAATCTCCTTGTTCCGTTTTTGCTACGCGTTTCTATTTTTTGGAACGAACTCTATATTTTTTTCGACCAATATTTCATCCTGGGTTAGCTGTTCATCAATTTTATCATGACTGACAAACCCATCAAAGTCTTCGAGCACATCAAAATAAAAAAAAAACTGTTTCGGAACTCGGCTCCATTTCAATATTTTTTCCCTGTTCGAGTTCAAACTTGCAAAATCCGCTCGGAAACAATTCGGAATGATTTGTTCCCGCCGAAGAAGTAGTGTGTAGAGATGAATTTTATTTCCCGGAGTAAATCCCGCGGTTGGGTTTACACTTCAGGAAAACTGTAATTTTTGTGTAGACTTAATTCCCGCCACGGGAAATCAAATCCCGGGCTCCATTTAAAACACACAGGCGCCCAAATCCCGTGACGCGTTTCCCGAACTGTAAACCAGCCTTTGTCCCCCCCACACCCACCATACAAACCCCAAAAAAAAAAAGCCCCCCCCCCCACCCCAGAAAAAAATTTTTTTTCACAATTTTTTTTTTTTCCCCCCCAAAAAAAATTCCCCCCCCCCCCCCCCCAAAAACATAATAAAAATTTTCTCCCAAAAAAAAACAAAAACCCAGGGGATTTCCCTAAGGGAAACCCCCCCCCCCCCCCAAAGGAAAAAAAAAAGAAAACCCCCCGTAGGGGGGGGGTTCCCCCCCCCCCCCCCCCCCCTCGGAGAATCTTTGGAGTGGGAATTTGCTGAAGATCTCGCATTTCTTCCAGATACTTAAAAAAAGCGAAAGTATATTATATTTTAAAATGTTGGGTGTTCCTATTATTTTTAAATACTTAGGACATTCACTACGGACTCTACGGAAAATGAAATTACGTTAGAAAGAAACAATGAGCCTCTTGACGGATCTTTCAGCTCAACCTCCAACTACAACTGTGTAAGTAGATTTTGCAGTTTACAACACGGTGTATTGTAAGGAGTGTAATTTGGCCCGGTTCATGTTTTGGTTCATTTGCTGAATACCCATTATTCCCATCCGATACCGAAGATTTTCTGTATTTAAGGTTAAGTCGTATCAATCTACGGTTAATGCCTATTAGGTACAATCTAAGATGTAAATAATAGGACGTATTCCTAATGGGTCAAAATATAAACCTTACCAAACTTCACCCCTTACCCTAGTTCACATAGAACTTGCATATGTATTTTAATAACAAAAAATGAACTTTTCAGCTATCTCGACCCACCGAACGTTCAACAGAATCGCGGGAGGATGAAACCGTGGCTCAGTTAGCCGAAAACATCACGTTGCTTATCGAACATCAACGAGCTCTGCAACCGCCATCACCATCGACTATCGAAAGACCACTGGTACACCACATTGCATTGGCCAATTTCGATCGCATGCTCCAGCAACTCCCTCCTACAGTTGCAGAAGACGCATGCTTCGAAATAACTGTTCTACTTTATGAGAAAATCATGCAACAACAACAAGCCGCAGAAATAAATAAAGGTGAATAAACATATTGGCTACGGTTGACAACTTTTAATAAATATGAATTCACTTAAGTTTTAATCAAAATAGTTTTATTCAACAAACGCCGCTTGTCGCTGCCAAGGTAGCTCTCCTAATTGTGAGTTAACATATTCCTTGATTTTGTTTCGGATGTATTTTCCGTAATCTGTATTTCGACCTGCATTTGGTAGAATAGATGTATGGAACATCGAATTCTTAGAATTCTTTTACGCCAATCTCCTTCAATAGTCCTACCGTCTTCACCTATCCTGCCCATATAAGTGGGTGAACAGTATGTTGTCGATTTATTGCTGATGAGAAAGTTATGCAATAGAGTGCATGCTACATGTATGGTTTCATAAGTCGCTTGTAGAGTGGAAACGCGTCATCTCCTACGAAATAAAATGGTAGCTTGGTACCGTTTACATAAGAGTCATCGGGAAAACATAGACGGTCGTTGAGAATGTTGCTACCGAATTTAGAGTTTTTCAATATATTACAGTCACTTTCACTGCCATATGCTCCAATATCGAGTGATTTAGTGAGCATTTAGTGATTTTTTCATCGTTAGCCAAAAATGAAATTATATAAACTCTAAACTTACTCGAGAACAATAGCCAATTTTAGTTTTGGTGGTATGGCATCATTTGGTCGTGTGTTGCGCTTCGGCGTTAATTGAAATTCGACCAACTTAAACAATTCTTCAAATTGTTCACTGGTCATATGGAAATTTTCATTAAATGTCCTGGGATTACGAATCATGTCGTGAAACTGAAAGGAATGAAAACTGTTTACATGTAGGTATAGGTATATAGCATGTAGGTATAGGTAAATAGAACTTCAAAAGGCAACTTTTGATTTGAGATCAATTTTTATGGTTTCTGATATCAGAGGTGGATGCACTATGGATCTATGGTTAATGATCTAATTTCGTCGAATACCCACATCTGTAGCATATCTATCCTTCAGATTCCTCTCCGCAAGGTAGGGATTGACACGATAAGCTGGTTTCATCCGAGTGCGGCGTTTTCCTCTCCTTAATTTATTTACAATGGTTACCGCAGCAATCGTCATCGTAGTCAGAAGGCTGCTATTGAAAATAAATATTTGAAAATAAGCTTAAATAATATTACCAGCTCACCTTTGCGACGTGTCCATGGAAAACGACCACCTGTAATAAAAACAATTGGCAGAAATTCACGGACGACATAAACATCACCATGGCAACGTATTTTGTTTTGCTGATGCTCTTCGTTTTCGGCTTTTTCTTTTTCAGTTATTTTCACTGTCAAAACTACTTCGGTAATAATGGTGAAAAATACTTTACCCTTTTTCTTGACAGCTGCATACTAGGCTATAAGCACGAAACTGAAGTGGTAACTTATAGCCACATAGTGGCGTGTTTGCAGTCAAGTTCGGCTCTCGTGCAGAACGGTTTGGTGTTTTAACTAAGGCTGTGTATGACAGCCATGAGAAAAAAAATGAATTTTTAATTTTAAATTATTTTATAATACCTGATGACCTAAAAGACCTGAGATACATCATGCAAAAGTCAGTACATCCCATATTTCGATAACCTGAAACCAATTTATATGCAATAAGATACTCTCATATCATGCCAACAAAACAAGATAACAAATGTATTTTGCCTCTATTTCCCGTAATGTCCTTCCATGTTATTAGGATGGATCGAAGGCAAAGATGATCCCAAAGCGCGCTGAAAAAATCATTAATTAAATTGGCGACGAATTTAAAAAAAAAAGTGAGCGAACGGGTCTTTTACAGTCATAATAATAATCCTTACCTTTCGATGCGTCAACTCGTGAAAAATTTGGATTGGCCACAGTGTTTTGCATACATTTTCTGGCCGTTTGACTATCGAAAGGAAACCAAGAAGTGACGAAAAATATTGAATGTGCGGATCGTGCTATAAGCAAAAGGGTGGAGACAATGCTAGAGAGAAACCCGAACCTCTCTATTCGAACAGTGTTGTGGCTCGGAAAATAGGATTGTCACTATTCCTGTGCCATTATGGACGATGAAACTAACTGAAGATTTTAAACAACTTCCAAGACTAGCTTTCAATACTGCTATGGCCAGAAATGCAACAACTTAATATTTCAGGACAAGCAATCTGTTAAAATTTCTTAAAAATAACTCGTTTGGCATGAAGGGTCAGTCGCTTAGAACAGTGTGCCAGGCACGATGTCTTACATACTAGTCAAATTTGTTACATAACTGTGGAACTTCGATTTTCAATCCATACCACATGTGTGGCACACTGAGGCACACTTTTGACAGTTGAGCTTTTAGAAACAAGAAACCAGCAACCTTGCTGATATGCGTTGTTGGTTGCCAGGCACAGCAAAACAATACAAATTTGGGCTGTCAACACATCGGCACTTTCGGCACAATACGGGAACCCCAGAACATTGCAACGCCTGTAGACACACTAAAACAAAATAGCACAGGAGAAAAGTGTGCTAAGCGATCCACCCCTAGTTTGGCATGCAATTTTGGCATGCAAATCTTTCTTCACCCGCGGCACAATCAACAAGGAAATATACCAGAAAAAGTGACTGCAAAAACGATTGCTTCCTTTCGTTAGAAACCACGATGAGCGCCTCTTGTTTTGACCCAATTTAGCATCTTTTCACTATGATAAAACCATGATCGAGTGGTATGAAACCAATAATTGTAATATCGTACCAAAACCTTCCAATGCTCCAATAGTATTGATTAATGCTCAATCGAAAGATATTGGGCTCTGATGAAGCGGGCGTTTTCCGGAAAGAAGCAAGAGGTAAAAACAACTAACATTTCAACCAATCTGGACCAGAGCTGCCAGCAAGGTCGCTTTAGAGTAAAACCCTTATTGCTGGATGTGGGAGATGTAATAGTTCAATGGTAATATGGAAAATTAAAATAACAATAATAGTGCTTGAAGGGTCAAACAAATGAAAATTGTTATATATATTTTATTTGAGTGTGTTGTAATCGATGGCCATGTTTCGAATGAATGGCAAACGAAAACTCGTGTTACTCGTTCGGTTGTTCGTACAAAAGTAAAGTTTATTTCGATAGCTGATAATCAATTAAATTGTTAGAGTAGAGACCGGTACGCTTGCGGGTGCGAAAAAGCAAACTACGTAAATTAGGATAATTCTTAACATCTCTTTCCCCCTTAAAGAAAAATAGTTCCATATCGACTGGGTAACCTGGTTATTGTGTATAGCGCTGTGGTTAGTATTGTTAGTAAACACATAAAATCAAAGATCAAGTCTTTTCGGGGGATTTCGGACTCTAATGGATCGCCTCGGGGTATTTACTGAGCAGTGTGTTGGTTCGTTGATTACCTTACATCCTGACTCTGACTTCGACTGGTCTTTCTCTTTGCTATCTACTCTTGACTCGATAGTGCCCTGAGTAACAGAAGTGGTATCTGAAGTTATTGGAGTTGTGTGATTGTTCTGAACGGAAGCTGTATGTTTAGTCGGCGGCTGTCGTGATGGTAAAGCTATCGGATTTTCACAGTGGTTACGGACATAAACCTCGACGTTAATAGAATATGGATCTAATTCAAAAACCCGCCCAACTGGACCATCCCACAACTGACCAATATGTCTTTTCCAAATCCGACCATCGTCTAATTCAATCATATAGTGTAACTTTCCTAGCCTTTCTGTAACAATCCCAAACTTCCACTTAGAGGAACTCAAAAAATCACGTGCGGCTACTCTGTCATTTACCACGAAGCAGCGTACATCACCCCCTTCCCCACGCGTAGCAATCTCCTCTCCGTTCTTTGGAACAATCAAATCGAGTCGTAACTTGATTTGTCGGCCAAAAACCAACATTGAAGGTGATTTACCTGTTGCGGGATGCACTGTCCGTCTATAGGCCATAAGAATCTTATAGAGCTCAAATTGAACATCTTTCCAGTGCAGTCGCATTTCAACATTTTAAGTTTATCCTTAAAAGTTTGCACGAATCGTTCCGCATGTCCATTTGTGGCCGGATGATATGGTGCCCCCCTTCTGTGCGTAACGCCATTTTTCTTTAGAAAGTGTCGGAATTGGTCGGAAGTAAATTGAACGCTATCACTAACGATTACCGAAGGAATACCGTAGGTCACAAAATATTCACGAAGCTTATCGATCGTCGTATCAGTTGTCATGTCGGAAATTATCTTCACTTCCAGCCATTTTGTAAACGCGTCCACGATAACGAGAAAATTTAATCCAAGGAATGGGCCTGCAAAGTTTATGTGGATTCACTGAAACGGAAACTTTTGGAGAATTTTTCCTCACCCTAGCGCATTCGATACAATCACGCGACAAGTCTTCAATATCACGATCTACGCACTCCCACCAGCAGTAGGATCGTGCTCGGTTAAGCGGCCTAGGCATATCTTGAATAGCATAAACCTTCTTCTTCATCTTTCTGATTCCTTCGCGATCAATAACGAATCCGCAATATACTATACGATCGGCAAAAAAGTCGCACTTCGACACGTTGACCCGCCTACCGTATTCATTGAGCTTCTGCAGCACCATTTCCAACCTTTTCAAAAAGACCGATACGCCTGGAATGTTTCCTAGTACCTGAGTTATTTCTCGTTGAAAAATTGCAGTTGCCGACGCTACACTATACATTAGCCGCGATGGTTGGTATAACCCGAGATGTGTGTTCAACGTAAAAAATTCGCGATCTTCTGGACGTACTTCCATCTGAAGATACGCCTGAGCTAAGTCCAACTTCGAGAACTTCTGTCCACGGGCTTATTCACGAATAACTCGCCAATTGTCGGAAGAGGATGTTCGTCAATGTTCATATGTTTATTAAAGAATGTGCACACCAAAAAGTAGTCGTCGGAAATGCCCTAATGCAGTCTTCTCCGTGTACGCTTTGCTAATCCGATCACTACTATATGAATATTAATGTATGTGTGCTATGATGAAGACGTCGTTTGGCTACAGTAACCTTTATTCAGTAAAATGGCGTCGAATCAAGAACGCGTGCGCGAAGCAATTTTGCACAAAAGAGTGGAAAATCCAGATATGTCGCACGGCGATATTTCCAAGTCATTAAAAATCGCAAAATCAACGGTTACTAAAGTGCTAAAAAACTTTCAGCAGCGCTTAACTTTAAAGAGAAAGGTCGGTTCCGGAGGTAACCATGATTCTCGTTTCGTCGCGGAGAGGAAGAAAGTGATTAAAGAATTTAAGAAGAAACCGAATATCTCCGTTCGTGATGTGGCGAAAAAAGTGAAAATGTCTGCATCGTTCGTCCAGAAAGTGAAGAAAAGTGCAGGCTTGAAATCATTCAAAGTAGGTGTTGCTCCAAATCGTAACGACAGCCTGAACAAGAGCGCAAAATCTCGATCGAGAAAATTATATGACACTATGCTGAAGGAATACGACTGCATAATATTGGACAACGAAACATATTGCAAACCACAAAAATTTATCATTTCATTACTACTTCCCTTTTTTTTTTTAACAAACAAAAAAACAAAAACCCATATTTTTAAATTCCCAAACCAAAAAACAAAAAAAAATAATTTTAACAATACATTAAAAATATACAAAAAACCACAAAATTTTTTTTCAATAATTAATAAAAAACTTTAAATTAAATTTTTAAACTTATTTTACATAATTACATGTTTACTTGGAAGCTGACTTTAAGCAGATACCGGGACTACAGTTTTATACCTCGTTGCAAAGAGGAAATGTTGTTGATCGTTTTAAGCAAAAAAAATTGTCGAAGTTCCCAAAAAAATACCTCGTATGGCAGGCAATATGTGGATGCGGTCTCAGAAGCGACATCTTCATCACGACTGGCACTCTAAATGGACAAATTTAAGTAAAAGAGTGTCTGAATAAACGACTGTTGCCGTTCATTCGGGAACACAACGGTTCGGTGCTGTTCTGGCCTGACCTGGCATCTTGCCACTATGGAAAACTGGCTAAGGATTGGTACATTTCTAATGGTGTAAATATTGTCCCAAATTATTGCAATCCGCCAAATTCGCCAGAACTCCGTCCGATCGAAAAGTATTGGGCTCTGGTCAAGAGGAATCTTCGAAAAACGAATAGCGTAGCAATTGATGAGAAAAGCTTCAGGCGTAACTGGCAGAAAGCTGCAAAATTGGTGACGGATGACACTGTGCAAAAACTGATGGAAGGTGTCAAACGAAAGGTGCGGGCATTTGGATATAACAGGTCAAATTGACTTAACTGTATATGTTTTATATTTGTATTTTTATGAAGTCTTAAATAAATGATTTACTTTTGATTTTCTCATATTTTCCATTTAATACCACTAATTTCCCGTTGACTACTTTTTGGTGTGCACATTCTTTAACTGTAACTTTATAATCGCCACACAGACGGACACGAGCCGCAGATTTCATAACGGGGACTACGGGAGCAAGCGCTATGATGAACCTTCATCAAAATTCCACAATTGACCATTTTCTCGATTTCTCGTTCCACTGTATCGCTGATGGAAAAGGGTAATGTACGTGCCTTTAGAAAAATCGGATTAGCGTTTGATTTAAGCTTTAACGACGCCTGAATGTTTTTCATTGTACCAGTTGAGTCCTCGAACACCTTAGGGAATTTTTCAAGCAGACCCCTAACTGCACCCGACAAAGGTAAATGAAACGCGATAGTATTTATAGTAAAATCCGAATTACAAATAATCATGTTGCAATCAAATTGCAATTCACGCATCCATTCACGGCCTAAAAGTGGATGTTTCTTTGAACTCACGACGAACAAGCGCAAAATACTTGTACGTCCCTTGTACTCAAACTTTGCATGTATCCGCATATCTCAATTCTGTTACCGCAATAGCTTACCAGTTCAACATTAGTCTGTTCAAGTGGTACGTCTTTTGAGTACCTCTGCTTGTCAGCCAGGCCAACTACCGAGACACGCGATCCGCAATCTACCTGAAACCTTATCGTCGCTTTACTTTTAATGGCGAAATGATCTTGGAGAGGGATGTAGATTAATCATCATCAACTTTGCAAATATCCAAAAACGCAAACATCGTCCACATCCGTCTCCACCTTACAACTATTTTCACAACTAATCTGACTGCTTTCCTCTTAGATCATATTTGCATGCCATTTTTTTGGATTTTGATTTTCTATCACTCCCGGATAATTTTGTATCTGTGCTCTGCGATGCGAATTTGAGGCACACCCGCTGAAGATGCCCAACTTTTTGTTTACAGAAATTGCAAACCACATTTTTGTGCTTGCATGCACTCGCCAGATGGGCCCCACTTCCGCATCGGTAGCACTGTCTGTTAGTACGGTTAGTTACCTGTGTTTCGGACCCCCGATACATCGTCTTTCGCTCCGTGTAGTTGACCTCGTGTTTCCTATCCAGTACCTCAGCGCCCTCACCCGAAGCTTCCATGGAAACAGCGATTTCCTTGGCTTTGTTGAACGTCAAATCCCTTTCTTCGATGAGGCGAGACCGAATCCGCTTCGACCTCATTCCGAACATCAATTGGTTCCTCAATTCCTGTTCGTAGCCGAATAATTAATAAATATCATGATAATATTTTCCTAATTTTTTTTATCTGTAATGTAAAATGTATAACAGTTTTTTGATAACAAACACTATTATAGGAAATAGATCTGCGTTAGTTCTATCATGCATAACCTTCCTTCACCTACTACTACAAACCGAATTGAATTGTATTTTTTCCCAAGTCAGTTGAAGTATAACTCTTGTTTGAAACACACGATCGCTAGAGTTTTACTTATAGCACCAAATCCGAAAGTGAGGAACATTTCTCGTTGTCGTTCGAACAATTTGTCGCGAAGGTGTCCACTTTCAGTCGCGTTGATCACCATCAGTCGTCGCAAGTCACCGGTTAATAAGTCTCGTCTCTGAACAAATTTATGGTGCCGAAACGCGGGAGGAAATCCCAATAAAGTGCTCTTGTTAACAACCACGTGTAGTTCCTATTGTAGTGCCACCCATTCGAAACCTAACAGTTATCGCCGCGAAATATTAGCTATTTCTTCCTTGTCGTATTTCTAGTGGGCACTGGTGGTGACTGAGTCTAAAAATAGAGCTTGGAAGTGACTATTCTCTCGAGTACCCGTGAATCAGACGGTGGATATAAGTTAACCTCAAACGGCGAGGTCTAACAATAAGGTGTTGAAAGTAAACGACGCGGAAAGTACGTTGCCCTTCATCCATTGTGCGCGTTCGAAATGAAGAAATCGGCTTTGCGGAAGAATACCCTTCAACACAAAACTCTTTTGCGACGGAGAAGTAACATTCTCGGATCGGCAAGGTTGATAAAACAGTTCGATGAGCAATATGAACCCGAAACTCAAGTGAATCAAGTGTCGTTGAGGATTAGTCGTCTAGATGAACTATGGCAAACTTTCGAAAGTGTACAGGACGAAATCGAAGTGATAGAAGATGAGCAAGAAGACTTTGCGGATTTGCGGCAAGAGTTCCATGATTTGTACTTCGCGTTGAAAGCTTCGCTAACCAGCAAGCTGCCTCAAACTAACCCTGTGCCGGTAAATCCAGTACCTCAAGTACCACAACAAATCCATCATCCGACACATCCAGTCATGTCGGTCAAACTTCCGGAATTGAAGATGCCGGAATTCGATGGCCAATCGTAACACTGGATCGAGTTTCGTGACTTGTTTAAATCCGTAATTCATTCCAACGTGCAATTGTCGGCGATGCAAAAGCTACATCCCTGCGGAAGGGATCTGCCTCTGCCTTGTCCGAATTGGCAGACGAGTTTAATCGTCATGTAGGAATTCTGAACAAATTAGAGGACGAGGATGCCCATTGGAATTCATTTTTAGTGGAGCGTCTAAGTAGTCTACTCGACGAAAAATCTCTTCTTGAGTGGGAAACCCAGTGTAAAGATGAAGAACTTCCTCAGTATGGCGAATTGCTTGAATTTATTCGGAAGAGGTCGCGTACTCTACAAAAATGTACTACGTCATGTAGCTCCTTTTCAACCGTACAAGTGAAACCCGTAAAATCCAAAACTACCTCGTCACACGTTGCCTCCGAAAATGTGATTAAATGCCCAAGCTGTAAGCAAGCTCACTCTTTGGTCCAGTGTGAGTCGTTCATCAAGTTGAGCCCAAACAATCGTTTTGATTTTGCCAAGAAGCATCGGTTGTGCATCAATTGTTTGAGAGGTGGTCATATGGCAAAGGACTGTCGTAGTAGTTGGTGTAGAACGTGTGGGAAAAAGCACCACAGTATGTTACATCTACCAACGCTTTCGTCGTCTTCAGCAGTCGTCTCCGCATGAAGAACAATTACCGAACACTTCTCAATTTTGCACAGCTATCTGTTCTACACCAACAACTACATCTCAAGCAGAGATCTCGCATTCGGTCGCGAACATACCACCGGTGATGCTCACTTACACATTACCCAGGCTGTCGCTCCGTTTTCACAAAAGGTTTCGTCGCGTCTCACCGCGGTCGATAGTCCCCCCTCTCCGTCGCCGGTTGTTTCGCATGATCGTAATCAATCTGAACCTCTTTCATACTGTCCCCAGCAGTCTGCTACATCGCTAACACAAGCAAACAATTCCTTTGAAAGCATTGTGTTTTTATCAACAGCCGTTGTTCGAGTTCGAGATGTAAACAATGTTTATCACTTTGCACGGGCTTTATTGGACAGTGGTTCACAATCGAACTTTGTATCCGAATCACTATGCCAGAAACTAGCTCTTAAACGTACTCGCATTAATCTTCCTGTAAGTGGTATCGGGCAAGCAATCGTAAACGTGCTCTATAAAGTAAACATTGCACTTTCGTCATGGTTCGGGGGATTTGAACAACAGATAGACTGCTTGGTTCTACCGAAGTTGACCGTTAGTCTCCCAAGCCGTAGTATCGATGTATCTCGTTGGACCATTCCACGCAATTTGCCATTAGCCGATCCAAGGTTTAATATGTCACATTGAATCGATCTCATTGTAGGAGCGGAGTTGTTTTACAGTTGTTTTTTCTTCTTCTCGAAACCCAAAGGTTAACACTTACTGACGGATATCCTATTATACAGAAAACCGTATTAGGATACGTGGTCTCTGGAAGGGCCACTTCCCAACCGCCGGAGACAGTAGTGTGTCACGTAGCTGCTGATCACGACCTCAATGCACAATTGGAGCGAATGTGGGAGGTCGACGATTTCGATGTTGAACGAGCGCTAACGCAGGAAGAACAGTATGTTGAAGACCATTTTATTCGCACTGTATACCGTGACGACAGTGGACGTTACGTGGTACGACTACCACTTAGGGAGTCACAGGTCTAATTTCTTGGTGATTCCTACAAGCCTGCTGTAAATAGATTGTCGGCGATGGAGAGACGTTTCGCTAAGGATAACGAGCTGCGTGAGGAGTACAAGCAGTTTATGGATGAGTATGTTAAGCTGGGGCATATGGGAGAGAGTTCTCGCGTCGCGGGCCCGCAGTTTTATCTCCCGCATCACACTGTACGACGACCTGAAAGCACGACCACAAAAACCAGGGTCGTGTTTGATGCCAGCACCAAATCGCATGGTCAAATGTCGCTGAACGAAGTTCTTTTCACTGGTCCAACGGTTCAACCAGCGCTGCTCGCCGTGGTAGTGAACTTCCGGTTCCCCGGGTACGTGTTCTCCGCCGACGCCGAGAAATTGTTTCGGCAAGTGTGGGTGCATCCGGATGATCCGAAAATTCCTGTCGGTCGTTTGGCGATCGGATTCATCACTACCAATGAAGAATTATCACATGAAGACCGTGACGTATGGACTAGCCTGTTCCCCTTATCAAGCTGCCTGTGTATTAAACAAGCTAGCCGAGGATGATGGCGATCGATATCCACTAGCCGCACCAGTAATTAAGAAGCGTTTCTATGTGGATGATGTCCTCGCTGGAGGCGACGACTTAGAAGAGGTTGCAGAAACATGCCGTCAACTACAGGATCTGCTCGCCCGAGGGGGTTTACCCTTCGTAAGTGGTGTGCTAATGAGTCAAACGTGTTACGCCACATATCCAAAGAACTCTGTGGAAACCCTGGTCCAACGGAAATAGGACTCAGAGCGGAAACGAAACGAGCTACCTTGGGTTACAATCGAGCGCCAATCATAGTTTTTTTCAGCTCCCCGGTCTACAAATTAGAAAGGTTACCAACGGACGCGATGTAGTGTGTAAGATCTGAAGTTTTTACACCCCTGGACTATCTGAATAGAGACCGATCAGCACCCGTACACCAACCCTTGGCCCAAGGTTATGGGGCAATACGTGAAATTAGGAATGAGGAATACCCAGATCAAGAAAGTCAGTGGTGGCAGCCGTTTCGCATTAAATTAGCTCAACGGGAGAAATTACCGTTTCCCGACACGTGGTTCCCAACTGCGACCAGGATTACCAGCTGCATTCCCGGATAAAAATAACCATACAATGACAATACAATAATATAAACTAACATTACAATCTATTGCCGAACATGAATCTTATTGTTCACGTATTGGATAAATGAAAAATGCATATTGTCATTACAATAGATCTACTATTCACCCTACATGCAAGAATTTTCAACAATTGTGAAACAATACAATCAATAGTAATTGACTCAGATTTGTTCGGGAAAAAATGATTTTTTCTATAGTTAAGATACATAACAACCCCCTTATTCTATTGTCGATGGCTCAATTAACATTAAATTCTATTGTGGAAACAATATCTCCTATTGTCATTTTATTGTCATGAACAATAATATGAATTGTACACACTATTGATTCTATTGTATGGTTACAATACATTTAATTGTAAATCTATGAGAACTTTTTTACGGGCTTACTCCAGCAGAAATCGAAAAGGCGTTGAAATCCATGGTGCGCCTAGCTCAGGTAAATAGTTTTCCCAAGGAAATCCAACTTCTTAAACGCCTTAAGCTCGAACCCACACGACCGATTGGATATGATAGCAAATCTCCGTTGAAAAATCTGAACATTTTCCAAGATCAGTCGGACCTTTTGCGCCTGGATGGCCGATTGAAGAACGCTGCTTGTCCGTATGATTCGAAATTCCCTCTGATTTTACCAGCTAACCATCAAATCGGCTTCTTAATTGCGCGCTCTTTACATGTAAGGACGGCACATGCAGGACCTGCATTACTACTAGCGACCATGCGCCAGAGGTTTTGGCCGATGCGTGGACGTGAACTAGTCCGAAAGGTTGTTCGAAAGTGCATAACTTGCTTCCGCTGCCGACCGGCTGATTACCACCAGCAGATGGCACCACTACCAGCGGTCAGAGTAGTCCCATCCAGAGTATTTTCCAAGGCTGGACTAGACTACTGCGGGCCATTTAACGTTCGTCCGTTGTATGGGACGGGGGCCAATGTTAAGATGTACGTCGCGATTTTCGTTTGCCTGGCGGTAAAAGCGGTACATTTCGAAATTGTTCCGAACCTTACGTCCGTCGCGTGTATTAACGCGAAAAAACGGTTCATAGCTCGACGCGGTCGGTTAATCGAGCTACAATGCGATAACGCGACAGCTTTCGTCGGGGCTGATCGCGAGTTGAGATTGTTGCGTCGTCAGTATCTCGAACAGTTCAGAACAGACGAATGGAAGAACTATTGTCTCGATTCCGGAATATCCTTCCGCTTCATTTCTGCTCGCTCTCCGCATTTCGGAGGTCTGTGGGAGGCCGGAGTAAAGTCGTTCAAATACCATTTTCGACGGATTTTCACTGCAAACTCCTATACCTTGGACGACGGCAACGACTCATATCAAAAGCATACTAAACTCCCGGCCTCTCACTCCTCTCACCGATCATCCAGATGACCTAGCTGTGCTGACGCTCGGCTACTTCTTGGTCGGGGAACCGATGTTTTCCATCCCGGAGCCGGATGTTACGAATGACCAGGTGTCTCGGCTTTCTCGATTGCAGGAATTGCGCCTTGCAGTTCAAAATTTCTGGAAACGTTGGTCTAGGGACTATATTTGCCAACTACACCAACGATCCAAATGGCGGACTCCTTCACCAAACATCAACAAGGGAGCTCTGGTCCTTCTGAAACAGGAGGATCTTCCATCGTTCATGTGGAACATTGGAAGAGTTGAAGAAACGTACACGGGAGCCGATGGTCTGGTGCGTGTAGTTCTAGTGCGTACGAACCGCGGCGTCTACAAACGGGCAGTTACTGAGGTTCGAGTTTTGCCAATCGATGTCAATGATGAAGATCAACTGCATCCGAGCTAGGATAACAGACGATGATAGTTAATAAATATGATAATATTTTCCTAATTTTTTTGATCTGTAAAGTAATATGTATAACAGTTTTTTGATAACAAACACTATTATAGGAAATAGAGCTCTTTCATGCATAACCTTCCTTCACCTACTACTACAAACCGAATTGAATTGTATTTTTTCCCAAGTCAGTTGAAGTATAACTCTTGTTTGAAACACACGATCGCTAGAGTTTTACTTACAGCACCAAATCTGAAAGTGAGGAACATTTCTCGTTGTCGTTCGAACAATTGGTCGCGAAGGTGTCCACTTTCAGTCGCGTTGATCACCATCAGTCATCGCAAGTCACCGGTTAATAAGTCTCGTCTCTGAACAATTTCTTTTCCAGATAGTCTTCAAATTTGCAGGATTTCGCATCCCTCTGCAGTTCCGTGATGAATTCCATGATCGTTTCTCCTTCTTTTTGCTTGCGGGACCGGAACTTCCACACCTCCACCATTTTGAGTGGTTCCGGGTCGAAAAATGCACCTATCGTAGTAACCAACTCATGATAAGTTTTGTCTTCTGGTTCCGCAGGGGTAACATGGTCGCACAACAAATCATAGGTAGACGCTCCCATGTAGTGTAGTAATAAATCTTTCCTTCTGTCGTCTGGAACCTCAAAACATCCGGAACGCTCCTTCGAGGCGCTTCACCCATTTGTGCAATTTCGGATCGATAGTGAAATTCGTCACAGTGTTTCTCACAGCTAAATTCCCTTCTACAGGACCTCAATTCGCCATTTTCCCTCGTTGAAATATTCACCTCTTCCTTGTATCGGTTACAATAGAAGCAGTATAGTAGCGAATTTGTCTTCCTTTTCGTAATGCACAAACCGACGTCCAAATAAGTTCGAAGTTCGCAGCAACAGCAGCTAGGACACGCACACCCTTGAACGTAACAATGGTGCGGCCCTATGACGATAACTCTTGCACTTGTAGTACTACCGCTAAAGTTCGTCTGGAAGAGCCCAAACGCGTAGCACTTTCCACGAGCAGTTCCAGAAGAAAACGGCACGACTCCTTCTAGCATTAAAATCAATCTTCCTCCGCCGGTACCTTACTTTCGGTATCGAAACTTCACCGCGTATCCTTATTTTGGTCCATATATATTCTCTCGAGCGCAGATTCTTCCGTCGCGTCGCCAAAAACTGTTGTAATCGATGGCCAAGTTTCGGATAAATGGCAAAGGAAAACTCGTGTTACTCGTTCGGTTGTTCGTACAAAAGTAAAGTTTATTTCGATAGCTTTTCTAACCTGATAATAAATGACATTGTTGGAGTAGAGACCGGCAAGCTTGCGGGTGCGTAAAAGCAAACTACGTAAATTAGGATAATTCTTAACAGAGTGATTAGCCATGAATAACTCTTAGAAGGTTAGAAGTTATTCACATAGCAGATTGTTCAAACGCAATCGTAGTAGGTGCATGTGCATGAAGGTTAGAAGGTTATTCACATAGCAGCGTGTACAAACGAAATCGTAGTAGGTGCATGTGCATGGTCGATTCAGTTATTTGACGGATTTTGCAGAACACAGTTGTGCTGGCGTGAGTGCAGAATGTCGCGAAGAATGGAGTCGAAGCCTCCAAGTCCTCGACCAGGTCACGACAATCCTGCAGCGGGTAGGTAGAAATCCAATAGTAAGATGTAGAATAGTAAAAAAATCATTTCCGACAGAATGGCGGAGAAGAACTTGACCCTTTTGGTAGGCTCTCTGACAGAGATAGGCTGTGGAGGGTGAAAAAAGAACTAGAGCTGAAAAAATACCTCTTCGATGGAAGGGCGGAGGAGGTTAAGACCCTTTCGGTAGGCTCTCTGACGGAGATGGGCAGTGGAGTAGGCCGAAGAGGGTGAAAAAAAAATTAAAGCCGAAAAAATACCTCTCCGACGGAAGGGCGGAGGAGGTAAGGCCCCTTTCGGTAAGCTCCCTGACGGGGATAGGCAGTGGAGTAGGCCGAAGAGGATGAAAACAATAAACTAGAGCTGAAAAATACCTCTCCGACGGAAGGGCGGAGGAGGTTAAGACCCTTTCGGTAGGCTCCCTGATGGATGGGCAGTGGAGTAGGCCAAAGAGGGTGAAAAAAAACTAGAGCTGATAAAAATTCTACTCTGACGGAAGGACGGAGTTGGTTTAGACCTTTGCGGTAGGCTTCCTGTCAGAGATGGGTGGTTGAGTAGGCCAGAGGACAAAAAAAAACTCAGGTGGAAGAGTAGGGACGGATAAGTTGCTGATGACTATTTTGAATTTTGAATATCACATAATAATGTTTTTGGTGTAATGATTCAACATGGGTGCTTTGAATGGTGATTGGTCTCCTGTTATGGACAGTTTTCTAGAAACCAATGAAAGAATTGGAATTATTTGCACTTATTTATGACTAGTTGACAGAAAACCATTTTTGTAGATATATGATGATGATGATGATGTATGTTAATAATGTAACAACTAAATTAAATGTTTTTGTGATAATTCTCAGTTGTTTATTTTCTGTACCTTACTTTCAAATAATGAATGATTGCAAATGAAACTTGAATCCTTCCAATTGAAACTTGAAACGTTCCATTAGATGCCTGTAACGTTTTATGCAAAGTTCGGAAAGCTGCACATTTTTCAAATGCAAATTTTAACTTTCCGGCTGAAAGCATAGAATGCTTCCAAATGAAACTTTAAACCACTCTGATTGAAGCCTGGAACGCTTTCAAGGAAACAATTTAGTACCCTGTAATACCAGCTTGTGTTCAAGTGCAGCTTCAGGTGCAGCTTGCAAAAAATCTACGTTAAGTTTGCAAAGTTTCCTAGTATAGATTTCAAAGCTTCCACGTGAAGCTTAAATAGTATTTTAGTGAAGCTTTAATTGTTTTCTAGTGAAGCTCGGAAAGCATTTAAGTGAAGCCCGAAGTTCACATGCTTCAAGTGAAAATTGGAAAGCTTCCAAATAAAAGTTTCGAACTTTCCAATTGAAAATATAGAGGGCAGCTTTCAATTAAAAATTGCAATATCTCTCTAATTGAAGCTTAGAACGTTTCTTGGTGTAAATTTTATACCATCTTATTCATGCTTAGACAGATGCAAATGGAAATTTGGAAACTTTTTAACCAGTCAACAGAAATTTTGAATTGAAGAAAGATTACAAAGCTTACAACTGATGCACGCACAGATATCAAGTGAAGCTTGCAAATCTTACAAATGAAGCTTGCAAAGCTTTCAAATTAAGCCTGAAAAGCTTTAAAGTTAAGCTCGAAATGATTTCAAGTTAAACTAAGAAACATTGTTTTTGAAGCTTGGAAAGCTTGTACCTTCTAATAGAAGCTTGGAAAGCATCAAAATGAGCCTTGCAAAACTTCTGTGAAACTGTGAAACTTTAAATAGGAGCTTTGAATGCTTTCTAGTGAAGATTTCAAGTGTTTTTCAAGTGAAACGTTTGAATTAAAGCTTGAAATGTTTCCATGTCAAGCGTGCAAAGAGTATAAGTCAAGCTTGAAACGCTTGCTAGAGAATATAGAAACAGTTCAAAGTGAATCCTTAATAGATGTAAATTAAGTGACTTCTTAAAATCTTGATAGATTTTTCAGTGCATGGTAATTTTAAATTTGATTTTAATATCAACAACGTAAAACATGGTGTTGTTGGTATCGATGTTGTAAAGAATGATTGAAATTATAATTGAAATATTTTAGTTTCTCTCTGTAACGCAAAAGAGGAAGGAAAATAAGAAAAGTATTAGATATGTGAGCTGTCACCTGTTTGAAGTTAGTCGTTTCATCAATTGAACATTGACTCATACGCCAAAATTTAAGTACAAAACATAATGATTTTGGAGTTGCCAATGGCAATTAAATTTGGTGCGATAGATGAAGATAGTGGTTATATTAAACCGAATTTTGACTTACCATTAGTGATAATCGGTTTTATTAATACCAAAAATCAGCGATTTGATATTGGTTCACTGTTGTAGAGCCACTTTTGTTCGAAGTACACCTTGCAGCCTGCACTTTGCAATAGATTCTTGCGCTTGTCAGTACTAGAATCTTTGTTTTTGTTTTGATTCACTGTGTTTTTTTGACAGAATATTTGAAAGTGTGTTGGTATGAATTACGTTATTAGTGGCGCATCATTAGGCTTAAGGACCGAGCTTGGGACAGATGTACTGGTACTTCTTGAGCCAAAAACTATATCCTATTTTATCTTGACTATCCAACCCCTGTTAATACCGTAAGCATTAAAAAAATCACTTCTTTGATGACATGGCATATGTTTCCATAATAGTTAAGGATTTCTTATTTGTTTTATGCAGTATGTCCCATAAATAAAATACGAAAATCCATACCTCAGTTTCAAATAATTTTTTTCATAGAAAATGATAAAAAAAATCATAATTTTATTTAAGGAATCGTTTATTAAGCCTTTCATGATTACTGTACTCAATACGTCCAACATTTTTCTCGATCACTTTCTCCAAACGGGGACGGAATCGAGAGCATACCTACTCAATGGATGAGTCAGTCATCGAGTTCCATGCCTTGGTAATGGAATCTTTCAGGGCGCTCACACTGGGGTGAGAACGTTCACAGGCCTTAGCCTGAACATATCCCATATTGAGTATTCCAAAGGATTCAAGTCCGGGCTACTAGGAGGCCAAATGTCCTTTGGCTAAAATTCCATGTTTTCCTTCAGCCACGCTTGAGTCCTTTATGAGGTATGACACGGTGCTCCGTCCTGTTGGAAAATGACGTGTTGGTGTGCTCGAAAGTTGGCTTTCATCCATGGCAGAACGTGGTCCTTCAAAATGTTCATGTAAACCTCGGTATTAACTTTTAATCCAGCTTTGATAAATACTGGATGCATTTTCAAGCCATTAAACGCAACTGCCCCGAAAACCATGACTCCGGCCGGATTTTTGGTTGTAAACTTGAATTTTACGTTCTCGGGAACATCTTCAATCTTCTTCGGTGAAATAAACCTGCCTGTACGTGTGTTAGATACGGGATGTCCTGTCGGCAAATGCACCGGTTTTTTTTTTGACATTTTTGATATTTGAAATCAATGGTCGGTTCGTTAGTTCAAGTAGTCTGTTTTTTTTAAGCTTGTTTCATGGTGAAATAGAATGTTGTTGTCTTGCAATTATTATTATATTCATAATATTTTGAAATTGTTTTTTTCAATAATTGCACTAGTCAGAATTAAAAATTAAATGGAATGTGGGTATATTATTATATTTTTCATCGAAAAATGTCATAATCCACGTACCCCTAAAATACCCTATTGAAGATGACGATAAAGTACAATTTTTTTATGTAAAGAAAGAAAATAGATAACAATTGAACATAATATTCAAAGCAGCGGAGTTATGCAAACTTACTTTAAAACTGGAGGCTGTATTAGCTTTTTCGATTTATGTAAATCGCACAGAAAAACAGTTTTAGAGGTAGCTTGCTGCGATTCCTAGTTTGGTCCGAGAAATGTTTCCTGTTGTTTTTTTCTTGCTGTCTTTGACATTACTATTAATTAGACCACAAAAAAAAGTTAATTCAAATGATTTAAAGGAGGGGAAGAATGTGGTAGATGTAATATGTCAATGGTAATATGGAAAATAAAAATAATAGTATTTGAAGGGTCAAAAATAAATGAAAATTGTTATATATATTTTGTTTGAGTGATTCGCCTTGAACGTAGTAATAACTCTCAAGAAGGTTATTCACATAGCAGCGTGTTCAAACGAAATCGTAGTAGGTGCATGTGCATGATTGATTTAGTTATATTATATATAGATTATAGATATATTTGACGGATTTTGCAGAGCTCAGTTGTGCTGGCGCGAGTGCAGAACGTCGCGAAGAATGGAGTAGAAGCCTCCAAGACACTGGAGATATTGTATGAATTTGTAAACCATTTCCCAAAATTATGAAATAAATAGCTACATTAGACATAAATCGTTCATGCTTGTTTTAGTACAGATTTTAGGTGCCCTAATTTAAGCCTTAAACGACAGATCTTTTTTTCGCTCAGGGCTACCTTAAAACTAGTTTTTTGAACTTTCTGTTAACTTATGTACTTTTTATCAGTTCCACATGGCGCAGAACATTTTTGATATCTTTAAAATACGTATCTACTCTACATATGGTAGCAACTTTTATACTCATAATTTTGATATTATTTTTGCAAAATATGCTTTTCAATAAAGTGAAAATGTGTGTAATAACACGAAACGCCATTAATTTCATCGAAGCTTTTGACATGAACATGGAAATTTCAGAACCGGAACTCTTGGGTTTAATTCCTTTATAAGTCATTTTAGGAATATTTTTCATTATGGAATAATCTTCATTATGGAATATTTTTCATTATTTCAAGATTTTTTCACTTGTTTTTTTGTGTAACTGAGTTTACACAAGCTTATTATATTATGATTTTTTTGGTTTATTTTTATTTTTTATCATTATAGACTAAATCACATAATAAATATATTTATGAAAACATAATTATTAAGTTTTATTGTCAGTATTGTAATTGTAAACTTGTTCAAATAGTAGTATTATCGTAATATCAAATTGAATGAAAGTTTTGATTATGCTTAGTACATGTCAATTTTTCATCTGAAATTTTTTTTTTGAGTTTATCGAAAGATTTTAGAAAGAAAGTGTACAAGCGAATGTTGAATCATATGGATATTTCAGTGAGTTAGCCCCTTTGTCATATTGTGTTTGTGTTTCGGTGTTTCGGAAGGTGGGTGTCGGAGAGTGTTTCTGTGAGCATATCTGTCAAAACTACAATTGAAAATCGGCAACCCTGAACTTTTTTGACGTTTAATCTACGCACACTAACGCATCATCTGAATCATCATCAGTGCAAACGAGAGGGAAACAAAGCAGTCAGACATCAAACAATCGATTCGTGTAAGTGGTGCCAGAAATGAATTTATCTTTCATGTGCTGGCGAGATGGCTGAAGTGTGTTTTGAGGGTGTTAACAGATGGTGGCCGAGTGACTTACCGCCTGGGATATTTATTTTTTCAGCGTCATACTACGTTAATATAAATTGTATTGTATACGCCAAACGAAGCGACAAAATACTCTGAGCAACTTCCTGGTTCCATCTTAACACCAAAACGTGCAAAAACGTGCGAAAACATTTTTGACCGGCTTTTTACAAAACTACCCCACTATGCCTTGCCGTATTACCTAGTATGGCTCACACACACACACACACACACACACACACACACACACACACACACACACACACACACACACACACACACACACACACACACACACACACACACACACACACACACACACACACACACACACACACACACACACACACACACACACCCCCCCCCATACGGTGGGATCGGGCGTGAGCGACGCCTGCGGTAGTGCTACGGGATCGGAGGCAGGTGGCACCAAGCTAGGCGTGGCCATGGATGGGCCAGAACTCATCCGGGCCATGGATAGGATGCGGGAAACCATTCCTAAGGTGATGAAGGTCTCGGAGCAGTTGGATGCGATCATCGACTTTACGTCGTCGCGCAACAACATTGCGAAAGACCTAAAGTTGAGCCTTCTTAGGCTACGCATGACAGTGCAGGCTGCATGCAAGGAGAGGGAGGAGCTGGAGGCAAAACTGCTAGCCGAGCAAAGTGACAAAGAGTTGGCACGGCTAGCGGCCACCGAAAGGGCGAGGGACATTGCCTCGAAGCAGACGCAGACGGAACCATCCGTCTCCGTCGGAGAGTCCACCCTATCCATGGGGGCGGGGACCTCCAAGTGGGCTAGGCAGTCCGCGGGCGAGACGGCACCCGGTGCTTCTAAGAAGCGCATCGTGTCGGAAGCCCCAAAGGGGAAACGAACCTATGCGAACGTGGCGGCGGGGTCAGAGGGTCCATCCTCGCGACCAGCTTCGGCCTCTCGCAAAGAGAGAGGCCCCGGCGCTAAGCTTTGCGCGAAAGGCGCGACGACCAGCTCACGTGTTGTCTCAAGCGCCGAAGAGGGCCCGAGCGGCAGGGCCCCAACGACAACAACAGCCATAACCAGCACGGAGGCAGATGCCAGTGCTTGGAGGGGGACAAGCGATGACCCCAGGTGGGGCAGGGAAGCCCCATGGAATAAAGTGAGAAAAAAGAGGAATAAAACAAGAAAAGAAAAAGATAAGCGACAGGTGGCTCGCAAGCGTAACCGCGGAGAGGCCCTCATCGTTAAGACCGAGGCGTCAAAGTTCTCCGAGGTCTTGAAAGCGATGCGCGGGGAAGCTAAACTTGCAGGCCTAGGCGTCGACGTGCGGAGTATACGCCGTACCCGCACCGGCGAAATGCTCCTGGAGCTTAAAAAAGCGACAACGCTTAAGGGCCCGGCGTATAGAGACCTGGCAAAACAGGCCTTAGGTGAGGGTGTGGAGGTGCGCGCCCTCGTCTCGCAGGTGACGATCCAGTGTAAAAACCTGCAGAAGGTGTGGCAGCACTAGCCACAAGGCGCGGGATTGCAAAGGTCCCCCCAAATGCTTGATGTGCGCCGGGAAATCGGACGATAAGCACGTCAGGGGGGGGGGGGGGGGCAAGTGCCCGGCCGCTAAGGGTATACCAACGAGCCAACCGTAATGCAGGTAACCCAACTAAACCTGAACCATTGTGAGGCAGCCCAGCAACTGCTGTGTCAGACAGTTAGCGAGTCGGCATCGGATATCGCCATAATTTCCGACCCATACCGCATCCCATCCGGCAACGGGAACTGGTTTGCGGACAGGTCTAATATGGCGGCCTTATGGACGACGGGCAAGCACCCGGTTCAGGAGGTTGTGTCCAACACAAACGAAGGCTTCGTGGTTGTAAAAGTGAATGGAGTGTTCTTCTGCAGCTGCTACGCACCGCCAAGGTGGTCGATCGAACAGTTTTCCAATATGCTCGATCGGATGACAACGGAGCTAACTGGCCTGAACCCGTTGGTAATAGCGGGGGACTTCAACGCTTGGGCGCTCGAGTGGGGGAGCCGCCTTACCAACCCTAGGGGCCAGATTCTTCTGGAGGCCTTGGCTAGGCTCAATGTAGACCTAGCCAACGTGGGTACCAAGAGTACCTACCATAGAAACGGAGCGGAATCGATTATCGATATAACATTTAGCAGTCCTGGGCTAATTAGCAATTGGAGGGTGGATGATGGCTACACCCATAGCGACCACTTGGCGGTACGTTATTGTATCGTCCACAATACAAGGCAGCGTGCGGAAGGAGGAGCATCCACTCCATTCGCCCGCAGATGGAGGACGTCCTACTTTGATGTAGAGGTTTTTAAAGAGGCGCTTGAGAGGGAACGAAACTTACGCGAAACCCAGGAACCTTGCGGCGAAAGACTCGTTATGACACTTACACGAGCGTGCGATGCGACCATGCCGAGGGAAGTCAAACCGAGGAATGGAAGATCGCCGGTGTATTGGTGGACGGAGTCGATCGCCGACCTCCGAAGAACATGCCTCCACGCAAGACGGAGGGTGCAAAGAGCGCGGTCAGACACCGATAGAATCGAGCGTAGAGGGGCGCTAGTCGCCGCGAAGGCCGCACTAAAGAGGGAGATAAAGGCCAGCAAGCGAGCCTGCTTCGAGGGTCTGTGTCAGAAGGCCAATACGAATCCGTGGGGTGACGCCTACCGGGTTGTAATGGCCAAAACCAGAGGATCGGCGGCTCCAACCGAGCGTTCACCAGAGCTGCTGCAGGTGATCGTTGGGGGACTCTTTCCGAGCCACGACCCAAGTCCATGGCCCCCCGCCGCCGTAGACGTGTCCCATGACCATTGTTCCAGTATCCCAGACCTTAACGCTGTCATAGCGACGGAAGGGTGGACGGCTCAGCCGAACACCCGTGACCACGTGGGCACCGACAACGGCACAACGGGGGTCGGCGACGAGGCGACGGTGACGAATGATGAACTCATTGCGATAGCAAAGTCGCTAAAGGTGAACAAAGCGCCGGGACCGGATGGTATTCCGAACCTGGCCATCAAGACGGCTATTTTGCTGGATCCCGAAATGTTCAGGGTGGTGATGCAAAAGTGTCTGGACGAGGGCGTCTTCCCGGACGCCTGGAAAATTCAGACCCTTGTGTTGCTACCAAAGACAGGGAAGCCACCAGGAGATCCATCGGCATATAGACCAATATGTCTGTTGGATACAGCGGGTAAGGTGCTCGAGAGGGTAATCCTCAACAGACTGACAACATACACGGAGGGTATAGGCGGTCTTTTAAGTAATCAGTTTGGCTTCCGTAAAGGGAAGTCGACGGTGGATGCCATCCTGTCCGTCACTAAGACGGCCGAGGTGGCAATCCAGCGCAAGAGGCGAGGAGTACGATACTGTGCGGTGGTCACCCTTGACGTGAGGAATGCGTTCAATAGCGCCAGTTGGGCGACTATCGCCGACTCGCTCCAACGCCTTCAGGTGCCTGGGTACCTGTACGAGATTCTCGGAAGCTACTTCCAGAATCGCGTACTGGTATATAATACAGAGGCAGGCCAGAAACGTGTGCAGATCACCGCAGGCGTCCCGCAAGGTTCGATCCTGGGTCCGGTGTTATGGAACACGATGTACGACGAGGTACTGCGGCTTGAGTTCCCGAGCGGGGTAAAGATTGTCGGGTTCGCAGACGACATCACCCTGGAGATATGTGGTGAATCCATCGAGGAGGTCGAGTTAACGGCCTCACACTCCATTGGCATTGTGGAGAGATGGATGAGCTCCAGGCAATTGGAGCTAGCCCACCATAAGACCGAGGTCATGGTGGTGAACAATCGGAAATCGGAGCAACATGCGACGATTAGTGCAGGTAACTGCACAGTAGAATCGAAGAGGTTCTTGAGGTATCTTGGGGTTATGATCGACGACAAGCTGTCCTTTGTCAGTCACGTCGATTACGCTTGCAAGAAAGCCTCTATGGCTATATCGGCATTATCCCGCATGATGTCGAATAGCTCGGCGGTGCAAGGGAGTAAGCGTAAACTCCTGGCCAGTGTCGCCCTGTCCATACTTAGGTACGGCGGGCCGGCATGGATCACCGCCTTGAGTACCAAGAACTACGCAAATAAGCTCGAGAGTACACACAGGCTTATGTGCCTAAGAGTGGTGAGTGCATACCGAACGGTATCACGCGACGTGGTCTGCGTCCTAGCGGGGATGATGCCAATAGGCATTGTCATTAAAGAGGACGTAGAGTGCTTCGAGCAACGTGGAACAAGAGGTATCCGAAAGAGCCGCATCCATGGTTAAGTGGCAGAGGGAATGGAACAACTCCACCAAAGGTCGGTGGACCCACAGACTAATCCCGGAATTAACCGGGTGGGTCGGTAGGCGACACGGAGAAGTGAACTTCCGCTTAACGCAGATATTGTCTGGCCACGGCTGTTTTAGACAATACCTGCACAAATATGGGCATGCACAGTCCTCCGCATGCAGTGAGTGCGCGGGAGTCGAAGAAACTGCAGAACATGTGTTTTTCGCATGTCCTCGCTTCGACGGCTCGAGATCCGACATGATGGCCGTCTGCGGTCACGACACGACTCCGGATAACTTGTCCAGAGGATGTGTCAAGACCGGGACGTCTGGGACGCGGTATGCGTAGCAGCCTCCCAGATCGTCCTTGATTTCCAACAAAAATGGCGAAACGACCAAAGGCAGGTCGCAGGGACCACCTAACTACTAAAGCCCTAAGTAGTTAGACATAGTGGGTGCTTAACAAGCACAATAGCCCCCTCCCCGAAGTAATACCGAAAGGTGGTTCCGGGGAGGGTCCAGGGCTAAAGGCACGGGTGGGTTTTTAGTGGGTCGAGGAGTTGGCACCCTCATTCCCACACCCTGAGTTGTTCAGGTGTCTGGTTGCAGATTTTCCATCCCGCCAAAAAAAAAAAAAGGAACACACACACACACACACACACACACACACACACACACACACACACACACACACACCACACACACAACTCATACACATTTGGAATAATTTGGTTATATTGCAAGATCTATTACAGCACGAGGGGCACGCAATAGCTTGAAATTATGCGTTGGTTTGAAGGTACAAGCAATAGTATTTATTGTAATTAATCACGTAATTCTCTTACTTTACTGAATGTTATAAAACAATAGTCAATATGACACTAGCGATTTGAAATTGGTTTACCTTTGTAGTACCCCTTGGACCGAAGTACAGCTTGCAGCCTGCAACTTGCAATGCATTCTTGCGCCTTGCGGGACTAGAATCTTAGTTTTTGTTTTAATTCGCTGGGTTGTTTTGACAGAATATTCGATGGTGTGTTCGTGTGATTTACATTATTGGGGGCGAATCATTAAGCTTGGGGCTCAGGTTAGGAACGATGTGCTGGTACTTCCTGAGCCAAAATATGTATCCATTTTCTTCTTGACTGAGGCGTATTTTATACATTATTCATGCGCATTTGATTTCAGTTATTTTTGTATCCGTGTAGACGAGGTGATAATGACCATATTAAAACATTAAGCAGCAACTTTTATACTCATAATTTTGATATTATTTTAACAAAATATGCTATTTAATAACGTGAAAATTTGTGTAATAACACGAAACGCCATTAATTTCATCTAAGCTTTTGACATGTACATGGAAATTTCAGAACCGGAACTCTTGGGTTTAATTCCTTTATAAGTCATTTTAGGAATATTTTGCATAATGGAATAATCTGCATTATGGAATATTTTTCATTATTTCAGGATTTTTTCGCTTGTTTTTTCGTGTAACTGAGTTTACACGAGCTTATTATATTATAATTTTTTTGTTTTTTTTTAATTTTTTATCATTATAGACTAAATCACATAATAAATATATTTATGAAAACATAATTATTAAGTTTTATTGTCAGTTTTGTAATTGTAAACTTGTTCAAATAGAAGTATTATCGTAATATCAAATTGAAAGAAAGTTTTGATTATGCTTAGTACATGTCAATTTTTCATCTGATATTTTTTTTTAGTTTATCGAAAGATTTTAGAAAGAAAGTGTACAAGCGAATGTTGAATCATATGGATATTTCAGTGAGTTAGCCCCTTTGTCATATTGTGTTTGTGTTTCGGTGTTTCGGAAGGTGGGTGTCGGAGAGTGTTTCTGTGAGCATATCTGTCAAAACTACAATTGAAAATCGGCAACCCTGAACTTTTTTGACGTTTAATCTACGCACACTAACGCATCATCTGAATCATCATCAGTGCAAGCGAGAGGGAAACAAAGCAGTCAGACATCAAACAATCGATTCGTGTAAGTGGTGCCAGAAATGAATTTATCTTTCATGTGCTGGCGAGATGGCTGAAGTGTGTTTTGAGGGTGTTAACAGATGGTGGCCGAGTGACTTACCGCCTGGGATATTTATTTTTTCAGCGTCATACTACGTTAATAGAAATTGTATTGTATACGTCAAACGAAGCGACAAAATACTCTGAGCTATTTCCTGGTAAGGCACCTTAACACCAAAACGTTCAAAAACGTGCGAAAACATTTTTGACCGGCTTTTTACAAAACTGCCCCACTATGCCTTGCCGTATTACCTTGTATGAAGTTTGGAATCACTAGTTTTTACACATTGAGGTTGTATGTTACTTCCAAAAATCATTTGCTGGTTCGCTGCGAATTTACAGCTCATCCGAAATAACGGAATAGCTACCTCGGGTGGTCACTTATACGCATGCTGATTAAATAAAGCTTACCCGTCAAAAGTTGGCATGACTGTAAGGAAGCGGTATGTTAGTTTATTTTTTAAATTTTATTTATTTATTTATTGTCGTGATCAAATGAAGACCAGTTTTATTTGCTTGCCCAACTAATTTATCTCCGATGCAACGAGGTAAAGAGTGCCATGAGCCTATGCACGCTATAAAAAAAATGACTTTTACTGTGAGCCATGTTTTCAAGCGTCCTGTGACAGTGAGTGAGACAACACCAAAACGCGGCTCACAGTAAAAGTCAAAAAGACAAAACAATTATAGCAGCGTGCACAGGCTCATGTATGGTTTTCAGGGTATAAATGGCATATTCTCACTACAAATCTCGCCAAAGCGGCCCTACAAGTTTCGCGAAAACTAACTTGGCATGGTTTATTTTTTTTTTCTCTGTTCGGGACATAAACCACTGCGACCAGTAATTTGATCTATTGTAGTATATCCCATATCCTTTGTTTAGTGCATGTCGAGTTACTTCATCAGTATTGAGAAATGATGAAGTATTCGGTGTTGCTACAGTTGTCATTGTTTATTTTGTTGGCAATGAACCGAGTTTTATTGAAAATTTCCGCTATTTAAACCCTTTGAGGAGTAAGAGCACTCTTCAAAGGTGCACCCCTTTATCAGTCAAAACCGGATTGATTGCAAAGAATACAAACTATGACTCCGATACTGACCATGCATCAGAACCCTAGTCATAACGTATTCAAACTGTAGAGCATCAAATAGAAAATGAGCATTCACATAAATGAAGACTAACCATGTTTTCCTTATTCCAAGCTCATTCTCGGTGGCTCAATCCGAGTATTGTCACTTTTCACAATACATAAAATGTAATAAGGACTAAAATATGTTCCTTTGACTACAAAAAACAAATATGTTCCCTCGTTTGAATTGATTCGGAATAGGGTTCGGTGGTAGATTTGATACCCCGTTACCGCACCACGAAAAGGTGATCTACCAGCGTTACGGGTCAACATGGCATGGTTGATAGGTAAATATACATTAAACCTTATTTAGTTTGCAGAAACTAAGGAAATTTAATCAAAAAGTATCAAATATGTTTTAAACATGGTTTCCTTAAGTGGCACAAAGTTAAAATTTGTTTTGTTGGCGGTCCTAATTAAAATTAGATGGTCCGAAAGAAAATAAAAAAAAGTTCGTTTCCAAGAAAATGTTCGATGACATCCTAACCGAGACGAAACATACGAGACTCAGACGACATACGATGAAATATTGCTGCACCTTATAAAATTGTGACTAGTAAAAATATATTGAAAGAACGCGAACCCAGTCGCTAGCATAAGTGGCCTGCAAAACTCAACAAATTAGGGATTTCTTTCTGTGTTAAAACCAACGTTTAAAATATCCCATATCTGGTTTTACGTTATGTATGGCTTGAATACATTACATTTTTCTTGGTCTAACCGAAGCACAGACTGTTTAGCTAATATCGAATTACCATTTGTACATCTATCGAGCTTTACATAATTTGTCTGTACAGCTGGTTTTGGTTGAATTGTAAGGCTACTATTAGTCTGTGGATGTTCAGTATTAGATTGAGGGCTTTCAGCATTACTTTGGATATTATTTTCAGGGTTGACCTTTTTGACTTCGGTGTATTGCGTGTTATTTAAAACCGATGTGGTATTGTGAGTAAGCTTCTTTGAATCGTTTATTTTTTTAGATCTTTTCCATTTCATCCTCCTGTTTTGAAACCATATTTTCACCTGAAAAAAAGTAAGCAGAGTATTGTTATCGTCAATCATAACATTCTATTTTCATTTTTCAAAAGTAACAGAACACGAAAATATAGAACAATTGAGTTACGCGTGGAATTTGCTAAAATCAAGTCGCATTTTGCCTTTTTACAGTCATACGGGTGCATATCAATCACCATCACCAAGGCGGTTGTAGTAGGTCAGGTAGGCTTTCCCACCCAACCCAACACTTATCCTCTCAGGCATATGAAACGCAGGTAATAACCTGTGAGCAGATTTTCCCAGGATAAAAAGGGGAAAACAACACACACACACACACACACACACACACACACACACACACACACACACACACACACACACACACACACAAACCCCCCACAACTCATACACATTTGGAATAATTTGGTAATATTGCAAGATCTATTTCAACACGAGGGGCACGCAATAGCTTGAAATTACGAGTTGGTTTGAAGGTACAAGCAATAGTATTTATTGTTATTAATCCCGTAATTATTTTACTTTACTGAATGTCTTAAAACAATAGTCAATATGACACTAGCGATTTGAAATTGGTTTACCTTTGTAGTACCCCTTGGACCGAAGTACAGCTTGCAGCCTGCAGCTTGCAATGCATTCTTGCGCCTTGCGGGACTAGAATCTTATTTTTTGTTTTAATTCGCTGGGTTGTTTTGACAGAATATTCGATGGTGTGTTCGTGTGATTTACATTATCGGGGGCGAATCATTAAGCTTGGGGCCCAGGTTAGGAACGATGTGCTGGTACTTCCTGAGCCAAAATATGTATCCATTTTCTTCTTGACTGAGGCGTATTTTATACATGATTCATGCGCATTTGATTTCAGTTATTTTTGTATCCGTGTAGACGAGGTGATAATGACCATATTAAAACATTAATATCCACGATACAAACTAATAAAACTTTTATCGTACAATTCTTAAATCGTGTGCCCAATTACAAAACAATGGATGAATGACAACTCATTATTTATGCTCCACTTGAAAACGTCATCCGGGTGACAGGTGAAGCTGCCAACAGAGCGCCTTAGTGGTGAATCCTCGTTAGGGTTGCCAGTTTACCACAACATCTCCCTCTTAGAACCGTTGGTACGCCTAGAACCATTGCGGCGGTCTTCTGGGTCGAGAAGATCGGCGAGGTAGCTGAATCGAAGGTGAACTGTCAACGGCAGACTCAAATGCCGTCGAAGGTGATGACGAAGAAGTCGTCGGTGTTGGAAGTATATTTGCTGGGGTAGAATGTGATGGTGGAACTAGTGTAGATAAGGATTGCTCGAAGACTTCCGCTTCCGACAAGTCAGCAGACTCGGATGCTGCTAGGTTGCTAGATAGGTTCCACTCGTCGAGTAAGGTGTTGAGTGACAGTCATTGCTTAATCTACACCTTTGTTTCAGTCCCCGAAACAGATCGTTCTCTGAACTGGTTGATCAGCTTCCTGTTGTCCACTCAGATGTTGTACATCACAGTGCCGATTATCTCTACTACTGTTTCAGGCAACCACGACCATTTGTTGTTGGCATAAACTTTTGCATACACGGAATCCTTCGGATTGAAAGACCGTGCGTAGGAAGTACACTGGTGGTTTGAAGATGGCTCTTACCGACTTGACGGTGGTCGTAGGTGTAACAAAGTTCTGAGTGGTCGGTTATACATGGCCTCTGCTGGTGACTTCCCACCTGGGACATTTGGGTTCAGTGTGGAGCGAGCGGTAGGTGAGGAGGAAAACGTCCAGTGCTGACTTGATGGCACCTTCTCCCTCCTGAACCGACCGCTTGAATGTGTCCACAAATCGTTCGGCTTGGCCGTTCGATTGCGGATGGAATGGAGCTGTTGTCATATGACGAATGCCGTTCCCACAGCAGAACTCGCTGAAATCCGCACTCTTGAATTGTGTGCCATTGTCGGTCACGAGCAGCTCCGGCATACCTTTGTTCGTGGACAAGGTGCGCATGAGGTTGATGGTAGCCTTCGATGTAATCTGACGTGTCGTTAAGATCTCAGGCCACTTGGTGTGGAGGAGGTTCTTAAGACTATTTCCCAAGGTTCGCTTAAAACTGGATAGTTTTTTCGGTAAATACTTGTAATGACATTCAGGACATGCTTTAAACTGTGATAAAACTACCACAAGTTTTGATAGTTTTATGATTTTCCTCTTTAAGAACACTTCCATTCCGTCACAAATATATTTCGAAGATTTCATTTTTGGATTCGTTCTGCTGAATGGGGACTTTTTTTTTGTTTAAAGTTGAGTGGAAGCTATTCAAGAAAAAAAAACCATCGATATTCATATGATGTTTCTTTTACAAAGTGAATACGTAAGTAAATTAATTGTAAAATTGACCATAAATGCATGAGTTTTTTGCCTGCAATTGATAAATTTTTCATGCGACGTTCAGTTTATTGGTATTTTTTAACATAAAAGTTCGAAAATTTTAATGCGCCGCGGAATTATTGCTAGAACATTGATTTATTTGAAAAATACAAAAATACTTGAAAATTCTACAATTTGGTGACCTGGCTGATAAATTGTTAGATCTTGAATAAATTGTGTCTACAATCCATTTTAGGTTTCAAAATGTATTTTAAACAGCAGAAATTGTTCGTAGCATTGGAAAAACGAGAGGAATCCAGAATAGCCACGCTCGCCATTTTTTCAATGGTTTTATCTAAAACTACCATAAAACGCATATAAAACTAATATTTCTTGCACAAGACTAACAAGATTTTTTAGGGAGCGCGATAAGTTCATCTTTTTTGTTATATTCTTGAAAAAGATGAGTTACGCTTGAATAAAACTTGTTTGAATTACTCAAGGCAAACAAATCTTTCGTAAGATAGCCATAAAATCAGTGTGGAGAAGGCACATCATAAACAAAGCAAATGTGAACGTTCAAATCAAAAGTGCCTATGCATAATTGTTGTTCATCATTACAGCTTATAATTTATTGTTTTTACTCATCAGCGAAAGTCAATAAGAACAAAAAAAAAAACTCTATCTTGAATATGCTACCAATGGTTTTGGGAAGAAGAACAGTTAATAATATTGCGTCGACGGCTGAAACATCAGTTGAGCGAAAAATGGTTTTTCTCTTGATCTATACGCTATACCTAATGATAGAAGAAGTGCGCTGTGTAGTGGATCACTTAGCAATTCCAGCGCACTACTTCCGACTTTAGATTTAACGTTTAGAACATGAGAAAAAGCGATTTCCGCTCAGATGATATACTATTTCGTTTACTTTTAGCATGCCAGTGACTGGGAATCCAATGGAATCCAGCGATGGCCAAAAAAAAAAAAAAAATTGTCGTTGGGGGCTGAGATGAAGGGGTATTCAATATATTGGATAGGTTTTATTGAATTTCCGCTTGAGTGATCCATTAGTTTTTAATTCCTTCCACCTATGGGTGTCCATTGTGACAGTTTGTTTATTTTTCACATAATGTTCTTTCTCAAGAGTATGTGCTCTTATTTAAAATCAAATGGTTCTAAGAGAGTTTTATTGCAGCATTTCCAAGATACATTCATCTTTATGACGAATGTCATAAAACTTTTACAAAACTTTTATCAGGTTTTATGCAAGTTGCGAAACGATGTCTTGAGAGGGGGATCAAGTATCTTATAAAATTACTTTTAAGGTGAATTACACTTATAAATGATGTAGTTTTATGGAGGTGTTCTTTAATCACTCTTAAGAACTGTTAATGAATTAAAACCACCTTAACTTGGAAAATGCCCTTATAAAACCCGATGAACTCCATAATGCTTTGATAAAACTACCATAAAAAATGAATAAAACCATTGTGCAATTGAATTACTACTTGGGCTTTGTGTAGTTGGTTGAGGCACCGTTTCCGGAAGGCATTCGGAATCACCAATCTGTCGCCAAACATGATGCTGACTTGAGTTACAGACAGAGCTTCCTGGCGATCGAAGAAACGTAACATCTCTCGGTCCTTAACTTCCGATCTTGATTTGGGCCAGCGGTCACAGATGAAACGGTGAACTTTACGAAGTAACGGATCAGCGGTTGTCGCTTTTTCAACCATGCTGAAAGTTAGAGGCAGATGATTAGTCCTATCGACGGCTACTGACCTGAAGTCTTCCTCTAAAGTGGTGCAAGCAATGATGACTTCCTCATCCGGCTTCGTATGCTGGTTGATGAGACGAGACAACATGTCAGCGTTACCAAACTTGTCCATCGGAACGTGCTCGATGGAGAATTCGTAGGAGAGGAGCGATAGGGCCCACTAGCCTGGGACAAAATTTAAATTCCAGTTCTCCTCTGATATTTGGGAGCCTTTGGGGTCCTTTAATAACTGTGCAAAATTTCAGCTCAATCAGAGAAACTATATTTTAGCGCCCGCGGTTTTAATTTTCCATAGGATTTTTTATGGGGAAACATACTTTTTCAAAGAAAGATCTGGCGAGATGACGGGTTGTCCTCTAAATAAGCCAATGCAATCAATCTCTGGGAAATCTTTCAAGGAAACTTTTCTTTCAAGACCGCAAAGCGATTGGACGTTTGTGGAAAAAGTTATTTAGCTATTTATACTGATCCAAACGAACGGCTCATTGGACTGTTTTTTCTGACAACACTGCCACCTGCAGCCTGCGCAAAGCAACCACGTGGTGTGGGACGTTCACTCAGCATGGAGGAAAGCCGATATCACGCGCATAGAAAAGTTTGACAGTTGACACCGTTTGAATAACATTACACAAAGCTTCCGTTCGAATTATAAACTTCTGCTTGAATAATATGGAAGAGTAAACAGCAAAACAATGTTTGAGGCCAACAGCGTCGATATTTTTTTTGGCCCAGTTTTGAACGCGTTTAGAGCGAATAGAATGCCTACAAAGAGGGAGGGCTTCAAGTGATGTTTTATTATAATTAATTCAAGTTTTATGCCATCCCAGAGTGCATCAAAGAAGTGGCTAAAATGGTAAATAAAGTTAAAAATTATTGGTTACACGACTAAACGCGTCGATAAGGTGCAAATGAGTCTGTAAAACTTCTACGAGAAATGGCGGAACAAAGCGGAAACTTTTTGAAAACAGTCCGCTCCGCTACCTTGTGCTGTGCCATGCGGGGGAATGTGGGAATCAGAATGGAATGTGGCCCTTGCTTTTTTCGAAGTTGAAATCGACGAAAAAGTAAAGATGGTTGCCGCTTTGAATAAGCGATGATCAACGATGATAAAGTTCCCGCCAGACCTCGTGAGATCAGCGACGACCATTCGACCCTTTCGGAATTTGTTACTGAGGCTTCAAAAGAGTTCTTTTTTTGTGATGAACAACTCCACCGATTTTATCGGTGAAACCCCAAAAAATTGGGAATCAAATGAAGAATATTTAAGAGGGAAGCAAGTTGTGGAGTACCACCGAACAATCAAGCCGATAAAGTATTGTATTCTGAGTTGAGGCACATTGACTGACATGCGATTTTTTTCTTAGTCAGATTTTTATTACCAACCAATATTTTGAATTATAATGTTAACAGTAAATTGTCTGAAAAGAGATTTCTTCGTTATTTTCCGAGCATATCTTATTTTGCAGAGCTTCAGGTCCAGTCTACATTTCTTTTTAATGCGAACTTACTCTACTCTCGATGTTTTCCATTGAAATGTTTCAATGTTTAGTTGTTGAGATGATTTTTTGTACAAAACAAATCTCTTTTGAAAAATAACGCCTGCGTATAAATGACCCATGCGGCCGTTAAAAATGCTTCGTCTTTTCCTTTTTACCGGAAATGTGTGCAAAGTATCATCCAAATCGAAGACTCTATGCCGAAGATACCGGCTTTCCTCCATGCTGAGTGAACGCCTTACAACAACGTGGTTGCTTCGCGCAGACAGCAGCAGGCTGCAGGTGGCAGTGTTGTTAGAAAAAACAGTCCAATTAGCCGGTCGTTAGGATAGTAATCAGTATTAGCTAAATAACTTTTTCCACAAGCGTAGAGGATAACGGGTCACCTTGCAAGATATTTCTTTGAAAAATTAAGTTTCGTAAGGATGGTAGATCCTATGGAAAATTAAAACCGCGGGCGCTAAAATATAGTTTCTCCGATCGAGCTGAAATTTTGCACAGTTATTATAGGACCCCAGAGGCTCCCAAAAATCAAAGGGGAGTGGAATTTCCTTTCTTTCATATGTCCGTCTCCCTAGCCCTAGGCTAGTGGCCGTGGGCACCGTTGGAGGCGACTGACCGTGTAGCATGGACTTCCTTTTTGGACCCGAAAATTCTCAGAAGCGGCGCATGGTCTGTTTGAAGCCGGAACCGTCTTCAGAAGATCAACTTATGAAATTTTGTAACTGCGTATATTATTACCAGGCCTTCCCGGTCGATTTGTGAGTAGCGCTGTTCAACTGGTGTAAGCGCCCGAGAAGCATGCTGGATCACTTTCACGTGGCCTTTGGGGTACTTATGGCTGATTGTTGCCCCAATGCCGATGGATGACGCGTGCGCCGAGACAATGATTTCCTGCTTGGGGTCATAGTGCGCTATACGCAACTCCGACGGCAGAATTCCCTTGAATTTATCGAATGCCTGCTGGTATTCCTGTGTCCACACGAACGATGATGTGTTTTTCAGAAGCTGGTCTAGCGGGAAACTGAGAGCGCGCATATTCGGCACAAATTTACCGTAATAATTCATGGATCCCAGGAAAGAGTGTACTCCCGTCCTTCGGCGGCGGCAGATTCTTGATAGCTTGAATCTTGCCTGAGCCCATGACGATCCCAGAGACGACCCAGGTATTTGCTGTTGATCGAATGAACATTTTTCCAACCGGATGGTGAACCCGTACTCCTCGATTCACTGCAACACTGCATGTAGATTGCGCTGGTGTTCAGTGGCGTCCTTGCCACCCACGACTACGTCCTCCAGGTAGCCTGCGGTACATGGAAGACCTGCCAACATCGTGTCTATCAACTGCTGGAAAACTCCTGGCGCAGCTTTGACACCAGGGGGCAGCCTGTTATATTGATATAGGCCGCGGTAGGTGTTGATGGTACGTAGATAACGGCAGCTTTTGTCCACTTCCATTTGAAGGAAGGCGTCAGATAAGTCAATCTGGCTGAACACAATGCAATTGGACAGTTTGAAAATGATGTCTTGCGGCAGTGGAAGAGGATACTGGAGTGATTGAAGGCAATCATATTGCAAAAATTGAAATTAATGGGTGGCGCCTTTTTTGCCACCTTTTTTAACTTTTGGGTGTGCCTAGGGTAGCATACTTTCAGTTATGATTTATGAATGTCTGAGTTCTAGAGGTAATAATGAGTTTAATCTCAGTAATAATGGTGGTTGAAAACGTTCAATAGGTGGCGACACTGAAAATTAACATGACTTATTTCAATATGGCTTACCGCGAGGTCGGTGAGATTTTTCTGAGGCGAAGAAGTCTCTGGTCACGTCTTCCCTTGGTAGGGAAGTAAAGCCGTTGGTCCGGGCTCATGTGTTGATGAGTGCGATATGTGAAAGTGTCTCCCACTGATGGTGAACCAGCCTAAGGCTGCAAGTCACCTTAATATAGAAGGAAGAAGAATGTTCAACCGCCACTAGTTTGTGTATGAATACTTACTTAATTTCATCTATTAATTTACAACCTACAGTAGTTAGAGTGACGCTACTTTCATCTTTGTAAATTAAAAAAAAGGAATGTCGCGTCTTGATCAAATGATGACATAACATCTGATCAATCATTACAAAGACTGCAGAAGTGTATCCAACATCTGGGCCTTTAAGAACATCCGTTTATCGGCGGTTTAAGAGATTTAGAATAGGTTGTACGAGAACCGAAGACGCACCTCGCTCTGGACAGATAAAATAAGCTACGAATGAAGAAATTGTTGAACCTTTGCGAGTTAGCTAATGCCGTGGGAATCTCGAAGGAGAAAGAAAAAGCTATCGGCACGATGAGTGCCATGATTGCTGAATGTAGACCAAAAAAAGCAGCGCATTGATGTTTTGGTGTTGTTGTAGCGTAATCGAGCAGCCTTTTTCGACGGTTTGCAACGTTGAATGAAACGTGGGATTCAAGATTCATCACGGAAACCGAGGTGTATTGTGGTGAAATGCTGGAAAATATCTATACCACGTGTATCGAGGGCAACTATATTAAGGAATAAAGGCTGGCCCACAATTGATACGTTTGCTTTCCATTGAAGTAAATTTGACAGGAAACCTATGGGAAAACTGTCAAATTCACAGAAAATGTAACGACCGGTAGACGGCACTGATGGTGTTGTGGTAAGCGTGCATGCCTGTCACCAAAGTCGATCTTGTATCAATTCCAATAGGTGCCGTTGGGATTTTCTGAGACGAAAAATTTCTGATCAAGTCTTCCATCGGAAGGGAAGTGAAGGTGTTGGTCACGGCCCATGTGTTGATGGGTTCGATATTTAGAGTCCATGTCGTCTTCTTGGCTTGCTGAACCAGTATCAGGCTGAAAGTCACAAAAATACAAAACAACAACAATATAACCCAAAAACGGTTTATTTAAAAAAAAAAAATTAGAGGTGGGTTATATCAGGGATATAACCGCTAGGTTCACGTAGGACCGCGTTGGTTTTTTTTTTTTATTAAATCATTTATTTGTACAGGCTCAATCGAATCAACTTTACAGAGCCAAGTTTTCATATTTATATACATCAATTATCTTAAAACTAATGTTAAGGGGATAGAACCGATTACTCGCGGCCGTCTCGAGGTTAATAGGAATAACAATTGTATGGATGGGAAGATAGGCGGGAATTTGAAGTGTGGTTTACAAAGCACGTTTATTTTAAATTCGGAATTGGATAAAAACTTATAACTATACAACTTTAGGTTTTCTTTTGACTTTAACATTTTTGAGAATGAGAAAAAAAAACACACACACAAACACAGAGAAAAAAAAACTTAAAGTAAACATACAGGTTAAACTAACTACAATCTAAGGCTAATGTTAGTCAAAAACACATAAATGAGTTTCATAAACTCCAGATCACGTATAGCCAAAATATCTCGAACCGGTACATTGGGTTGTCTACCTCGAGCCCGAAGGGAATCATAAAGCTCAGATCTGACTCCACGATGCTCAGCACATGACCAAATAATGTGATCTGCGTCCTGGTAACCTTGTCCACATTCACAGAGATTGCTGTCGCTCAGCCCAACACGGTATAAATGAGCGTTCAAAGAATAATGATTGGACATGAGGCGAGACATCACACGAATGAAGTCTCGACCCACATCCATCCCCTTAAACCAGGATTTCTTCGACACCTTTGGGATGATAGAATGTTGCCATCGCCCCAAATCTCCTTTACTCCATTTATACTGCCAGCTGACGAGTGACTGTTGACGAAAAATAGTAAAAAATTCATTAAAGGCGATTTGTCGATCATAAATATCGCCTTCTATAGCGCCCACCTTTGCCAGCGAGTCCGCTCTCTCATTGCCCAGAATTGAACAATGAGATGGGACCCATACAAAGGTGATGATAAAATAACGCGAAGATAAAGCACTTAGAAGCTCCTGTATTTTCATGAGAAAATACGAGGAGTGCTTTACCGGCCTCAAGGAGCGAATAGACTCTATAGAACTGAGACTATCCGTGAAAATGAAGTACTGATCCGGTGTTAGTGAGGCAACAATTTCTAGCGTAAAGTGTATTGCCGCTAATTCAGCGACATATACGGAACAAGGAGCTTGAAGTTTACGATTGGCGCTATAAATTTCATTAAATATACCAAAGCCTGCTGACTCCTCCATCAATGATCCGTCAGTGAAGAACGATTTAGTGGAATCAACTTGGCCAAACTTTGCAGCAAATATCACCGGAGCAATCAAAGGACGTTGATGCTCTGGGATTCCATGAAGCTCCTGCTTCATGGATAAATCAAAATGAACCGAATTATCGAAATCGGAGAAGCAAACACGATTGGAAATGTTCGGCGAAGGGCTGACATCCTGTGTTATGTACAAATGGTACAAAGTCATGAAGCGAGTTTGAGGATTCAACTCGAGAAGCTTCTCAAAATTTTCGATTACCTGGGGGTTCATTACTTCACACCTGGTGAGGAGCCGGAGAGATAACTCTGTAAACCGATCCGAGAGTGGCAACATGCCGGCCAGCACTTCAAGACTCATGGTGTGAGTCGAGTGCATACAACCTAACGCGATACGAAGACACCGATATTGAATACGTTCCAGTTTTATGATGTGCGACCGAGCCGCTGACTGAAAACAAAAACTACCGTATTCGATAACCGACAAAATCGTTGTCCGGTACAACGTTAGAAGATCTTGCGGATGCGCTCCCCACCAGGTCCCGGTAATTGTTCGAAGAAAGTTGATCCTTTGCTGGCACTTTCGCTTCAGATACTCAATGTGGGATCTCCAGGTGCACTTTGAATCGAACCAGACCCCAAGATATTTAAAGGACATTGAATGAGTTATCGGCTTACCCCAAATTTGAAGCTTCGGTTGTGCTGGGTTATGCTTCCTTGAAAAAACTACCAACTCTGTTTTCTCCGTAGAGAATTCGATACCTAGCTCTAGAGCCCAAGTAGACAAATTGTCTAAGGTATCCTGTAAAGGTCCTTGCAGATCGACCCCATTGGGTCCCGTGACAGACACTACGCCGTCATCCGCAAGTTGTCTCAACGTACAGTTGTCATTTAGACAACTGTCAATGTCTTTGACATAAACATTATACAAAAGAGGGCTTAAACATGATCCCTGGGGGAGACCCATGTAGCTAAATCGGGAAGCTGTAGAGGTTCCATGAGAGAAGCTCATATGTTTCTCTGACAGCAAATTATACAAAAAATTATTCATTAATGGTGAAAAGCCACAAGCGTGGAGTTTATCTGAGAGAACTTCAACAGATACTGAATCAAAAGCCCCCTTTATGTCCAAGAACACAGAAGCCATTTGCTCTTTTTTAGCAAAAGCTAACTGAATATCTGTGGAAAGCAACGCGAGACAGTCGTTCGTTCCCTTACCCCTACGGAAACCATATTGAGTATCTGAAAGCAGGTTATTCGTCTCAACCCACTTGTCCAGACGGAAGAGGATCATTTTCTCCAACAACTTTCGAATACAAGATAACATCGCGATGGGTCGATAGGAGTTGTGGTCAGACGCGGGTTTACCAGGTTTTTGAATGGCTATAACTCTCACCCGTCTCCAATCATCCGGTACAATGTTGAGTTCCAGAAACTGATTAAACAAGTACAACATGCGCCTCTTAGCGACGTCTGGGAGGTTCTTAAGCAAGTTGAACTTGATCCTATCAGCCCCTGGAGCCGTATTGCCACACGAAAGGAGTGCGAGAGAGAACTCTACCATTGAAAAAGGTTGGCTGTTCTCATCTATCGAATTCGTGGTTTCGCGAGGAATCATCCGTGCCGGCACAGAATCTGGACAAACTTTTCGCGCGAACTTGAGGATCCATTGGTCCGAGTACTCTTCGCTCTCGTTGTTCGTAGTTCGGTTACGCAATCTTCGCGCCGTGTTCCAAAGAGTACTCATCGACGTCTCGCGCGATAGCCCGTCCACGAATCTTCGCCAGTAACCGCGTTTCTTGGCCTTGATGAGACTCTTAAGTTCGCGTTCGAGAGCCGTGTATACTTCGAAGTGCTCAGGTATTCCACGTCTACGAAAAACTTTAAACGCGTCGGACTTTTTACGGTAAACCTCGGTGCACTGTTGATCCCACCATGGAGAAGGAGGTTTCCTACGAAATGACGTTCCTGGAACTGGTCGAGTTTGAGCTTGAAGCGCGCTGTCTAAGATCAGGTTGGAGAGGAAGTTATATTCCTCCAGCGGTGGAAGCTCTTCTACCGTCGTTACGGCTTCCTCTACTGCTGTCCTGAACTTTGTCCAATCGATGTAACGGGTAAGATCATACGCGACGTTGATGGATTCCGACGGATTGAACCCGGTGGCAATCGAAATTTTTATGGGCAAGTGATCACTACCGTGGGGATCTTGAATCACATCCCATGTGCAATCCAACGATAATGAATTCGAACAAAGTGTGAGGTCTAATCTACTGCCAATTGAGGATGGACCAGCCAAACGTGTTACTTCTCCATTGTTAAGAACTGTCATATTGAAGTTGTCACAGAGGTCATATAACAAGGAAGACCGGTTGTCGTCGTACAGTTCTCCCCAGCCTGTACCGTGAGAGTTAAAATCTCCCATGATCAACCGCGGAGCAGGAAGAACCGAACAAATATCTGAAAGTTGTTTTTGGTTTATTGAGGCTCTAGGAGGAATATAAACGGAAGCAATGCAAAGGCTTTTATTTTTAATAACAGCCTGACATGCGACAACTTCAATACCTGGAATTGGAGGAAAATTCACTCTATAGAAGGAGTAGCACTTTTTGATCCCCAAAAGTACTCCTCCTCCACGTGAATCCTCACGATCAAGACGAATAATGTTGAAATCATGAAACGGAAGATCGATTTCGGGAGAGAGCCATGTTTCACAAATAGCAAATGCATCACAACCGGTATTGTGAGCCAAAAATTTGAAAGATTCCAATTTAGGAACAAAACTTCGACAATTCCACTGCAGAACAGTGATCAAATCCCCGACCTCATTTGGAAAATTATCCATCGAAGGAAATGATAGCTGCAAGGAGGGGCCACTTAATTGTCAATTGCTTCAAGAAAGTCTTCACTGTGGGAAGCATTGCCAATACAATGCTTTTGAGAGGGTCAGAAATTTCAAGGTACTTGAAGATACCTTCGACAATGTTATCAAATGAGAACAGCCCGCTTGAGGAGGGGGCTTCTGTTCTTAAAAGCGGGGCATCAGGGCTTTTGGATGTCCCCGGGAGAGATGGAAAGTCCTGGGTGTAGTTAGTACTACGAAAACCAGGTGGAATTGTTTTTTCCTTTTTCGCATCTTTCCTTGAATTGGGCAAGCTCGTTTCGGGCTTCTGTTCAGCAACTTTCCGTGGGCGGACGCGTCTTCGCTTCCGTGAGGCACCTTCCGGAAAACTGCACGATGTTCCCTCTTCAGCCAAATCAAAGTCAGACTCGTCATCTGACAGAGGAGCAAAGGGATTTGTATTGGCATCGGGTGATGGTGTGGCTTTTTTCACCATTTCGGCGAAAGATTGCCTGGAACGCTGTTTTAGCGAGCGTTCCAATTGTTCCCCGCGTTGTTTGTACGCCGGGCATGACGAGAGAGCATGAGGAGGAGTTCCCTTACAGAAAGCGCATTTTGGTGTGCTGTCTGCGCAGGCGCCATCCTCGTGTTTCTCCCCGCAGTTGGAGCAGCGTGCCTTATTGCCGCAATGGGAGGTCGTATGTCCCATCTGCTGGCATTTTTGGCAGGTCATGACCCGAGGTACGAACAACCGCACAGGTAGTCGAAGTTTTCCCAACTCGACGTATTGAGGGAGGGCTGAGCCAGAGAAGGTCACACGAAACGAGTCTGACGGTGTAAACTTCTTTTCACCCTTAGTGATCGATACTGTGCCAAGTCTTATCACATCCAGTATCTTCACTGGAGAAAGCAGGTGGTTCTTAAATCGACCAACCCCCTGTTTCAGCAGGATCTCAGGGTTCACACTCGTTTCGGTGACCACACCTTCAATTTCAATACCCCGAGCTGGGATATACACCCGATACTCGAGTGTAAAAAGCTGAGAGACAGCAATCTCGTTAGCTTGCTTAAGGTTGGACACAACGACCCGAAGTTTATTCGGTCTCACTTTTATTATCTCGGTCACGGCCGAGAATCGCTTCGTCAGATCGTTGGAGATCTGATATACATTAAGAGGTTTCGTTTTGGGCTGAAAGAAGACAACCCATGGACCAGCTGAACCATCTGGATAAGCACGTGATCGGGTAACCTTATGAGCTACCCCATCATTTCGCGCCATAGATGATTCGTCTTCCGACAAATCATCCATGGCTCTCACGTGGGAGTTTATGACGCTCAAACCCTCACGCAATTAAAAATAATCGAACACAGAAAAACAAACTAAAGCTAAAAACACTCTCTCATACACACACGCACTCACTCAAAATTAAATTATAATGTATTCAGGAGAAACAAAAACTTATCTTATATGTATCACTGATCTGCTGCAGCTGGTCAACGAATGTGCTGCTGCTGCCGAGCGACGATGTGTGGTCGCTTGTACGGGCTAGACGTGGAGCTCAGCGATGATGAAAATGATGACGATGATGAAGACGCTGGTCGGTGGTGGTTGGCAGATGAACGATTGCACGCTACACACGATGGACTGCTGGTGTGCGTGCCGTGAATAGATGCGGAGCAATATGGCTATTCGATTGCTTATTGCAATTAATAGCGTCGTTGCACTGATTAACACACGTTTTCTTCTTCAGAAAAAGCAAAACTCGATATCAACTGCGATGAGGACACTATCGAGAGAAAAAAAAACTGCACTTGGAAACAACGCGTGACAAACTTTCAAAGCAACGGAGAGCGTACACAACGAACCGCACCGTTCGCTTGTTCACTGGACAATGAGGACCCAACCCAACCACCCAAAAAAAAAAAACAACAAAAAAAAAAAAAAAAAACAAAAGAAAAAAAAAAACAAACCAACCCACCCCCCACCCAAACAAAAACAAAACCAAAAAAATAACTTTTAAATAAATAATATTTTATTTTTTTTATAGATAAATAAAAAAAAACAAAACACACAAGAACAAAAAAAAAAAAAAAAAAAAAAAGAAGAAAAGGAATAAAAAAAAAAAAAAAAACCACACACAAAAAAAAAAAAAAAAATAAGGGAGGGGGTGGCTATTATTTTAAAATAAAAAAAAAAAAAAAAAAAAAAAAAAAAAAAAAAAACAAAAATAACCATTTGTTATCCGTTTTTGAGGACCCGAAAAGGGAAAACCATATTTTCAATCTGTTCATATGTACATTTGTATGCGAGCAAAAGAAGGTCTATTGAACTATTTATACTAATAGCACTTAATTGAAATATTAATCCAAAACATTTGTAACTTTAGAAAAGAGAAACGTAGTCCTACGTTAAAAAAAATGCCTATAAGGCCTACTATTTTGTATAAATTTGTTCTTTGTTGATCGTAACTGAAGAAAAAGTACCTTATCCATTCCTGGCATTTACAACATTGGATTTTGGAAATTTCCTAAAGTTTTCTTGAATTGAAATGTGAAACTTTCATTTTCACTTTTTTAAGACCTTATGGTGAAGGTAGTTGGGGTATAAAAATGGTCACCAACATGGCCGATTCACATCACTCCTTCTAGAACATCAGGACTTGTATGCTGCAGTGCAATAAAAATCCTATGAATATATGGCATGTAAATTTTTTGTAGTTTCTTAGATAAGTGGCTTCGAAAATTCAAATTGGCGAAAACAGAAGGGTTATTAGTTGGACTCAATTGTTGTTATTGCGTTTAGAATTTCTACATATTTCATTGTTAATTCTAGGCCAGACTATCGGAATTTTTCTTTGGACTACACTAGGTACTTTGTTGTGAAGCTGAATGGGTAATTTTCGTGGTATTTCGTTTCATGAGCTTCTTAGCTTATATTTTATGTCAATGACATGCCGGGGCGAAGATATCAACAACTAGAATTGGAATCTTGAATTATTATTGCCAAGAAAATGACCAGTAAAAGGGAATTTTCGAAGCACGAGGATACAATGGAAATGCTGCAACTGGAAAACCGAACACATTGTGTATCTACTAAGTAGTGTTACTGCTCATTCTGAAGATCAATCTTCACTGTTTTGGCAGATTGGATGTAGTTTTCTTCTTTGTATATGCCTTTTGGTTTAGAAAGGCTTATAGCCGACTTGGTCGCGGAAGATTTCATATGTGAACAGGCTGCCACATCAACGTTCAAAAGTGCCTTAACCAAATGGACAGCTTGCAATGATCACTTGAAGAAGTGATGGGTGATCATTGTCGTGATATTCCCGAATGTAGCACGTAGTAAAATGTCGCTAGTCTTTTATAACTAAACGTGGTGGAATTGAGCTAAGGCGTGGAAATCCATCGGGGATGATCTCTCTTATGCATCCGTCGAACCATTCTGAACGGCCGTTGTGAGAATATCACCATGAAAATCTCACATGCGCGTAGCTTGTTACCAATCACAAATGCTTCTCTCCTTTCTCCTGTTCTCTTCGCTATCCAATGACCGCGAGCAATACCATGGAACCTGGGTCCGGAAGTCCCAGAACAAGTGATTCGATTTTTATTGGAACCCAATCGTGCTAAGCGACATATCAATTTGATAAGAGCTGCGAAAACATGCCAGTAGAGACTATGTTGTTTTTCTACATCGCAATGGCCACGTGATGGCCTTGGAACATGTTCCGGAAGTCTAACGAGAAATGGTAAAATTTTCATTGAAACAAAATCGACTTATCGATATTGTCAGAATATAGTAGGCATGTCAGTAGACATCATGTTATGTTTCTGTATCACAATGACCACATGACCTGGAATAGATTCCGAACGTCCAGGAAAAAGTAATCAAATTTTCATTGAGGGAACCCATAAAGAGTGACATTACTGCACACTGTCAAGAATTCAAATTTGTGGGCACATGCGGACACATGCGTTTTCAGCCTAAGTTTGAAGTTATTGTTGTTTTCTTTCACAAAATTGTTTCTTATAGAGAGGGCCTTATTTTCGTATAATTCGAAAATAGAACTTTTTTATTTGCTGAAATAATATGGACAAATTTCCAGCTTCTCAAATGACCGAATTAGAGGTGTTTAGTTGGAATATACCTATCAAAATGAGTTATTTTGCTCTAAATATCTTAATTACAATTTTCATAAAATTAGTCTTCTCACGGCTTCTAGAACACTTAAATATATATGGATCAATGGAAATTTTACCAATACCTCCAGGTTTTCTGGAACATGTTTCAGGGCCCCCACGTGACCATTGCAGGGCTGGTAGCGGGTCATTTTTTACTGGCTTGGTCAATATTTTCAAGGCAGTCACTAAAAAGTACCTATTGTCACCGAAAAGTCACTAAAGTCACTATTTTTCGAAAATTGCGAAAAAGTCGACCGTTTGCTGTTTTGTGCGCCAACAACCCGCCCGCATGTAAATTTGTTACATTATGTCAACATGTTTTCGAATCGGCAGGTTGCGAAAACTTTAGCAGGTTGACGTTTGAGTTCGGAATTTTGTATTAACTCTAATGGAAGTCAATTTTTACTTGCAAATTACATGAATTGAGTGCACGCTCTGTGAGTTTTCGTGATTCAGCTGATAATATAATCGACTAATGCGAAAAGGCGGATGCAAATCGTGCAATATTTTCCGTCGATGTCGACCTACTTGGCTCCAGTTCACAAGTTAAAAGTGTTTCAGGTAAATATTATTCGAATTTCATTTCAATTCAAACAAACAAATCCTGAACATGAAAACGAATTATGGAGAACAGTATGAGGAAGAAAACTAATCTAAATGACTGCCTTGTTTTTGAATGGGCCTTCGTGGTCCAAGTCAACTGTGGTTGTGTCGTGATCGCGAATCAAAATCAATCGGCAACGAGCAGCCCTTGTCATCTGGTGCATCCATTTTTGAAGTGCAGCTCTTAAGTACACTAGATGCAGCAACTTAGGCTGAATTGATAAGGCTATTGAAATCTATTGCATCCGATTTTCCGGCTGCCTCCTGTGAAGGAATTCGAGATACATTTTGTGCTATGTTTCCGAGTGCGGTGCCTGCAGATTTTTCATTTAGCAGAATTAAAACTCTTTATTTAGTGACTGATGCTTTAGCACCTTGTCCGGAAGATTACGCTGAAAGATGCGCGTAATTATCTGTAAACCTTATGCTATGGTGGACAACGAATTCGGCTGGGAAAAAATAATTACAAATAACCATTCGCTACTGGTCAAAGTCGAAGTCCAAGATTGTTTCAACGCATCTTCAAACGTTCTTCATCGGCTATGTCAAAGCCGAGGATCCTTAATAAGTTGATGCTCTGCAGAATGCTGCATTATCCTGGAAAAATCTTCTCATGCTTGGTAAGTATTTCATAAATAACATGAAATATAGCTACTTTTATGTTCAATAAATGAATGTTGAAGGTCCTAACGTCAATAAAAAAGTAGAGCAGCTTATGAACGATCAATTTTTCGTTCATCACAGACAACCTTTGCCGAATATGCACAGCTCGAAAAAGTAGTGTGAATTTCGGTTCAATATCATGCACATAAATGGAGCGTCACAAAACATAAAAAATTGCATTATACATCGTGTAAAGTTCTGGGCATTCCACATCATGCCGATAATATTGTATGCAAAAGCTCATCTTTGTTAGAAGTATTTCATGCAAGTTGCTGCTTCGTGTGGAATGATATACAATTTTACATGCTCTGATATTTACATCACAATGAACCTACACAATGTTCAGATTTTTTTTCTGTGTGGGATCCTGCAATATAAACATCTTACGTAACGGGTTTCTGAAAGGTGTTTAAGCATTGGGAGAAGTCGCGTCAGAATTGATCATTGCAGTTTACTATTTTTTCAAAGGCTAGCCATCACGACTAGAAGAGTTGAGAAAATACAGCAAGAGCTGGAATACAGCTCACACCGTTTCATTAAACACATCCCATCAAGCTTATTGGAAGAAACAACAGAAAAAAAATATTGAAAAGGGGTTTGCACTGGTTAATTATTTTGCGGTTCATATACCCAAGAAACGTGCCCCATTAATGAACACAGCTCAAAAAGGTAGTGTGAATTTCTGTTCAATATCATGCACATAAATGGAGCGTCACAAATCATACAAATAACATAATAAATCGTGTAAAGTTCTGGAACATTCCTTACATTGTCGATAATGTTGTATGCAAAAGCTCGTCTTTGTTGGAACTATTTCATACAAGTTGGTGCTTCGTGTGGAATGAAATACAATTTCACATGCTCTGAAATTTACATCACAGAGACAATTCAGATATTTTTCTGTGAAGACGACGTCGTATTCAAGAATCGTAATATTAACCCGAGTAAGGTGTGGCCCAGTTAGAATTGGAACATAAACTATTGCGCATATTTCGGATATACATTAACAAAATAGTATTCTGTTTTAACTAAAATGTTCGACTTTATGAGAACTTTAGAGGAAAAATACAAAAAAAATAAATTATCTCGATTTCGAAGAAATTTGCGGACTTTTCCCGGAATACGTTCCATCAACCGGCGCACATTATTCTCATCCATCGTTTTGGAAATCTTATTCCACTTGGTTCTCAATTCATTGATGTTTTGACGACACTGCCATTCACCTTCAGTTTCCTCTTCATAATAGCCCAAAATCTCTCTACCGGTCTGAGCTGGGGACAGTTTGGTAGGTTGAGTTCTTTCAGTATAAACTGAATCCCGTTGGTTCCATACCATTGTGGCACTGTTTCACTGTAATGACCGCTTGCAAGATCTGGTCAAACCATGACAAGTTCATTGTGGGATCTGATGAATGGCAATATTCGCTTTTGTCTTATCGGTGATGCAAACCTTGGTCTTCCTACCGCAGCTACAGATCAATATTTGTCGATTTGGTTATAAAGAATATTTGTCCCCTTCTCCCAGGACTTATGGAACCTGATCTCGGGCCATCACATATGATGTAGAGATATACCAAGCTTTCTATTGACAAGTTTTCACAGTGCTTTGCTAATTGACATCTCACGTGACACGATTGGGTGCCAATGGAAATCAACCAATGAAATATTCTGAACACAGTGAAATGTCACTTGATATGGTTTGGTTCCAATGGAAATTAACCTCGTGGCCATTATGATACAAATAGATGACATGGTCTCGCACACACACCCAAACACACACACATACACACACACACACACACACACACACACACACACACTCACAAACACATAGACACACATAGACATTTTGCGAAATTTGGAGCTGGGTCGATTTATATATGACGCCATGCTAAGCCTTTGATCAGGTTTTTCGGTACCCCTTACTATGGACAGGTTTCGTGGAAAATGCAAAAAATATAAAAACAAGCGCTAGATTTAGTTACAGTTTGTTTAAGAAAATAATACATAAACAATTCTGATTTTGTCCGGATATCAATTGATAAGTTCATATCAGGATAAATTCCTGATTGATGTATACTATCTGATTTAAGATTTAAAAAAATAGCACCAATGATTACCTGTGTCTCAGATAGCAGTAAATTGTTCGCAACTTCGTATCGCTTTGGCCTTGACAAATACTTGCTTACTTTGAATTGCTTCTCCAATTCTAGCAGTTGCTGAGATGTGAAAGCTGTTCGAGGCCGCCGATTTTTGCCGTATACAGTGTGCTGACCTGCAATGAAAAATCAATGTTGTTTAAAATAAAAAAATTGGTCTGTTGCCACAATTTAAATTGAATGAAAAGCCTCGTGGCAAACCCCGCATAAACGAAAGAAGTGAAATAAAGTTTTTATCTTTTTCTTTCAGTCAAATTTTGAGAACTAGCTGGGATGAAAGCGTCAGAAGGGGAAACATTTATGGAAACAATGTGTTATAGTACGATTGAATGTTGTCACTTAGTAATTAAAAGTCTGGATGTCGAGTCCTCTCATAGCCATCAATGCTAACTTTACGTATGAAGAAATTGAAACTAATTGAATAAAGGTTATACGGAATCAAATTGCAACACACACAAATATTCGGCAAAATTCGCCCGTTCAACCGATCATCTTCAAACTTTCAGGGAGTAAAATAAAACATGTTATATTATTATATTTTCCCATGTTTGTTTTATTCAATTTCAATTCCATATCCAAATGCACGAACCTTCTGCTTTACATTACTCATAAGGTCCTGTACAACATTTGGACCAACTTTTTTTTGCGTGGCAAACCATTTTTTATTCATATCTTCCTCGGATTTCACTTCCTTAGGATGCTCCCGAAATGCCTGATTCATGATGGTCCAGTACTTTTCAACTGGCCGCAGTTCAGGTGCGTTCGAGGGGTTGAGATGCTTCGGCACGAAATTGACCTCTTTGTACCACTCCAAAACCTCTTTCGAGTAATGGCACGAGGCTAAATCCGACCAGAAAATCGTAGGACCATCGTGTGACCTCAGAAGAGGAAGTAGACGCTTTTGGAGGCATTCCTTTAGGTACACCTGCCCATTGACCGTTCCAGTTGTCACGAATGGGGAAGTTGTCGTATGAGGAAGAAAGTAAATGGCACATAGATACGGGGTCTGATCCTTGAGATTCAACGAGATCCAAACGTGCTCCGCCGACTTCCAAGATTGATCTTCAACGATGTGCGATTCTAGGCCGTAGCATACAGCGATCAAAACGCCTCCACCAGAGACCTTTCGACTATTTAGTGCACCAAAATACCTTGTAGGACGAACCAAAAGCAGCTATGGAGGAGTGTTGTCATTGAGCCATGTTTCAGTAAGGACGATTATGTCGTACGAACAGTCCGAGCTAGCCAGAAAGTATTGGACTAGACTAGAGTTCAGACCAGCCAACCAGCCAGGTGCCGGAGGAGTTAGCGGTATTGGATGAGGTTCGTGAGTGGCCGTGACAGCAGCTGATCGCTAGCGGTGGTGTTTCGTTAACGTCGGTCACTGTGAGTCTGGCAGCAGATTCGAGTCGCCAATTTGCAGAGACAATGTGACGTTGGGTCGAAGGTTGACTGCAAACGGCGAATTGATCAGCGCATGAAATATTCGAGATAGCAGCGTACTTGCCTGAAATCGGAGTTCGGAAGACCTCGTCACCTCAAACACAGGACCGGGACGGCTGCTGGTCGCTGACAGCGGAGGCTCGACTGCGATGAGAGAGACAGGGGCTTCCTTAGAGATTGCGGCAAGTATGCGTATTGTAGAATTTGGGCGAACTATCTTCGACAAATGTAGAGGAAGGTCAAGAACAGGATTACGAGCTTCGTTGAGGCTTGTGTCAGATGTGCGTTCCGGCCTAAACCAAATGCAGGGTTTATGGTCGTTTACTGCATTGATTCAATCTCTTCCACTGAGAAGCTCAGTGTAGATCTGTGCGCCGCCGCCGATGACGATTTAATTGCGCCGCCGCTGCATTTTTTTGCCTGACAAAGTGTTTTGCAATGCATTTCTAATCGAAGCAAAACAAAAGGCTGGTCTTAATTTGCAGGAAAACAGGAATCGAGATATTGAGAACGATCCTGCAATAGATAGGTCGATAACATTCGGCTAGTAAGTTTTATTAATAATGAAATTGATGATTTTTTCTTAGAATTTCTTTGGTAATCAAGGTAACGTCAGGTTGCATGCCTTCTTCTTATTCTTTCTTTGCGTTTCAAGCTTATTGCCTTTACAATTAGCTTATTGCTTGCTCTCAACTTAGTGTTCTAAATGCACTTCCACAGTTATTAATTGGGAGCTTTCGATGCCAAGTACCATTTTTGCATTAGCATGGTTGTGGGGGAAGTACAATAACACCCTATGCCCAGGGTCTCGAGAAATTTTCCTTAACGAAAAATCCCTAGACCAAACCGGGAATCGAACCCAGCCACCTCCAGCATGGTGTTGCTTTGTAGCTGCGCCTTTGCCGACTGACCTAAGGGAGGCCCCATGCCTCCCTTGCATGCCTATGTATACTTTTTCTTATTCAAAACTCCGATTGTGCTGAAATTAAAAATGGTTAAATTAGCCTACCCCCTCGGGTATCCTGTCCAAGGATTTTGTTCTCATGTAATTTTAAAGGGGTGAAATTGACGGAATTTTGACACGGAAAATAAAAAATCCGGCCACATTTAACATGCACTGGGATTAAAATCCAGTGAAAAAACATTCCGAGGTATGAGACTACCATTAATTGAGAAATAAACTAAAATTGTAGTGAGTACTGGCGAATAAAACACAACTATCCATCTATGCTTGAGTAATGTATTAAATATGGTAGGGCAAAGGTAATCTTCAAACTTTCATATTTTCTTCATGTTTAACGAATCGGTAAATTTGCTGAATGGTATTTCATAATTTTTTCAAAAATTATAGGAAATGTAATGTGACTTCCAGACTACGAACCTTATCACTTGATATAAAGTAGCTTGATATCAATGTTCGTACATATAGAGTTTATTTCCACAACTTGATAGCATTTTGTCAGGCGTGAGAAAGTTCAAAAACCATCTATAACGATCAGTGTAAATTAACAGTGTTTGGACATACAAATTTTTGCAATAAATAGTCAAGACTGTATAAATAAGGGGTGTTTATTAAATTTAATGTATATCGATACTAATATCAACGAAAAACCTTGGCAAAACATTTGCCGAATAAAACCATCGTCGGGAAGACATTGTTTTTATTTGTATATGACAAATCTTGAATCAAATAACTTGGCTAACCACTGAATTAACCGGTAAATCAGTGCACAGTGGATTCTTTTTTATTCGTTAATTGCAGTAATGTATAATATTTATAGTTCGGTCTATTTCACTGCTCTTAATTTGAACTTTTTTATAATTGATTTAATTTTTGATCTTTAAGCTCCTAAATATATGAATTTTAAAGCAATTTGGATTTTTTTAATATTTATTTTTTTAGGTTTTGATACGGTTAGATTCTTAATTTTTTTTTCAAAATTTTTAGATATATATATATATATATATATATATATATATATATATTGTATATATATATATTTTTTCTTTTTTTTTTACCTTTATTATCGAGATAACAGTATTGGTTATGTTTAGTAATAAACACATAAACCGAATTCCCCGTCGACTTGTTATGAACAAATTCTATAATGTTAAGTCTCATATCTTTGTATTCACACATACTCACGTCAATTAATCGACATGAGCCATATAACACTATGTATATCCGGACCTTCTATCAAAATATTTAACTTGGAGTGATCCTATAGTCTTTACAGTGCACTAGAAAGCCAAACAGTTAAAAGGGATAAGCATAAGAAAATGTTGAGGGGATAAATTATGCCCGCGCCGATCCACGCCGCCGCCGCCAAGGACGACCGCGGCGTGGCGCCGGCTGCACCGCCGCCGTTTAAAAATATCAGACACGCCGCCGCCGATTCAAAATGGATCGGCTAACAGGTCTAGCTCAGTGGATCTTTGGACGCAGCAACTGGTATTGGCTCCAAAAAATTTCACTCGTTCTGTTCTCGGAGAACTTTGTAAATAATACCTTTTGAACATGTTGAGGCAGTCAGCGCTTTGGATTTCAAGTCCATGCTTATTCCAATTTTGAAAGAAACGAAAGATAATGTACTTTTGTCTCTACCTCTGGCCACCAGCCGGACGACTTGTACATTCTCTGTACCAAGGCGTTTCTTTGCTAATGCACAAATCTGATCGGCTGAGACGCCATTCCACAGCAACGAGGGTGACAAATTGCCTTACAAAATCTTTGACATTCGATTTGTATTTCTCCTATGTCACCAACACAGGAATGGCGCACGAAGGACATTTTACTGTTCAGTTGGGTATTTTTAACACTCACGCTTGAAACAGTTGACAAGTCCACCGCGTTTCGAAAAACTATAGCGCTCAGGGATAAATACCACACGCTGCTGGGCACGACTGACGTATCGCAAAATCGACACAACTTAGTTCTGCAAAGTTCCAACAGGCAAATGGAATGATATTAATTGCCTATATTCTAGTTCAGCTATTTCATATACAGGTGGCGCGCAGAGCATGAGATTTAATCACCGTGGATGGATTTGGCAACACCTCTCAAACTTCGGCACTACTACGGTAGGTGGAAAAGTGTAACTAGAGCACTAACAGCAAACCGCGCGCAAGTGTATACACAATCGTTTGAAAATTGATATTTTTGGGAAACACAATTTCACAATATTAACACTTGTTACGCAAAAACTTTCCTCGCGCAAAGATGGACGATGCAATTAAAAGTTAAACGACACTGCATTCGACACAACAAATCCAATTCAAGACGGGTAAAAACACGAGTGGCTATCCGAGAAGTAAACAAAACAAAATCCTTACACATACACTACACTCTAAGCTCAGTTTTATCTCATTTATATAGTGGCTCCTCCAGCATGTTAATCTCCCAATCAGCAGCTCTATTGGACTTTCTTGTACTCATAGTGGATCTTCCGCTGCCCAACAAACCGCATTTTTTTCAGCAAATTGTTTCGGCGGTCGACCCTTGTGCTTTCTCGCCCGTCGTGGCAATTCCGGAAGAAATAATTCATAAAGCGATTCACAAGACGCACCGCTTAAAAACTTGTTTTCTGAAACACAGTCGTAACTTGTTTCCGGTTTATCCGGCCGCATCGTTTCATCCAACTCTACTTCAGTTTCCACTTCCTCCGCGTCAAAGTCTTCATCCGGATTTGGTCCCGGTGTACTATTCCCAAGGTCAACGCCAGCACCGGCTCCATCTCCAGTTCCAGAATATTAGCATCCCAACTCTCGACAGCGTATTCAAAACAACGTATTTGATTTTGTAAACAAAGAGAGGTACAATCGTAAATTTTTTTAAAGCACTCAGCACCCTCACGAAAACAAACATCACCATCATATAACTGAAATATTATTCTTTGTGTGCAGTGGATTTCAAGAATTTTACGTTTGAATCTTAGTTTACAAAACCAAATACTTCGTTTTGAAGGAGTTGTCGAGAACTGATCATAATTCTGTCGATTGTCAGGTTAAAAAATCAGTAAGCCTTCCTGTTCTTTGCGTAGTACACGAAACCCTAGTCTTCCTGTATAGCTTGGTACGCTTTTCAACTGGTACATGTACCAAGGCATCTGATCCACACACCCGCATATGAATATATTCTATTGAGAATGTTACATGCAGTCATCACCGACTCGCCCCAATAGACAATATTGGACACTATCCACTTTTGCCTTCAGCAGCAAACACCGTGTCATTTCTATAAGTCGGTAATTATTCAACTTGTTGCTTGAGCTTTCACCCACGCGATCAGATCGACTGATTTTGGGTTTCCTTCCGATCAAATTCTCAACCAGGCTGCATATCTTCACATACGCTTCCGATTTGTGTTTCAACATGTAAACGATCGTGAACATACTGATACCATAAATCATCGTCATAACATATTCGTTGCCACTTGGGTTACGATATCCATCGGCTCACAATGATCGCAAACAAAACATTTGACACTTTTTATTGCTTTCCTTTCGCAATACACTCCACATACCGATATTACACCACAGTTGCACATTTAAAAATTTGCACCTATTTTTTCAGTGAAAAACCTTTTGACTGCATCGAGGTGGCGGTGACCAAACCGACAATGCCATCGATGAGGACACCTGTTGGATTGTTCAGTCGCAGGCAAGAGACTGCTGATTTGGCTGTTTCAAATAAAAATCCTGTTTTTACGATCTCCAAAGACTACTGCCTTGTTGATACGTTGTATTTGGCATCCACCGGATTCGAAAACCACAGTGTACCCGTCATTGGTGATACGTCACACCGAAATCAAATTTCCTGCCAATCCAGATACAAACAATACATTATTAATGAAAATGGTTTTGCACTCACAGTTTCAACCAATATCACTCAGTTTACCAAAGCTTTTCGCTGGAACCATTCTACGATTCTCCAGATCATTTGACTCCAAAAGCATTTCCATGTTCCGCTTTTCCGGTCAAGTGGTTAGTGCAGCTGGAATCCAGTAACCACTTGCTGCCGAAACAATATTTTTCACCGGACACAACCTCTATCCTCTTCCTTTAGCTGCGTTACCGACACATTAGCCTTCGGTTGAGACTTCTTTGCACTTTCATTGTCACTGTTCTTTTGATTGCCTGCTGTTAGCTTCGGACAACCCTTTTTGTTTTCAAAATTGGCACAGACGTGTCTTCTTTTCACCACTATCACTTCGTTCTTACACTTTCATCGTCCTGATCACCTGTTTGCTTTCACTACGTCGTCCCCATTGGTCCAATAGTTTTCTCTTGACGAACCCGAGCTTCAATTTCTCAACCGGGTGGCTTTCTAAAGCCAAAGGCAAAGCACTTTAGTTTTCGGGAAGATTCAAAAATATAATGGCAACAATAAGGTCCTCCAAATTTTCACTGATCGCGTTCGACTTAGCTCGGTCACTTGCATCAAATGTAAAAATACTGTATTTCTCGAGTACTTTTTCGTATATGATTTTGTAAACAAAGAAAAACGTAAATTTCTCAAAACTCTCAGCACCCTCACGGAAACTAGTATCACCATAATATTAGGGAAATGTTATTCCTTGTGTTGGTGGCTCTAGTTTGCATGAAAGTGCTAAAGGTTTCAAGAATTTAACGTTTGAATCTTACTTCCCCTCTTTGTTTACAAAATCAGATACGTCTGTTTGAAAAAGTACTCGAGATTTTGATATTATTTTTTATTAGAAAATTTTACATTTTTCATTGCGACCAAATTGAACACACGCAAAAGTGAACCGTCATGGGAGAAAATTTCAGGGCATTCTTGTTCTGTTTTCTACATGCGACGAAATTTTTCTCACCCCACCAGAAGATGGTTTAAAAAAAGTTGCGACACAGATTTATGTCGCTTAGAATTTTGTTGAATGCTCAAATTATAAGATCGGATACTAACAACTCATAACCAACGATTACCAAATAAGTGTTTTTTTTTTAACCAAGCTACACAGTACAGTCACACGCAATTTCTAAACTGTTTGAAACTGTCGGCAGAAATAAGGTGACATTTTTCTCTTTCTGTTTTCTAGCCTCTGCGTTCACTTGAACTGTACTCTTATATTGTTGGTGGTATTCGGACTTCGACATTTGCAGCAGGCAACTGTTTTGAGAAATATGTGAATTTACACATGAAATATTCAAAATTATGTTCGGTACTTTTTTTGCTGAACTCGGTCTGTAAAGCAAAAATTTCAACAAACAATTTGTAAAATATGACATTTTACAGAATTTCAGCTATAAAATATACCGAACTGATTGTAAGTTATTTATTCCATGACTCGACCATTGCCCGCCATTTTTAACTTGAATTTTGGCCAGTTTTGGCTCTGTTGAGTTTGCCGGTGGAGCCAGAAGTAAGTGCCGAAAATTGAGGAAATATTGGACAAAATTAGAGTCCTTGCTGAAGGAGCAAGAAATCTTTTTCGTAAGTTAGTTAAAATGTTTTATATGTAATAAAGAACAAATGTGAATGCGAAAAAACATATATTAATTTATCTCATTAATTATCCTAAATACAAAAAGCGAGAAACAAAAACAGTTTACAAACGAATCTATAAATTTGTCTGAATTTTTTACGGCATTTTCGGTGAAAATATTACAGCCAGCGCTACCAATCGTTCAGCCAAATTTACAGAACATTTAAGTAAATTTTGACAGCTCAGTAGTGTAGTAAAATTTACTGAACGTACTTTAAAACTTAAAAACTATCGCATCGATTGCCGAATGTTCAGCTGTTTCATATTCGTTAAAAAATTACAGTATACTGTAAAAAAAGTGTGTACCACCCCTGCGCTAGACGAATAATAGCACCAGTTTTCCAGTTCTGAATTTTCCGCTAGAGGGTCGATGCCCCCGGTTTTGGTTGCATAACAATATAGTGCAGCTCCTACTGAGCCTACTAGTAAACGTCCAGCAAGCCCAGTTAAAGTTTCTGAGCCGATCCATCACGATTCTGACATCCGCCATTTTGCCACACCCGAATGGTTAAAACGAAAAAATCACTTTTCAGTTTTCTTTTTAGTTCCAGGTTAGTTACCTAATCACACACGCGCCGGGTTCTTGGGTCTATAACATGTGGACCGAAATGGATCGGAATCGGAACGGAAAATATATCCAGAAAAATCGCATTTATTTTAAGAGTAGTGAGAATTCAAAGAGAAATTTAAACATCATTCCAGAACCGACTGATGCTCGATTGAAAAATCTGTCGTAGCTGCACTTACGAATAACTGCTTCTCATCAATCTTTACCTCTATAAGACATGAGTTTGCTTTTATAATTTTTTTTAATTTTCTAATTTTTCACTGAAAACGGATAGTTTTGAACAAAGAAAATAAAAAACTCAATTTCTCTTCTTTTTTTCTCTAATAAATAAATATTTCCAATCGATTGAAGTGATTTTTTTTTTTAAATCTGACGAGGAATGACTAAGTTATTAATGATCAAAAGCTGACCACTTGTCTTTATGTATATTTTCAAATCTGGGCGAAAATCTGACATACGTAATTATCGTGGAATAGCCATTATCTCTTGCATTCCTAAACTTTTCGAGGCAATTGTCAATGAAAAATTATTTCTACAAATCAAAAACCGAATAACTGACAAGCAACACGGCTTTTTTAAGGGCCGTTCAACCTCGACAAATTTAATTGAATTTATAGACTATTCATTGAATGCAATGGATAATGGAAACCACGTAGAAGCTCTCTATACAGACTTTAGCAAGGCTTTTGATCGTATTGACATACCAATGCTACTTTTCAAACTACAAAAACATGGGATTGAACCTGGACTCTTGAAATGGCTTGAATCATACTTAACCAGCCGCCAACAAATAATAAAATTAAATGGAAAGAAATCAAGTCCTATTCAAGTAACTTCTGGTGTCCCACAAGGCTCTCATTTAGGACCCCTTCTTTTTATTTTGTACGTAAATGACATTTCCTTCATTCTTAAAAATATTAAAGTACTAATCTATGCCGATGACATGAAGCTTTATTTGGAAATACGAAATAAGGAAGACATCAATTTATTCCAGAATGAAATAAACATATTCACACATGGTGTAAAAAAAGCCTATTAGAGCTGAATGTAAAAAAATGCAACTCAATATCATTTAGCAAAAAAATAACAACACCAAACATATCAATCAGAATGTAGAAAAATGTGAAAGAGTTAGGGACTTAGGAATAATCTTAGACTCCAAACTTAATTTCATAGACCACTACAACACAATTATTCACAGGGCAAATAACATGCTGGGCTTTATTAAGCGCTTTTGTCATAATTTTCAGGACCCATACACTATTAAAACACTATATATAGCTTATGTTAGGTCTATTCTGGAATATTGCAGCATTGTATGGTCTCCTCATTTAACCACACACGAAAACAGAATAGAATCAGTACAAAAGCAATTTCTATTATAGGCTCTTCGTAGATTGGGTTGGACATAATTTCGTCTTCCACCATATGAAGCGCGTTGCGTGCTTATAAACATCCAAACATTGAAAGAGCGTCGTGAATATGCAAGCGTTTCATTTGTAAACGATATCGTTTCGCAGCGTATTGACTCACCAGAACTTTTATCAAAATTAAACATATATGCACCTATTCGGCAACTTCGAAATCGTAACCTATTCGCCATCAGCCATCATCGCACAAACTATGCAACAAATGGACCAATAAATCGCATGATGGCTTCTTACAATAAACACTGCGAAATCATTGACTTTACAATGTCTCGGCATAAACTAAAACAGTATTTTAGCTTCATAAGAAACCAGAACATACAAGGATGAATAATATTATATTATATTTAATATATATATTTATATGGTCTACTTATGATTGACGACAATAAATAAATAAATAAATAAATAAATAAATAAATAAATAAATAAATAAATAAATAAATAAATAAAATGGTGTTATCAGATACAGCAACAACAAAAAAACGTTATCAAGATGGTCTTATATAATGTAACAATTCTATTTCTAGATCAAAGTATCACACCTGGTACGGAATTGCCACGGTGTTTATTACATTAAAGTGTTTAAAAAATCATTCATTTTAATCGAGGCGCCACTGTGTGAGGCGAAAGTGTGACATCTGCCAGTATGTCATAATGTCTTGTCGATATTCGCCTCACGCCACACGACATTGACTTGATATGTTCGCATGTCAGAAGACCTTACAGCTCAGCGTCATCAGTGGGCGCCTCGCCTAAGAATGACATACATTTTAACAATCCCTATTTCGTTACATGTTATATGGATTGCTATGTTCATACTAAGGAGGAACTGCACGATACAAGACTATCTTGTAGACGTTTTTCTTGTTGATACTTTTTATAACACCCTTGTCTCATGTTTCAAAACTGTGAGATGAACATGGCATATTTTGTTTCCTCCAGAAAGCAATCCATGAATTTATTCAAAATTGTATTGCCGACGCACATTGCATTCAGCTTAGAAACGTCCAACTGAGCGGAAAATATGTCAATTTTTACTGCATATATACAGCTTTCATGATTTCCAACCTTCTGTTCAAAAATAAGTGCACAGCTACGTACGATAATATCTTCGCATACACTAAGTATGATGAAATATCTCGTAAATAATTCAGCATAATGTAGTTGACAAATTCTCGTAAGAGATTAATTTAATACTTTTTATTGTTCTAATACTAACGATGATTTTGATCGCAACAATTAGGAGCAGATGAAAAAATTAGTCAGTTGGTCCCCTTCATTTAATTACCCCAAACACAGTAGCGGAAGGCAATCTAAACCACTTATCACTCGTCCAAAATTGGCCTTATGTGCGAATCTCAAAGTAAACGTGTTTCCATGTCTTGTTTTTGATATAACGCACCCGAGCCAATTACAAAATCTTTTAATTCAATTAGTACTCATTGTAACTATTTTCCCGCACATGCCAAGCAGTTTATCGCTGTCATGAATATCAATAAAGTAAATATAACAGATGTCACTAAACAAAGTTAATTTGTTTGATACGGCTATTTCCCCTAAATATTGAGGGGTGAATTGCCGTATATCAAGTTGAAGCGAAAATCGACAAGCACAGATAAGGGTGTAACCTCCCCTTCTATTATACACGATGTAAATAATGGTAATTAGGCAATTGTGGATTGGACAGCGAAGATTAAAAGGTGTTGATTTGAAACCAAAGTAAGTATATGTCGTGCTCATGCACATGTATAACGTACTGGTATGAAATAAAGTGTCTTCATACAGTGTAGCGATACCGAAATAGATAACGATCCCATGATCGATTACGGTTATTACTGTTTGTTTGCACGTTTAAAGGCTTATCATCTGAGAACATCGTTTTACTCCTCTATTAAAGCACCGTGATTTTGGTTGAAATTGATCATTTTTCATCGATTATAACTTATTCTTTCAAAATAAATAATTAAGTATGCATGTTCAGTGCCTCATCAAACCATACATCGTAAAACGGGGTAACATTAATCATTTTTTTTTCAATTTTCTCTTAAAATTATCGTTTATTAAGACCAACTTTGCATATTTCATGTTTTCCAAACTATTTTGTTTCTACCACTCTGCATGATTCTTTCGTCATGTTGAGTGTTCTGATTATTTATATGATAATTTAAAAAATAAAATTTGAGCGCATCGATATGGGGGTAACATTGATCAGCAGCTCAAATGCCACATAAGTGAGTTTTTAGAAAAGTTATTATTGATTTGATTTGCGTTCTGAATCAACCTAAAACAATCAATGTTACCCTACTAAACAAGTTCACCCCATTTAATGGTACTAAAATTTTGTATTAAAAGTCTTTTTTATATAGTAACTGATGTACAAAATTTAAAATCCAAATTGTGATTTTTGATGTGTAATTGATGAGCCCTAAAAATATGTTTGTTCGTAGTGGGATATACTTTGTTTATTAAATTCAAGGTCAACGTTTGTAAGAATTAAGATTTTAAAAACAACTTCTTAGAGTATTTAATAACTTGAGAATTAATACTACCTTCCTGGATTGCACTCCCATACACTGAACGTCTTAGCCATTTGTGACACTTTTATCCCAAGAGAAGGCTTTATTCTCCACCAATTGTATACGATTTCTTCTAGGACTAGGTGTGTTTTGGGGTTATGTACAAGACACTGCTGCAGGGTTGACGTAGACTACGTTAAACCGTTGGTTGCATTGAAGAGCCGTATGCATTATCTCCGCTAATGTTCAGTGACATAGCGATTTGAATTTATATGCTATTTTCTGGGAAATGAATGTTCATTTCAGGTTCGATCACAAAAATGACTGTTAAACGAACTTAGTTGGTTCTTCCGTGTAAGAAATTTCTATTTCTGGTTTCTTCGGCACCAGGAGACCATCATGTGCTATATTTCCTCCGGATAGTAGTAGTCCGGATTGTTCTACTTCTTGTACTGCAGTGAAATGATTCTGTTATTTTAGTTTGCGCGTGCGAAGTTTCATTTCATTGAAAATTTCAGTGGCCTAACGCGCTAGTCCTAGATACCCTCTGGAGAAGACGGCGAATGTGGTCGTCAGGAAACTGTGACGGGACTTTGTCTACCATTGTGCTTTATGCCCTTATAACGGCCAGCCCGTTTGCGGCGTGGGATTCAAGTATCAAAACCATCCGTTAAGAGCTGATGTCTAACACTGAAATAACTTTGGTTGGTCTCCTGTATTTAATAGTAGCGTTCAGTAGTATGAACCGGAGAGGGGACGAATGCAGAATTAAGGATTCTGTAGACTACCGTGCTTTTTCCGCCGCAGCAGCGAATAATCGCGGCGCTGTAACTAAATGAAAATCAGTTCAATATAACAACATTACAAGTATTCCTTGCAGAGCTCTTCTATTTCCTAGTGTACGTAGTAGATGAAATATACAAATATTTACAGAGCGCTAAGCGATACCAATGTTACCCACATTATTAAATATACGGGCCACAGAAGACTATACAGCACCAAAAGTATGCACTTTCTATGATATAGCTCAGCGTTTTAGTAGCGGGTGGATAGTTATGAAGAAAATGGATATAGTTTTTAGCTTGGGAAGTACCAGCACATCGGTCCGAAGCTCGGTCCCAAGGTTAATGATGCGCCCCTAATAACGTAACTCACACGAACACTATTATGTCAAAATAATACAGCGAATCAAAACAAAACAAAGCTCCTTGTACCGAAAAGCGCAAGAATGCATTGCAAGGTGCAGGCTGCATGGTGTACTTCGAACCTCGGGGTTCTACAACACTGAACGAATTTCAAATCGCTAGTTTCATATTGATTGTTAGGGAATTGCTAGGGAATTATTTTTTTCAAACAGACAATTTCTTACTCTCGAGTGAATGCTTCAAGTAATCCAGAATGTACAATGGTAATTCAGACATCCTGGTTAAATAATTAAAATCTTACAAATCTGACTTCTTTGTTCTTTGCAAATAAACTACAAATCTTTGAAAAATGTATTGTGGCACTTAAAAAGTGTCTTTTAAAATTCAGACCGACCTGAGTAAAGAGCTCACACAGAAAGTATTCCCCTGATAGCAAACCTTTTTCTTTTTCTTGGCCTAGTTCGGTTAATTTTTTGTTTGTCGTTCCGATTGCTGTCTTGTCGCTGGCCATTTCGAGACCAAATATCTCAGAGATTATCTTACGGATAGGCATACACGTGATGTTACGTCCTTTATATATCTTGGCTTCATGTTAGATTATTGTTATTCAATATGGCCGTCTGTATTATCGATATACTTTGCTACGTAAATATACCCAAGTAAGCACAAGCATTATATTATTGAAGTTATTCAACCCAAAATCAACGCCATTAATGCCAGATCCCATCAATTTAACAGTTGTCAAGTAATGAAGCGTTAGATTAGCTTTAAGAATATAATGATGCATTACCAATGCAATAATGCTGCTTTACCAATGTCTTATGGCATAACAAAAGATATGGCATTAGTTCGATCTTAGTGGGGCCCTTTTCAGCTTTAATCCAACTTCAATGATGCACTAGACGTAATGCATATTTCAAAATTTCCATTTAGAATGCTTCATATGCTGTAAGCTTGCTAGATTTCTGCGGTTCGGAATAATATAGGGATTTTTATTTTATTTTCCGAGCCGTGTTTGAAAATGTCAGCCAACTGACAAAAATTTGGAACGGTAAGTTAGAGAAGTTCCAATCAAACGCTCTATTTAGTTGTGACAATCGATTCGGTCTTCCTAGAACAGGGCATGTCTAAGGAAACATGTTAAAGCAGCAGATACCATCGAAAAATTTGCGAAGAACTGGAAAACAGTGTCTAAAACAATTACGAAGGGGTCTGTGCAGGGACTGGAGGGCAGCGTTAGGGCAAAAGTGCGTTCCTTGGCTTATGATTAACTATAATAAGTTTTTTTTTATACGAGACTGAACATGATAGAGAAATGATTTAATAAAAACAATGGTTTTATCTTGATTTTTAATTGTGATCATACTTTTTGGGACACCCTATGTAAGGCATTTTTGCTGGTTAAATTATCTGAAAATTGCTATTGAAGTGCATGATTGATCTAACAGAGCGGAATTATACCTAGAGATTTTTGAGTGAGTAGTAACATTCCATTAACAGGGCACTTAGGTTGCTATTTGATCAAACAGGACGCTTTGGAATTCAATTCATAACTAAGGTTGGAAATTTGTTCAAGATCTTCTTAATATGTATATAAAGCCAATGTGAGTGTGATGCATACAATATCATGAAAGTGGTTTACCCTACTTGTATACACCCATGTTTAAATTGTTATAACATATAAATATTTTATCAACTTATGTTGCCGCAAACACAAAAATTGCAATAATTAGTAGTGTTCCATAACTGTGGAAAAAAGCTTGTTCTGGTCATAGGAACAATTTCAAAATTGGTAAATTTTAGTAAAAAGTAAATACTTTGCGAAACTTGGTTATAATGCTGTTTTCATACCTTCAACATAGCGCGCGAGCTATTTTTGTAAACGAATTGACAGTTTATTGTTGCTGCTGCAAAAAACAAAAAAAGTTTATTTTGGCTGGACTATACGTTCTGATCTGGCTTACCTTACAAATAGAAATAAGTTAGACTTTTAGAACACAAAACAAACTAGTTTCTGCAGAAATGGTTCCATTACCCGGGAACGTAAAAAAAAAAAAAATTTTTTTTGGGGGGGGGTGTTTTTTTTTTTTTTTTTTCTGTGTTTTGGGATTTTTTTGAAAAAATATATTAATTTTTTGCCAAATTGTTTCCAAAAAGTTTTGATTTGTTTTTTTTTGCCCCAATTCAATTTTTTTGCCCCGCCCCCGGGGGTTTTTTTTTTTAGTTTTCCGGGGGGTCCAAAATCAGACAATTGCATACAAGTCACAGGTATACGTGAAACGAATACACCCAAGATTTCTACGGCTTTCCTATCCTGACTCTCAAAGAAAATTTCCAAAGTGTTCACCTGAAGGTGAAACAGAATAGAGTACGTACACTGAACCCAAACATCCTCCTTTTATCGGATGAATTCTCCGTCGGTTGATATCGTAACATTGAAATCGCATTTTCGAATGATAGATGCAGGCGGAGGACGATTTTCTAGAAACCAAATGATTATCCTTCTAATGTTGAACAACTAATAATACGCGAAGTGAATTGACCTCCCGTTAAAATTCTGATGAACGCTGTACGAAAAATCGTCATCCCAAAGTTGAATGCGTATTGCATTGGAAAAGCCCTATGACGCAAATCATTTGAAATGAGGATGACAAACATTCCATTTTACACCATTCGGTAAAAACCTATCAATCGCTATCAGAACTGGTACCATCACGAATAAAGGATCGAAACCTGATCGCTTCCTACGGAGTCGCGGAAAAATATTTTCTGACTCCTTCAATTTTTGTACTCCCGTTGCAGTCTTTGCTCAACGGTTGAGGAAGTGAAATAAGTTTATGTCGTGGAATTGTTTCAACTTATTCATAAATCGCTAATAAATCTACACACTTTTGAAACAAACATCATAATGAATTTGGTTGAGTGTCATACGAAACATGGATGATCGTCATACGGATCTAACCATAAGACAATCATCCGATTTCCGAATGCTTTTCGTTAAAGGGCGCAATCGAATTACTTTTCAGACGATCTCGAGATGATGTTTGGGTTCAGTGTAGATAAAACAATCTTTTCTTTTTTTTGTATATTTTTTTTTCTCCTCTACTCTATATAAAATAAAATATTTTTTTTTTTAAAAAAAAAAAAAAATAATAATTATTGTTAATTATTTTTTTTTTATATGATAAAAAAAATTTTTTAAAAATTACTTAAAAAATTATTTTTTAAAATTAAAATTTTTAAAAAAAATATAAAAAAAATAATTCAAAAAAAAATAAAGGATACTTTACTTACATATACCTAGCTTAATTTTTAAGCTATTTGTCAATTGAATGGGACATGGATTGGCAGTCCAATCGCATTGTAAAAGTTTCAATTATGTAATACTATAATGATCAATAACGGCGCCGAACACGTCCTTGCAATCAGATGCAAATGGGAAAGCAATAATTGTTTTCCTGTTTTGTTTTTTTTTCTGTGTGTAAATAAAAAATGCGAAAATCCATACTTCAGTTTCAAATAAGTTTTTTTCATAGAAAATGATAAGAAAAATCATAATTTTATTTAAGGAATCGTTTACTAAGCCTTTCATGATTACTTTACTCAATATGTCCACCATTTTTCTCGATCACCTTCTCCAAACGGGGACGGAATCGAGAGCATACCTACTCAATGTATGAGTCAGTCATCGAGTTCCATGCCTTGGTAATGGAATCTTTCAGGGCGCTCACACTGGGGTGAGAACGTTCACAGGCCTTAGCCTGAACATATCCCATATTGAGTAATCCAAAGGATTCAAGTCCGGGCTGCTAGGAGGCCAAATGTCCTTTGGCCAAAATTCCATGTTTTCCTTCAGCCACGCTTGAGTCCTTTATGAGGTATGACACGGTGCTCCGTCCTGTTGGAAAATGACGTGTTGGTGTGCTCGAAAGTTGGCTTTCATCCATGGCAGAACGTGGTCCTTCAAAATGTTCATGTAAACCTCGGTATTAACTTTTAATCCAGCTTTGATACATACTGGATGCATTTTCAAGCCATTAAACGCAACTGCCCCGAAAACCATTACTCCGGCCGGATGTTTAGTAGTAAACTTGAATTTCACGTTCTCTGGAACATCCTTAATTTTCTTCGGCGAAATAAACCTGCCTTTACGTGTGTTAGATACGGGATCGATGGTGAACATTTTCTCATCGGAGAATACGATGATGGTATGCTTCTTTTTAAATGCTGACACCAAACGTTTCGAGCGCTCTAGCCGTAGTGGTTTGATTCGGTCCGTTACAATGTGGCGCTTTACTCTTGCCCTGGACGAACATTTCAAGTCATCTTTGACCAACCGTTGCATGGTAGTTTTTGAAATATCGGCTTCCTTAGCCAATTTCCGGATCGATCTGATAGGATTTCGCCTCAATTTGTCTCTCACTGATCTGATGACCTTCGGTGTGCGAGCCGACCGTGGACGGCCACTTCCCGGATTCCGTGGACGTGGTCCATCAAGGAGTGAACGTTGGATACGGTAAACGGTAGCCAGGTGGCATCCCACAATCGTTGCAATTTGTTTTACGGGCTTTTGGGCGAGCAGCAAACTAGTCACAGCCTCCTTTGCGTACATTTTTCTTAACTTTGTTACTCGTGAACCACGGTTTACAGCGTCTCAGAGTATACAGTCACATGATTACACACACGCATTAAAACAGTAAAAATAATGCTTAAAGCTACCAAAAATAAGTATTGAACACTTTCGCATTTTTTTATGGGACATACTGTATGTATGTCACCATCCTAGCGTGGGCCTTGCCCTGCATGCGGTTCCACTTATTAAAAAGATCATGCTTTGTTGCCACTTGTAATTCAACATATGAACATACGAAGGGCCTAACCTGGATGGTCAGGCCCCTACGCAGAGACACTTACGTGAAACCTGTAGGATTGAGAGAACCTTCTTCCAGCAATATGATCTGATAAAAAGAATAACAAAATATGCAATTCAGTTAAGCTTTCCACTAGATGGTTTGTTTGAGGTCAAATTCAGGTCAAAGGTGTGTCAAATTTATTACAACTCGGAGTAAAGTACCATGTAATACCGTGTAGTACATGTACATATTATAATTGATAGACATATCAAATTAAGGGCATCATTGAAGTTGCAATTGGACAATGGGGGGATGTGTCTCCCCATCCCAGTATTAAATTTTTTTAAATCAATGAATTATACTAAGGTTTATGCAATATATATTCAACATAGAATATATAAAGAAGATGAGTATACATAGGGTGTATGCAATTTGATACGGCAAATATGGATGTTTTCAAAATTGTACATCTTGCAAGTCGACAATTTCAAAAATGGTGATTTCTGACTGTACTGTCCTTTCTGCTGGTACTATGGAGCGATTTGGACAACTTGCTTAATATGTTCCCTTACCTTAGCCACTGTACTGCTTCAACTAGACAACAAGAAATTGATGAAACAGTTTCTCATATGCCTCCGCCCTGGCAGGATGGCCGAACGATCGGTGTTATTTATTTCATTTCTATCCACTATCAAATATACAACGTAGGATCCCCGCCCGTGTGCGATCATATGTTGCAAGCCGCTCTCGAAGAATAGAAACAATACTCTCTGCACTTAGTTGCGGTTCACAAAACAGCAAGGACGTTGTGTGTAGTGTGAGATCGAACATACCGGCGCCCGAACACGAATGTTTTCCAATTAGGCTCGACAGTAGCTTGAAACGTACTTGATGGTGCTGGTTTTGACGCTGTGGTCCGATTGTTGCTTGCAATGTGAATGAATTGGATTAAATTAAATGATGATGCTTGGGTCCAATGATAACGCTATTGTCCAAATGAATGACTCTCGGGTAAAAAAGGGTGGATGCTACGATCCGGCAGGTGGACGCTACGTTCCTAACAGGTGGACGCTGTGGTCCGGTGGGGGTTTGCTGTTATTCGAACGAGTGGACGCTTCGATCCAATGGGTGGATGCGACGGTCCGGCCAGGTTACGCTACGGCCCTGCTGGGAGGACTCTATGGTCTGGACGGCTGGACGCTATGGTCCGACGGGTGGATGCGACGATCCGGCAGGTGGACGCTAGGGTCCAAACGGTGGTAGCTGTGGTCCGGCAGGTAGACGCTACGGTCCGAACGGGTGGACACGATGGTCCAATGCGAGTGGTGTTGGCGCCTGGTCACGGCACCAATGTTTCGTCCAGGGTTTGACCAGGCCCTACGTTGTGATTTTTACTGAGACACGAGATGACTAATGAATGAAACCAAAACGGCTACTTGGTTGATCTTGGGCGTGCCAGCTTGGCGGGTACTTTTAAGATAGAACACCACTAAACTAAGTACATTGGGCGATGTGTCCCTTTTATAGGGGACACGAAGAACGAATGAATAGTGCCGTGCGCACCGCATCATTACATTACAATATTCCACGCTGTCCACTTTAGCTAAAATAAAAGCATCAGGCTGTTTGCTTGCTAGTCGCTCTCTAAGAGTATAAGTATATTTTTTCAGTATTCAGTATTCTGTTTAAGTATACTTATTCAGTATATTTATTCAGCAATAAATAAAAGTATCTCCCGTAGATTCAGTTGAAGTTTCATGTATTCAAGTCTTAATAAGAATTCGAATGAGATGAGATTAAGGGACAATTGAACGTAACAAATTATAAGTAATAATATAAATTATCTATGAAGTAAAATTATTAAAACAACAACAACATAATGATCACAAGAGGAATGAATAAGTAACGATAGTGATAAAACCGCAGAATCAGTAACTAGCTATCCGAGCAAAGGATTATACCAAATTGATAACAAATTCTTATACCAAGTTATCATTGTTTGATCACAAAATATGTTATCTAGAGGCTGAATAAACAGCCAAAATATCAGATTGAATAACAAAAAAATATTCGTTGAATATCATAATAATAGCTAATTTTGTTATCACTGCGAACAGCTTGATAGCAAATTTTGTATTGTAAGCAAATTTATTGAAATAGTTTCAAATTATGTTATCAATTTGAAATCAAATTCTCATGCTAATATCTTAAAAAAATTGTTTTGATAAAAAGCATAATTTCTTGTTCAAATATGCTGGTAATATTCATAGTTTTGCATTCAACTGATAACGTTCGTAAAAAAATGTATAATGAAAATGATAACATATGATAAAAAAATTTGCCAATGGTGATAACTAAATTTGTTACGCGATAACAGGGGAAATCAAAACGATATCTGGGATAACAGAACTTGTTATATGATACCAGCTTGTTATTTTTCTTAACTAGGGTACACCAGGGTTGTGTGCTACATTGCAGGAGTCATGAGTGCATGAGATCAGCTCTATTTGCTCTACATTCAGTAATAAGTTCACAATTCTAACGCAGATTCAGTTGCAGCTTCTTGTTTTTAAGGCACTAGCTACCTTTTAATTATAAAAGGAAGAAAAAAGTATTAAAATGATCTTTGGACATATAAGCTTAGCTTGACTGACTGCATGTATCAATGGTTGTTACTCCGTGATTGATCAGAATCAGTGAAATAAAGGGTGTCCACGATGAAATTGCCACACAATGAAATTGCTCTAACTTTTTAACCGTTGGGTAGAATTTAATGAAAATTTGGGTGGATTTAGTTCATAGTGCATTATTTACATCCTGCAAGTTTTAAAGTCCTGTAATCAAAACTCGCGGAAATGGAGTCGAAAGAACAGCTCGTGCGTGATAAAATCTTGCGCATTCATCACGAGAACAAGGATCTCTCGCATCGTTCCATCGCTAAAACGTTGGGAATCGCGAATTCCACGGTGTCGCGAGTGATTAAGTGGTTCGAGGAACGGTTGACCACCGATCGGAAGCCCAGAAGTGAAGGAAAAAGTATTCCGTACAACACCAAAAATCACAACCGCGTAGTTGGGGCCTTCAACCGAAATCCGAACGCCTCCGTTCGGGATGTGGCTAAGAAGCTGCACCTAAGCCGAAGTTTTGTCCAGAAGGCCAAAACTAAGGCTGGGCTTCGAACGTTCAAGGTACTAAAGGCCCCTAATCGCGACGAGAAGCAGAACAAGTCCGCCAAAACCCGTGCCAGGAAGTTGTACCTCAACATGCTGACGAAAGTTGAATGCTGCATCATGGACGACGAAACATATGTGAAGGCCGACTTCAAACAGATCCCCGGCAACCTGTTTTTCACGGCCAAGGATAAGTTCAGCGTTCCGGAGCATGTCCGCACTCAGAAGATGTCCAAATTTGCGAAGAAATTCCTGGTTTGGCAAGCCATCTGCACGTGCGGGAAGCGGAGTGCACCTTTCGTGACCCAGGACACGATGAACGGACAGGTGTACATAAAAGAGTGCCTCCAGAAGCGGCTGCTTCCTCTCCTGAAGGCCCACAACGTCCCAACAATCTTTTGGCCGGATTTGGCCTCATGCCACTACTCCAAGGACGTGCTGAAGTGGTATGCGGACAATAAGGTCAATTTCGTGCCGAAAATGTTCAACCCTCCCAACACTCCGGAGCTCCGCCCCATCGAGAAGTACTGGGCGATTATGAAGCAGCACCTTCTTAAACGACCTAAGGTAGTGAAGACAGTCGAGGAACTGAAGAAAGTATGGGTTTACATGCAAAAAACGGTTGATTCACAGGTTGTGCAGAATCTTATGGCCGGGGTTAAGGCCAAGGTGCGGGCATTTGCGTATGGACTGTAAATAAAATACGAATAAAATGGTAAAATGAAGTTTAATAGTTATTTCTCAATCCCTGAAAATTTGATGGCAATCGGATGAAAACTCGAATTTTGTGAATCAATTTTGTGTGTGGCAATTTCATCGTGGACACCCTTTAGCACAATGAATCAACCGAATGAGGCTGGACGCAACCGACCATTCTCACTGTACACGTTAAGTGATTCAATTTCTTTAATAATCAATAACGGCGCCGGCCACGTCCTTGCAATCAGTTAGGAATAGGGAAGACATGTTAGTGTGACCTTTGCTGTCTAGGGATCGTGTTTACCTCTGCATACCCACAAAGGTCACAGGAAGGAGTTTTTTTCTTTATGTTAATAGAGTAGGGCTCGATGGATCAGGATTCACCTTGATAATTGATGTGATCATATTTATGATTCATAATCGTTAGTAAACTCGCGCTGCTGAACAATAGATAACCGAAACAATACGAAACGTGCATAATAGTACGCAATGAAGCATCGACACAACCGTTCCCAGCCGATACGCGAAGCATTTTTTCCTAAACATTCAATTTTTACAACCGCACTCCACAAACAACTTCACTGCTGCAACTAACATCCGCATCAATCAAGAGAATGTTCTAAAAAAATAATAATTTGAGATAACTAAATGTAGACGTCTTCCAAATTTGGCAGATCGACAGACAATTGGTGGACATCCACCGGGTACAACATAGCAAGATGCTTAGAGGCGGACTGGAATATTTGATGAGCTACCTTCTCATACAAGACATAAATAGTATATCTAATCTATGCAGTAAAAAAAAAAATATTAGCATAAATCATAAAAATTTCGATAAAAATGGTAATGATAAAGATAGAAATGTAAACCCAGTAACAAGTCAAAACAGTTCAGAGCACAGAAAGAGTGAGATATGCAAAAATTTGGGAAAAAATGCGTAAATGTGTAGCAGAAGAGCGTTTCCAGATGAAATCAGCCGGAAATAGTCAAAATCTTGCACGACCCTCTCCGATTTGGATGAAACTTTGCACATGTCTTCGGAATTGGTGATGATGGATTTTCCGCGGGTTAAGGGAATTTTTTGACTCAAGACATTTTTTTCAAAAGGGCGTATGTGTTTTGTCATGCGTATTTTTCAAAAAATCATAACTCGAAAACCGTTGGTTGTAATTAAATTGCGTCTGAGAAGAAGTTGTAGTTAATTAATTTGACTTTATGAAAAAAATATGTACACTGTAAAAAAAAAATTATCTTCAAAAAAATCAAAAATTAAACTTAAAAATCAATTAGCAAATCTGTCCAACGTACGATTTTTATAATTTTTTTTCCATAAAGATTTTTAGTCATAAGAAAAATAAAAGAAGTTGTACTACGATGGAGCAACTTAAGTAAAAAAAAGTTCTTAGAAGTAAGAAAATTTCAAGTTTTTTCCAATTTGTTGTTTTTGCATTAATAACCATATTTTAATACTATAATACGATTTTTCTAGTGATTTTAAACAAAAATTTTCTAGGTGAGCAACATTCTATATGTACCCGTTTTCGAGATAATTTGAAAGTAATGTCGAAAAAATGGCTTTTTCCATTAAAATATCCCTTTTTCAAAAGTTAGTCGTGATTTTCCATCTTCAAAAGTATTTTTTTCAAATTGTACATAAATTTTTTAACAACTATGCTTTTGACACCAAGAAGATTGAACATCTTCTTTATTAACGAAATTAACAAATCTTAATTACCAAATAAAAATTTTGAGTTTTTTTTTGTTCATACATGATTTATTTATTTTTTCTACTATTTTTAAAAAAAATTGTATTTACATTTTTACAAACACTATTTCCTAACATTCCTATAAATATTGTGAAAACTCAGTATTTCTTCAGTTGAAAATATTTTCGCAGCGATTTTGTTATCTGCAACTGGAATGAAGGACTGATATTTCTGTGTACCAGGAATCATTTTTGTTTGCTGATAACTACCACCCCATTCTGCAGCTCCCTCTTCATATTCTTCTTGTGAAACATAGCAAAATGATATTTTTGTGAAATTTTCTTGATTTCTCTTAATAGCCCAATCATACAAAGTTTTCGCACTTGTTATTGGATGTTCATGTTGTTTGGCCAAGCTTGCTCTTATTGCCATTCGTTTTAATGTGCCGCCAATTGCATCACATGGTCCCTTACCATGTGAAGTTCCGAGAAAATGCCACTCAGAATCAATGTTGTATTTCTCTTTAAACTTGCAGAGGCTTGCAATTTTTTTTCTATTTTTGTATTGGGAAGCCTTTTTTATATTCATTAGTTGATTGAAATACGTTAGTAATTTAGAAATAAATACTTGTACCGCAATTGTATCATGTCTTAGATGTCTTCTGATATTACAACAAAACTTAGATTTTAAAGCATTCCTGACTCCATATAATAAATATCAAACGGATGAATTGTAGCCTGATCATTGTTCCAATGATGACTTTGAACAGCATCCTGAAGTACAAATGAATAATTCTCTGCAAAATCGCAAATAATAACTACTTCTCCTTCTTTTAATGAAGACTTTGTATCTTTTAAAAATTTAGATTGCTTTGTTTTTATATAATCATGAGTTAATAGTTTTTCTAATTTCTCGCTAAAATATTCAACAAATTCATCGACACGTTTTAATAGCGTTTCTAAATTACATCTATCAGTTGTAATCCATGGTTCGAACGATATCTCAGACAAGTTATGTTTCTCAAGTTCTTTTAAAAATCTTATCTCAAATTCTGACAGCGTGGGACAATTTTCGCATTCACGGAGGTAACAATATTTTGATCTTGATGATGAATTACACAATAACTTCTCAAAATGTTGATTACAATCAGAGTTGAATGAATATTTTTTTAAACTGTGAAGCATTAAATCAATATTTTCGTGAATTGCGCAAACACAAACGTTATGAAAATCTGAAGCATTTAGCAATTTACAATGTTTTGGTCGTAATGCTGCAAAAGTACTAAATCCAATTTTATGTTCACTGACTTCTTTAAATCGTGTGAAAGTTTCTCTAAGTGATGAAAGTAATAACCGTTTTTGAATTTGTTGCCATTAGTGTTTACAGAGACATAATCTCTTTGTCCCGGCATGGCTCTGCTGATGTCGTCCTCGTCAAAAAATTGTATCACTTGATTCTTTATATCCTTATTCAAACGATTCCCTGATCTGTCGTTGGGGGTAGCCAATACTCCATTTTCGGCTGCCAATTCTTTTGCTTGTAATGCAAGGTATTTGTTTGTTTCAAATTTGCTCGTTATCTGCTGAATCGTCCACGAATTAGGCAAATATACGTATTTTATCTATTCTCGAACAATCTGGTTCTATGAATTTTTCTTTCAATTTGGAAATAATTTCATCATATTCCACAACCTTTGTTTTCAATGTAGCTAACTCTTCCACTTCTTCTTGTGGTGGTAAGCTGAATAGATATTTTCTAATACCTGCTACAATTTCGGCAAATTTTTGCCGACGGTATTTATCGTTTTTAAATTCTCTAATGGATATCGGGTACACATTTATTCCTGCAATTCCATTATTGAATAACTCAATGTTGTGTATCCTGGAATAATCCGGTAGGTCACTGTCCTGAGAAGATGCCGAGGTAATTGAAGCTGCCGATGGTATTTCCTCCAAATCGTTCCGTGATGTGGTTGGTGCTTCGTCGTGTCCACCGTTTTCTGGTTGCTCCACTCTTTCGACAGGATTACGACGATACGAATATAACCGACATGAATCACAAATTCTTAATGACGTGTCCAAATGGACCGTACACTGCATGGATAAAAGTTTTTCAATTAACTTGTCAGTTAAATTTCTAAGTTTAGGCGAACACCGTCTCCCGATTTCACGAAAAGGTTTACAACAATGCTTTGTTTCGAGTTCCATTTCAAATCTTTTACACTTTACGCTACTTATGAAAGACACTGTTAAACTGATGTCATGACTTTGTAATGTAATCCTTTTTATACGTACTAGGTACGCACTTAAGGTACTTTGTTGAAAAATTGGTATGTGCAGGGGTATGCATGTAAATTATATTTTCTGTCAACACCAAAGGGAATGCATGAATAGGTATAAATGGGCGTAACAATTGTATTCTTACTGGTATAAACAGTTTAACTAATTAAATGCATTATGTTTCTACCTGAACAAAATACGCTTGTACACTAACATGAATACTAATTATTTTTGTTTCGGGTTAGGTTTTCATAATATACTGTAAGTAAAAGCAGCAAATTTTGTCGTGTTACCTACAGTAAATATCAGGAATCAGTTTGTCTAGTATTCTCGGTAATAAAAGGTATATTGTAGAAAATTTTATGTAAAATTTGAAAAGAATACTTTTGCAGATGGACAATCACGACTAACATTTGAAAAAGGGATATTTTCATGGAAAAAGCAATTTTTTCGACATTTATTTCAAATTATCTCGTGAACGGATACATTTAGAATGTTGTTTACCAAGAGCATTTTTGTTTAGATCACTCGAAAAATCGTATTATAGCATTAAAATATGGTTATTTATGCAAAAACAACAAATTAGAAAAAAGTTGAATTTTTCTCACTTCTAAAAACTTTTTAATCTTAAGTTGTTTCATCGTAAAACTACTTTTATTCTTTTCTTTAAGACTCAAAGCCTTTTTGAAATTTTTTTTATAAAAATCTATTGCTAATTGATTTTTAAGTTTAATTTTTGATTTTTTTTTGAAGAAAAAACATTTTTTTTACAGTGTACATATTTTTTCCATAAAGTCAAATTAATTAACTACAAGTTCTTCTCAGACGCAATTTTATTACAACCAACGGTTTTCGAGTTATGATTTTTTGAAAAATACGCATGACAAAACACATACGCCCTTTTGAAAAATTTGTCTTGAGTCAAAAAATTCCCTTAACCCGCGGAAAATCCATCGTCACCAATTCCGAAGACATGTGCAAAGTTTCATCCAAATCGGAGAGGGTCGAGTTCAGTCATTTGCTCATTTGGCAGAGAAATGCTCAGAAGAGAAAAAATAAAAATAAATACATTCAGCAATAAGCACGATAGTTTGCAGTAGATTCAGTTGAAGAATGATGTATCCAAGTCATCACATATTTCTAAAAAGGAAAAGAGGAAGAAACGTTTGAAATGATTATTGGACATAAAATATAATTAATAGTAATATACATTATTAATAATTAGAAGAAAAAACAGTCCAATGGTAATTTTGATAGCAATTAGTTTTAGCTAAATAACTTTTCCCACAAGCGCTGAATGACTTTGCGGAGTTCGAAGAAAAGTTTTCACGGAAAATTAAAAAGTAAAACCCCGAGCGCAAAAATATAGTTTCACCGATCGAGTTGAAATTTTGCACAGTTATCATAGGCCTCAAAAGGCTCCCAAAAATCAAAGTGGAACGATTTTTTTCATATATACGTGTCCCAGGCTAATGGACCCTCGTTATTATCCATTCTCCTAATATTCATTCTGACCTCCTTTTGGTCGATATATTCATGTAGACTCAGAAAAATATACTATTACTATTTAATATAATTTAATATAAGTGTAAATCATTTACCTGATATCTCCATTTCCGTAAGCCTTGGATAATATAAGTACGGTTGCCTCAAGAATTCTAGCTGAGAAAACTGCGGAAAGTTTAACTGGCCTCTAATATCTTCCTGGGAATAGAGAGAAATGAGTATGTATTTAGTTCCTTCTATCGATATTGACTGATTCTAATGATAAGAAAATCATGCTATTATCATGCTATTCATAATTTTATGATAAAGCTTATTTTTATAATTTGAATCATTTCGGCCGGAATGATGACGACGATGAATGGGGTATAATTTAATCTAGAAGAAATTGAAATTAGGGAGCGTGAGAAATGTAAAATATCCCTCGATAGCCTCCAGCAAGTTAGACAAAACTTGACAAAAAAAAAAAATTTGCTACAATTATGATATGGATTCAGTATTACCTGCCCGTATTTTAAAGGTTTTCTTTGGTTTTTTGGCCGAATAATCGTTCTTCACTGACGAATCGTTGACAGAGGCGTATGCAGGCTTTGTGTAAACAACAGGATTTTTAGCGCCAATCGTAAACTTCAAGCTGCTTGTTGCGTATACGTTGCTAAATTAGCTATTGCCTAAAACTTGATCAGTACTTTATTTATGCTTGTATTTCGCCAAAAGTCACTCGTCAGCTGGCAGCATAAGCAGTAAAAAGGAGATTTGGATCGGTTGCAACATTATATCATCTCCTAGGTGTTGAAGAAATCTTGTTTTTGGAGGATAGATATGGGTCCAGACTTTTTTTTTTTATTCCTTTATTATGGAGATTTTCAGCCCTGGGCTGGTTCATCCCCCGTCGTAGTTACTCAAATACCTTTTTGGGTATTTTCGTAACTTGTCCGGGGGTGAGATTCAAACTCGTGACTTTGGCGTGAGAGGTATGGATGTAAACAACTACGCCGGGGTCACCCTCTGCGTCCAGACTTAATTCGTGTGATGTCTTGTCTCATGTTTAATCATTATTCTTTAAACGCTCATTTATACCGTGTTGGGCTGAGGCAGTAATCTCTATGAACGCAGACAAGGTAACCTGGACACATATCACATTATTGGATCGTGTGCTGAGCATCGTGGAGTCAGATCAGAGCTTTATGATTTGCTTCGGGTTCAAGGTAGACAACCTTATAAACACATTCGAGATTTTTTTGGCTTTAGACGATCTGGAGTTTATAAAACTCGTTAATTTGTTTTTGACTAATGTTAGCCCTAGTATTTTAAGTTTTAGCTATTTATTTCTGATGTAGAAGGAGATGTTTCGCTCATCGCCATGAGGCACCAAGAGTAGACAGTCATGTTTGCTAGAATGAAAGATATGAAGAGAAAGTGTTGAAAGTTCCGTTAGTGTACGGTAGGTTGGAAATGGAATAGAAGTATTGAAAGTTGAGCGAAAGGGCATGGGTAAAGTAGTACTCGAACCAAGGACGTTATCATTGCCAAACATCCCACTGCGGGGTAGGTTGAGGCACAGATACATCTGCCACCTCAACTGGCAATAATAACGTGATGGAACTCGCTCATGTACCACTGATTGCTTGTGATAGTTTCTAGCGGTAGTTTGTACACACTCTGTTTTGATGCGTACATGGGAGAGGAAACTCTCTCCTTTTTGGGTTTGTTTTTGTTCACAACGACTGATAATTACTAAGTGTTTATTTTCTCGTCATCTCTAACGTAGAGACCTCGGAGAGAAAGACCGTAAAGCGTTGTGATACTGGTCCCCACCAGTATGAATTAATGGTTACCACCATTTATGGGGTTTTATTCTCCCCGCGTAACAATACAAGAAGACCCCCCCCACGCCCCCCCCCCCCTCCCTTTCCCCCCCTCCCTTCCTCCCTTCCATTCCCCCCCCCCCCCCCAACCAACCCCCCCCCTTCTCCTCTCTCTTCTTTCTCCCACATCTCTCCTCCCCCCCCCCCCCTCCCCCCCCCCCCCCACACCCCACCCCCCCCCCCCCAACCAAAAACAAAAAAAATATTATTTTTTTTTTTTTTTTTTTTTTTTCTTTCTTTTTTTTTTTTTTCTACCAAACAATACACAACAAAAAAGAAAATAAAAAAAAAAAAAAAATAAATTTTTTGAAATCCCCCTCCCCCCCCCCCCCCCCACACAAAAAAATTTAATTCCTCATTACTACCCCCCCCCCGACAATCCCTTTTTATTTTTATTTTATACAATAAGATAAATAAAAAAAAAAAAAAAAAAAAAATTGATTAGTTTATTTCTTTTTTTTTTCTTTCACCTTCTTATTCCTCCCCCCCCCCCCCGTTTCTCAAACGCCCCACCATTATTAATTGAGAACAACCAACGCCAGGACCATTTTTGCATTAGTATGATTGTGTAACAAGTACAGTCATGCCCTATGCCCAGTAAGTCGAGAAATTTTCCTTAAAAAAATATTCTTTGACCAGACCGAAAATCGAACCTAGCCTAGCTCCTTTACCGACTGAGCTAAGGGAGGACCTGATTGACCTGATTAGCATATATTAGGGCATTGCTGAGTCCTTCATTTCCCTGTAACAGATGAACTTGGTCAGTAATGGTAATTGTCACCATTTTCCTGTTCGGAGCTCTGACTAGAAACCTATTTAGTTCTAAATAATTTTCTTCAAACAAGTAGAACGAGAATGTTAATTTGAAACAGTGAGTTGTAAAACTGGCAAGAACGGACTTCTACTTCGAATGAAGTGCAGTACCGTACTAGGATTTGTTCTCTAAACAACAAAGGGTATCAGACCTTTAGTCGAAAATCTAAATCTTTTGTTGAATATTGAGACAATGTCATTACAAATGTTTTTTTTCTTTTATTAACTAGTTCATTTATGTGGCAGGCTCAATTGCTTTAGCTTTACGGAGCCGATAATTCATTGGTTTTTAATATAATGAATGACTTAATACTAGCGTTAGTATGACTTGGGCCGTTTACTCGCGGTTTACTCGAGGTTAAAAGGGGTGACATTTTTTGGGGATGGATTGGATAGAGGAACATGGAAATGGGATGCTGTGGTCTCATCAGATAGTTGTCGCCAGCAATTAACGTTGTGCGGTAAGGACAAGGTTCTCTTTTTGTGTTTGGCTGGTTGTGTTTACCGTTCGGCGACGATGAGACTCCTCAGATGTTGGAACAAAACAAACACAAACGAATGAATAAAGAACAAAAAAACACAAGCAGATTAAACTCTTATACTAGACATTTGGAGAAACACATGGGGAAACTGCCCCCATATTAATCTCATTGTTCCTATATTCATCCTACGATGAATCAAACAATTGGGCAGTTGAAGGATCGGTATCGTTTTCTAATAATGTTTGCTTACGTTAAATAACTACAACAAACATTACTAACTAATCCTGTCACGTGTATATCGTTTTATTTCAAGTAGGATGAATTGCAAAGTGATGAGATTAATATGGGTACATCTTTCCTATATCGATTGCATATAACACAGATCGCGAGATCCCAACACAGCTCTCATAGAAACATAAGGTTGTCTTCCTTGGGCCTCTAGGGTATTCAAAAGGCGTGTTCTGGCGGCGTAATTATCCGTTCATTGCCAGACTGCGTGATCGATGTCATCATAACCGTTTCCACACCGGCAAAAATTGCTGTCCACGAGGTTAATTCGATAAAGGTGTGCATCTAACTGATAGTGGTTGGACATAAATCTGCTCATCACACGGATGAAGTCCCGGCTAATGTGCAGGCCCTTAAACCACGCCCTCGATGAAACAATAGGGATGATAGAATGTAACAGCCGTCCTAGATTTCCGGTGTCCCAATCGGTTTGCCAACTCGAAAGGGTACTCTGACGTATTAAATGGTAAAATTCCTCGTGTGCAATTTGTCTATCATTCAAATTGCCTTCCTGGGCGCCCACCTTTGCGAGTGAGTCCGCTTTCTCATTGCCTGGGATTGAGCAATGTGAAGGGACCCATACAAAGGTGATCAAATATGATCTCTCGACCAGCACACTCATCTGTTCCCTTAGTTTTGAAAGGAAATAAGATGAATGTTTACTAGGTTTCATCGACTGAAGGGCCTCAATCGAACTGAGGCTGTCCGAGAAGATGAAGTGGTGGTCTGCGGGCATGTTGGAAATCATCCTAAATGCGAAGTTGATTGCTGCCAGCTCAGCAACATAAACAGAACAAGGTTCCTGAAGTTTGTGGAAGGCGCTAGAGTTTTCATTGAAGACACATCCATTGAGGCGAGACCCATCAGTGAAAAACCTTTTTTTCAGAATGGACGTGTTGGTACTTTACAGTAAAAATACGCGGGATAATAATAGAACGAAGTTGATCCGGAATCCCATGAGATGCTTGTTTCATGGAAAGATCATAATGGATTGAGGAACTGCTAAAGGTGAAGTGAGCACGCTCTGGAGTATAGCACGGAAGACACATATCCGGCGATATGTAGTGGTGGTATTTCTCATAAATCGAGATTGTGTGTTCAGCCCTAACATTTTTTCAAAATTTTCTATTACAAATGCGTTTTTCACTCCACATTTGATTAATATTCTGAGCGAGAGCTCCCAGAATCGATTTTGGAGAGGTTTTACTCCTGCTAGAACTTCGTGATTCATGTTATGCGTTGAGTGCATACAGCCAAGAGCAATACGCAGACAATGATATTGAATTCGTTCCAATTTTAGAAGGTGACCTTTTCTTGCCGAGAGAAAGCAAAAAGAGCCATACTATAGAATAGAGAGAATAATTGTTTTATAAAGAGTTATGAGGTAACTCGGATGAGCACCTCACCATGTGCCACAAATTGAACGAAGAAAGTTGATCCTTTTTTGGCATTTTTGCTTCAAATTCGTAATGTGGGCATTCCAAGTGCACTTTGAATCAAACCAGACCCGAAGGTATTTGAAAGATAACGCTTGGGTAATGTTTCTGCCCAGAAGATTAAGCTGGAATTGGGCTGGATACCGCTTTCGGGTAAACACTACCAGTTCAGTTTTCTGCGGTGAGAATTCGATCCCTAGGTTCCTAGCCCAAGAAAATAGGTTATCTAGGGAATTTTGCAATGGTCCTTGCAAGTTTACGGCATGTGAGCCTCTTAAAGAAACCATACTGTCAGCAAGTTGTCTTAGCGGGCATTGTTCTGCCAAACAATTGTCAATAACTTTGACGTAAAAGTTATAAAAAAGGGAGCTGCGGCATGAGCCTTGGGGTAGGCCCATTTTTTAGAAGGTTGAATTTTATCATATCGCATCCGGGTGAAGAGTTATTTGATGAAAGAAAAGCCATAGAGAATTCCAGCATTGTGAATGGTCTATCCAGAGAGCCACCGCTTGGAGACGTTTCTCGAAAAATATGTTTTGCTGGAACAGAATCCAGATAGAGCTTTTTTGCGAAATCGAATATCCATCGGTTGGAGTATACATCACTCTCATTGGAAGATGAGCGGTTACGCATGTTGCGAGCCACCCTCCACAAGCTGGTCATTAAGGTTTCTCGTGAGAGCCCTTCGACAAAATTTCGCCAATAACCTCTTTTTTTTTTGCTTTGACAAGTTGTGTGAGCTGTGTTTCAAGCTTTGAATATTCCTCGAAGTAAGTGGAAGTCATGTGTCTACGGAAAGCTTTGAAAGCGTCAGATTTTTGCAAATACAATTTTGTGCATTCATCGTCCCAGCCAGGTGTGGCTGGTCTCCTTTTGAAGGGTGCACTTGGAACTTTTCTTTTTTGTGCTTCCAATGAACTTTTGTAGATCGGCAAGGAATCGATATTATTCTAACGGTGGAAGTGTATCGACGGATTCAACACCGATTGTTACCGCCGTTGCATATTTTTTGCCAATCGATGTTCCTTGTGAGGTCGAACGGAACTCAAGTTGGTTCTGAAGGTTGAGGGCCACACTTAATTGAAATAATGATTGGTAAGTGATCGCTACCATGGGGATCATTGAGAACTTTCCACAGACAGTCCAATGAAAGCGATCTTGAACAGAAAGATAGGCCGAGTCTGCTTTCTTGAGCAGGAGGTTTACGTATGCGTGTCGCTACACCAATTTTCAAAATTGACAAATTGAAATCGTCACATAAATCATAAAAAAATAGCCGCCCTATTATCATCATAATAAAGTTCCCCCATCCAGCACCATGGGAATTCACGTCACCCAGAATCACTACTGGGGACGGTAGAATAGAAACTAAATTCCAGAGTTGACTACGGCTAATGGAAGTTCTGGGAGGAACGTATACTCAAGCTATGCAATGGTCTTTATTCTTTGCAGTTACTTGACAAGCGACGATTTCAACGCCTGAAAGAGCTGGTAGAGAAATTTTGTAGAAAGGGTAGCACTTTTTGATCCCTAAAAGCACTCCTACATAAGAATCATCTCTATCAAGGTGTATAATGTTAAGATCGTGGAAATTGAGTTCATTTTCTGAAGAAAGCCATGTTTCACGAAGAGCAAATAAATCACAATCTGAATTGTGAACTAAAAACTTGAACGAGGCTAGTTTAGGCACCAGACTACGGCAGTTCCACTGTAGTACAGTGATCATATCTCCGTCCTGATTCGTTGAATTATCCATCGAAAGATATGATCGATGCTAGGAGGGCCCATGAAACAGTCAATTGCTTAAGGTATGATTCTAATGTCCGAAGCAAGGCCTGAACATTCCCCATTAGCCTGAACATTTTTCAATCTTGTGGAGGTGACTTTTGCTATCTTACGGCGCCCTTTCGGAGAAAAACGTTTCCTTTTTGAAGATCCGGGTGCGTGTACCACCGTAGAATTACCTACATCAGATGAGTGAGAGTCCGATTCTTCAGCTGATAAAATCGAAAATTGGTTTCCGTCAAGAACGGCTGTTGTAGATTTAAGCATTTCTGCATAAGTCTGCCTGGAGCGTCCAGTGATGGACATTAACAGATTGCCTTTTGTATCCTGGGCACTCCTGCAATAAGTGAGGATTCTTTTCTACACATTTCTGCACAGCTTGTGTGCAAAAATCCTCTGTGTGGTTTTCACCACACTTGCCGCAACGAAATTTGTTGCTGCAATGACTGGCCGAATGCCACAGTCTCTTGCAGTTGGTACAATTAGTTGGTACCCTCGGTATATACCGGGAAAAAAGCTCCATCTAACATGACAAAGTTTAGGAGAACAGAACCGGTGAAGGTCACCCGAAACGAGTCTGAAAGTTGATAGACCTTTTTTTTAGTCTTGCAACGATGCTGAATGTAGTTGCTTTACATCCAGTATAGTTACAAGTTCACGAGCATCTTAAGAGTTCTTGAAACAACCAGAAGTCCTAGACGGTTAGACTCGCATCGGAGACAACGCCATCGATCTCTGCATCTCGTGGAGGGACATATACACAGTATTCAATATTGAATACTTCGTGGTCAGTAATCTTATTTGCTATTTCAAAATTCGGCGCATTAACACGCAGCCTATTAATTCTCTCTTTGTGAATCGAGACACCAGGATATTTTCGCAGTAATTCTCTCGAAATGTCAAGACTTTTCAATGGTTTATCTTTGGGCCGAAAAAGACAACCCAAGGTCCCTTTGAGAACGGATGGTAGTGCTTTAAGCGTGTAACTTTAGCCTCAGGAGAGGCCATAATTATGCACAAAGAAACAAAAACACAATCACAAAAAAACCCTCCACCAATCAATTTAAATGCTAAAAAAAAAATGTTTTGCAAATACCATGCAGGAAAAAGTAAGCAAAACAATGAAAAAAAAAAACTTATTACTAGTGGTGACAATCAGGCCTACCACCCTTATTGGCTTTATTAGTTTCTCCCCTCTACGGGGGTGAGACAGACGCACACGTTGCTGCGAGGCAAAAGTTCACTACAATAGCTGTTCACTTGGCTATATATTATACACAGCGGACGACGTAAACAACCTCGATCGTCGAACAACAGCCCGCTTGCTGGCTATGTAGCTGGATGTAGCTGGTTTGAGATCGGTGGTTTGCACCGACTGCTTTGTTCGAAGGCTTCACTACACAGAAAAAATTCTTGTAGTAAAAACTACCATTTCACCCGACTATGCCTATCTTTAAAACTACCATGAAATTTCAGTCAAATTTACTACGTTTATGGTAAAACCTTCAACATTTGTGGTACATTTGACAGACCTCATATTGATATCAACCGCACCATGGTCGATCTAATCGCAGGCATGGTCAAATCAAACACATTTATAGTCCGGTGAAAATTGTTGGTGTTTGCGCTTAATTTAACCCTCGAAATGGTACTCTCTACTGCTATTTTTTTTTTGCGTGCACAGAGATGGGCAATTGTTGCCAACCTATGTTATGGTCTTTACAGATGAAATGCAGGTGTTGCGTGTACGCAAACCTGCACCTTCCAAACACGCGCACTTGTCACCTACGCATTCTTTCACTATTTTCACGAGAAGCAAAACCACTTAGTGAAAAAAACAACTCTTTTGAGTCAAAGAATGCTGTGGCGAGACCAGGCGATCTTAACTGGCTCAACGCACGATACGGAATGATTACAAATTTTCTCAATCTTCTGTATCTATTAAAACAAATTGGCGGAAATTATCTTTAAGTCTTCAACTTTAAGTTATACCGTTGGACAATGGATAAGACTTTTAAAAGATATTTGAATTGGTTTTGACTCTTACTTTATTGTAAGGTAAACAGTCGATCCTAGACGTAGGTGTGGACTACCTTGTTCCTAAGAATCGCGTTAAGGATCAAGGATTATTAACGATCTTCAAATGCCCCAAATCTGACTAAATTTGATCGATATCTATTGTAATACACCCTCGATCTGCAAAAAAATAGTCACGGTAACGGTAAATAAATGTGATACTGCAAGTAAACCGTAGGCCCAATTTTAGCGATAAATTCTTTTATGTGTTCCTAACATTGCCTTTTATATTTATAAGATAGTTATTATTTTCATTACGCATTGGTTAATCTGCAATGGGGTTTTATGAGTCTGTATTATTTCCGAATTTAATATTCTCAATGAATATCCAAGCAAACAAACCTGTATTATGTAAATTATAAAGTTTTACATTTTGTACGCTCGATAGAATAAAAGCAAACTTCATTTCTGGCTTTGAAAGTAGTTTTTTCTTCAAATATAATATGTCAAGTTTTGGCTTCAGTGAAGGAATATTGCTAATAACTACATGTCTAATAATAATAGAAGAAAATAGTACGACAATTATTTTTAATACGAAATTTAGAGGATTAGGCGAAGTTGCATCCATGAATAGACCCATCCATGATTTTGCCATTAAAAGAAAGTTTTTCATCATTTTGGTGGTACATAATAACAAACATCTTATTAGGATTTTCAAAGCAACTGTGAAACCAGTTGAATGTCGTTTGTAGCTCAATTATTTAATGAGTAACAATTAAAATTATAACCGACCGTAGCATATTAGGCTGAGTTATGGGACTCATACCCTACTTGATGTGTATAGTTAAAGTTGTATATTTTCATCATTATGTTTTCGTTGTTAATAACTAATATTTTTAACATTTAATATTTTTAATATATTGTTAATATTTTTAGTCTTGAATAAGTCTAAATAAGTCTTGAAACCTTTAAAAATCACAGTCGTGCGGCTAGTGTCCTCACCGTTTATTCAGGTGTATTTTGAGTGAATGAGTTGGGGGTTTGATTCCCACTCCAGTCGGTGAAATTTATCGCAAATTTATAGGTCTACTAGAAGTTCGAAGTTGTCCATTTTCTAGTGTTAAATATTTAGTCTGTGTATCCTTTGGTTGAAGATGGTGTCAATTCCCAAGTAACCATTTATTCGTATCGAGATATATTAATTTTGCATCATATTACGATATAAGTTCATGATTCATAACAGTAGAGTTAAAGTAAGGGCCCAACTCCTGTCAATTAATTGCTAGTGCACATGCTTTATTCAATTTCTAAAACATGCATATTTAGGGCACCGTTACTTTTACAGCAATTGACTTACTGTTTTGACGGAAATGTTTCATTGTATTTTGAAAAATAAGTATAGAGCTTCAAATATTTATGAACAAATTTATTCGTTCTAATTGTATAATTTTCTGTTTGAGTTTATTTCCACTTCTATGAACCTTTGCGGGGAAGATTAATGGATATTTTTTTAAATATCAATGAGTTTTTCATCTATCGAAATTTAATCAAAATTTCCGACGATTGAATGAAGAATGCCGGCGGCGGTAACAAATGGAATTTTTTTAAGACAAAGGAAGCATACTCTTTCCTAAACTTATTATGCCATTCTAGAAAATCATGTATCTAGGTATTTTTAGATACCGCTTAATAAATACGTCTTTGCGACTGTGAATGTAGATTTCTCATGGGAAAGCAGCTTAGCCCTCTTAAGCCTAACAATATTAATTAGGTAAATCGGGTTGAAAACAATATTCAATGTCAGCGCGTATTTGGTGTAGATAAAAACAATTCTCATATTTTTCCTTCTTTTTACATTTTGTAGAAGATTTCCTATAATGAACCTTTCTTTGTTTCTTGCAATATAGGTTTTTTATTCAATTAAAATAAATGTTATGGTTTTTATAGGACATTCCAGTCTTCGTAAATCCTTTCCTTTTTTTTTTTTAAACAAGTTATCCTTTTCGAACACTTTTTGAAATCCAATGAAAATCTTCTTATCGAAGTCAAAACAAATTTACCTCTGTGAGTTGGGGAGTATGTCTAGGATGTGGCAGGATTTGATAGTGGCCATGTTAAATTCCTTTCGTCGCCTAGGTCTTTGCCGATTGTTCCGGTCCGTATTAACATCTGTATTATTTGTAACATTGATTTTTTAAGGGCGGCTTGTTGGGCCTTCCCCAACCCCCTGTCTCGCCGGAGGACCATCGTGCACAGCACTGTTTAGAGTCCCACGCTGGCACGAGGACGATGATCAGCCACTCCTAACATGGAGAACAGACGCTGTTTTGAGCCGCCCCTAACATGGAGAACAGACGCTCAGATAGACTGCGCCCTTTGAAAAGGACAGCCCCCCTTCCCTGTCAGCATATGACCAAGGGCCCACCGGGGTTGGTTACCCGATATCTTTCCTATGGTTACTCATACCCCAGTCGGCACCACGGGGAGGTAGGGATAGGAGTTACGATAACGACACCAGCAGAGAAATACAAAGGCGCATTATGGCTGGCAATCGTGCCTACTTTGGACTCCGAAGGACGCTAAGATCGAACAAAGTTCGCCGAACCACAAAGTTGACCATCTACAAGACATTAATTAGACCGGTGGTTCTCTACGGCCACGAAACATTGCTAGTGGAGGACCAACGCGCCCTTCGAGTCTTTGAACGGAAGGTGCTGCGTACGATCTACGGTGGAGTACAGATGGAAGACGGAACGTGGAGGAGGCGAATGAACCACGAATTGCACCAGTTGCTGGGAGAACCTCCCATCGTACACATCGCAAAAATCGGTCGACTACGATGGGCTGGGCATGTCGTAAGAATGTCGGACGACAGCCCTGTGAAAATGGTTCTCGAAAACGAACCGACAGGTACAAGAAGAAGAGGTGCGCAACGAGCAAGGTGGATTGATCAAGTAGAAGGCGACATGTGGACCCTCCGCAGACAGCGAGGCTGGCGAGGTACAGCCATGGACCGATTACAATGGAAACAACTTCTGTGTACAGCAGAGGCCACACCGGCCTTAGTCTGATTGGTAAGGTATGGTATTGTTAAATTCCTTTTAAACACCATATAGGGAAACTGCCCCCATATTAATCTCATTGTTCCTATATTCATCCTACGATGAATCAAACAATTGGGCAGTTGAAGGATCGGTATCGTTTTCTAATAATGTTTGCTAACGTTAAATAACTACAACAAACATTACTAACTAATCCTGTCACGTGTATATCGTTTTATTTCAAGTAGGATGAATTGCAAAGTGATGAGATTAATATGGGTACATCTTCCCTACATCCGAAAGCAGCTTTGTCAAGTGAGTGTGTGCTTCTCTAAGCACCTTAGCCACCACAACAAAATGTTAAGAACAAGATATTTTTATGATCACGAAGGGATGATTAAATCAACGATATAATTAAATAGAGTAACATACAGCGATCGATTAAAGTTTTTATTACATGAATTCTATGAGCTGTAAACGATATTTAAGTAGTTCTACACTGACTTAGAAATTTTTTATAAGGTTAGTAATAGTTTAAATAATTTGGCTATATGCATCAGAAAAAGTAACGCAACTTTTTTTTTGTATAAAGGCCGAAACTTTCGAGTGGTATGGAAGTAATGTAGGTTTATAGGCACCAAATTGGGTCTATGTATGGATGCAACTTTGTCCCATCTGCTAGGTTTATTATTAAATACAGTCTTCGTACGTGTTGTTTTTCTATTATGATTTTAGGCTGTAATAACTGTACTCAACACTAAATTTTACAGAACAAAATATAATAAAACTACTTTGAAACACTGAAATGATTTTCTCAAAGGATCTATCAGTTATTCTATAATGAAAACATAATTATTCATTCAACACAGGTTTTGTTGTTTAGGTATTTGAAAAGTATACAAAAATTTACTCAAGCATTTCCATTGTATTTCGTCTACAATGTGCAGACTTCTTCAGTGTCGCGTCGATAAAGTTAGTCGGAATTAAATGGAAATAACTAATCTTTCTTCTCATTTTCTAGTTATGCTATTGTTTTCGTTTCTTCTTCTTATTATTATTATGATTAGATAAATTATTTCAGAAATCATCATATGAGATCAACCACTCATAATGCTTTTATCATTGAAATGTATCGAGCAAATTTGAAATATCAGTTTAAATTGAAATTTTATTTATGTGAATTAAAAAAAGACGTTTACACCGTGTCTTCAACTCAAGGTTGAACAGACTGTGAACATTTTACATAGAGCGAATTACATCCAGTATGGACATTTTTCATTTTTGCGAAAAGTTCCACGGACTGGAGCAGGAATCACTTCATGGAAATCGCCTGAACGACGGGTGACGCCGCTAATCGCTTGACCACGAAGACTACAAAAAAAAAGAGTTATTCAGCTTATCACGACTATACACACTTAATTTTTCTTTTCAAGGTTAAACTATTGAATGTGGGATATTTTTTATGCATGCATATATCATATGCTTTTGTGTATACATTTATATAAACATTAAGTATCAGGGAACTGGAGGAACTTTAGGCACAGAGAACTGACATTGATGTCCATATACCTTTTCTTGAAAAACGTGTGTAAAAGTTAATATGGACAGCCGGTGTAAGAAGTAAGTGGATATAAAAACAAACAAAAAATTTCAGGTTATGTGCTAGGCTTTTTATTGAAAAACATTTACATGACAGTTATCGCACAACTGCAGCGCCGCCTATCGGGAGTATTACGACATACATTTGAAATGTCGGTTTAAACTTGTACACAAGTAGCAGACCGAAGATGAACGTCTGTTCTCTGTGCTTTAAGGTACCGGATTAAAGCGATTTGAATGAGGAAAGTGGAATTGCAAACTTCCTTTTGCTAACATTTCGTGGATCGAAGGTGGGCTATTCTCACCCAAAAAACCTTTTAATGATTGTTTTTTAAAAATTTGTTTGAAAAAATATACAAAAAAAAAAAAAAAGTTCCCCCCCCCCCCACCCCAATAAATTTTTTTTCTTACCGCCCCCCCCCCCCGTTTTTGGTTCTTTATACATATAGTTAATTTAAATACAATAAGGTGATCAAATCATTGTCTAATGTCTGTGCCTTGCAACAATTCACATACATACATATGTACATACATACCTACATGGAGGTGGCAGCTAGAGCTTATTTTCCTAGCGCCAATGAAAAACCACCAGTTGGCACTTTCTTCGTCTCCTAACACTCCAGGTGGCGAAAAAGTGACCGAGCGCCTGACCCCATAGGTGGCTCAAAAGAAACTGTGTCATACGGCACATTAGGATCAAAGCCAGTGAGATCCTAATTATGGCATACTGGTATCGGCATCGAATAATGCATACGGCATGGATCAACGGATTGGACTTGATGCGCAGGGCTGGTAGTCGAGCTATTCTGCTTCCTCAGTATGGAAGGGTGACATCTTCCAAAAACGGCAAGTGGGCTAATGGTGCGGCTGCCCCCGTCCCGGTAAAATCTTGGCAGGCCTCCGGGTACGTTCGAAGCTCGTCACCAAACTGGTGGGTAGTAGGTTCAGATGTAACATTCCTGACTTACGCCGATCCGGCTCTGAACACGGTCCCTATGAAGGACCGTGTCAACCCTAGCATGGCCTCCCTGTTTCAAAGATAACCATGGGATCAAAATAGGTGACTATCTACAACGAGTGGAGATAGCGGCCCGGAGGGGGGACCCAACAATATGGAGAACAACGGAGAAAAAAAATACAAAAAACGAAGAAAAAACCAAAAAAAAATATCGATGACGACCGCATGCCGGAGTCACCAAGTGGAGAGGCGAACGTGTTCGCAAAAAGCGGGAAGCTGATGAGATCACCCGCGTCGAGCTTGGAGGTCACAGAGGTACTAGTAGCAGCAAACCCCAAGAAGATATTCATGGATCCAAAGGAGAGGGCCTTGGGCTAAGCCAGCTGTTTTCGAGGAAGCCCAGCAATAGCACACCTCAAGAAGCGATGCGGCCTATAACCTACATTTTGGAGGTCAAGAGGAGGGTCGATGATTTGTATGTGTTCGTTAAGAGCAAAAAAAAATCTCCATAAGGAGCTGCAAGATATGGTGACGGCCATCAAAGTTGCTGTGGTTGCTGCAGAAAGAGAAGAGAAGGCGCTGAGGAAGCGGGTGGAATCAGCCGAGGTGCTCAGGACGAGAGCGGAAACAGCTGAGAAAGCTCTTGTGGAAGCCGTGGGAATACCTACGACTGAAGCTCAGGAGACGCCAAAGAGTCATCGAAATTCCCTCTCGGGGAAAAGATCTAGGGACTCGCCCGGAGAACAGGAAGACCCGAAAAAACAGAGGAATGAGCAGAAAGGCGTTAGCAATCAGAGTGATGATGGAAGGGACAGTGAATGGCGTGCCGTAGAAAGGCAGCAGGCGAAAAGGAGAAAACAAAAGAAGAAAAAGAAAAGGAGAAGGAAGAGAAGAACGAACAGAAGAAGCAAGAAAAACGCCGGCCTCCTAGGGAGAAGTACAAGGGGGATGCTTTGATCGTTGAGGCGAACGACACAACAACGTACGCTGCGCTTCTCAAGAAAGTGAGGGAGGACCCAGAGCTGACAGAGTTGGGCAAGAATGTGGTCAAAACACGGCGTACGCAGAAAGGCGAGATGATCTTCGAGCTGAAGAAAGACCCATCTGTCAAGAGCTCAGTGTACAGGGAACTCGTGGCAAAATCCCTGGGCGGCGATGCTACCGTGAGAGCTCTTTCACAAGAGGCAGTGGTCGAATGCAAGGGTTTGGACGAAATCACGACCGAAAAAGATGTGAGGTATGCATTGACTGAGCAGTGCAACTTAAGAGGACCGATGACAATAAGGAAAAGGAAGTCGTATGGGGGCACACAGACGGCGGCAATCCGATTGTCATTAGACGATGCTAGCAAATTGGTGGCAATCAGTAAGGTAAAACCCGCTGAGATTGGTCCCCCGAGTCACTAAGCAAATGGAGAGATGCTACAAATGCATGGGGTTCGGCCACCGGTCAAGAAGCTGCAAGGGCCCTGACAGGTCCGAGCTGTGCTGGAAATGTGGCAGAAACGGCCACGTTGCTAGGGACTGCACGAAGCAACCCAGGTGCATGCTGTGCAATCTGGAGGACGGAAACGACCATTGGACGGGAGGCTTAAAATGCGCGGCGTACAAAAAGGCGAAGGCAGGCCAATAAGGATGCAGGTCACGCAAGTGAATCTCAATCATTGCGACACTGCCCAGCAACTGTTATGGCAGTCCACGACAGAGACAAAGTGCGATGTTGCAATAATTGCGGAGCCGTATCGAGTTCCTCTCGGTAACAGTACATGGGTGACAGATAGAGCAGGGATGGCGGCAATACAAGTTATGGGCAGATTCCCCATCCAACAGGTGGTCGAGTGCTCATACGACGGCTTTGTGATTGCCAAAGTCAACGGAGTACTTGTTTGCAGCTGCTATGCACCTCCTAGATGGACTGACGAAGAGTTCAATAGGATGTTGGACGCACTTACCGACACGCTGGTCGGACGAGAGCCGGTAGTCATCGCAGGAGATTTTAACGCCTGGGCCACGGAGTGGGGTAGTAAGCGGACTAATCCAAGGGGACACAGTCTACTTGAAGCTCTGGCGAAGCTGGATGTAAGGCTGTGCAACGAAGGGAATGTCAGCACATTCCGCAAAGACGGTCGGGAGTCCATCATCGATATTACGTTCTGCAGCCCGTCGCTTATGGAAGACATGAACTGGAGAGTAAGCGAGGAATACTCCCACAGTGACCACCAGGCGATCCTCTACAGCATCGGCCGGCGAGCCCCCACTGCAACGAGGAGAACGAGGACCTGCGAGCGAAAGTGGAAGACAAAGGACTTCGACAAGGAGGTATTTATCGAGGCGTTTCAGACAAATAGCAGTGCAATGCTTGACACAGGGGAGTTGACAGAAGCGGTAGCAATAGCCTGTGATGCATCAATGCCGAGGAAACAGGAGCCCAGGAACCGACGGCGCCCAGCTTACTGGTGGAATGATACTCTCACTACCCTCCGCGCTGCATGCCTCCGAGCAAGGAGAAGTGCTCAGAGAGCACGGACTGAAGCTGAGAGAGAAGAACGGAAAATCTTATTTCGCGTAGCGCGCACCGCCCTTAAACGAGAGATCAAGCTGAGCAAGTCAAACTGCTTTAAAGAGTTGTGCCAAGAAGCCGATGAGAACCCTTGGGGCAACGCTTATAGAATCGTGGTGGCGAAGTTTAAGCGTCCAGCGACACCTGTTGAAATGTGCCCGGACAAATTGAAGATGATCGTGGACGGTCTTTTTCCGCATCACCACCCAACGCTGTGGCCGCCTACGCCATACGAAGATGCTGAAGATGCAACTGCTCGGATCTCCAATGAAGAGCTACTATTAGTTGCGAAGGGTCTGAAGTTGAAGAAAGCTCCCGGTCCGGATGGGATCCCCAACGTAGCACTTAAAACCGCGATATTGGCGTTCCCGGACACTTTCAGGACGGCACTACAAAAATGCCTAGATGAAGGCTACTTCCCAGACAGATGGAAGGTTCAGAAGCTGGTGTTGCTGCCGAAACTAGGGAAGCCACCAGGGGACCCAGCATCTTATAGACCCATATGCCTGCTGGATACCCTCGGGAAGCTTCTGGAAAGGATCATCCTTAACAGGCTGACGCAGTGCATGGAGAGCGATCATGGCCTTTCAAAGAGACAATTCGGATTTCGAAAAGGGGTCTCGACAGTGGAAGCAATCCGGATAGTCGTGCAGAGAGCAGAGAAGGCATCAAAGCAGAAAAGGAGAGGCAACCGGTTCTGCGCCGTAGTGACGATCGACGTCAAAAACGCTTTTAACAGCGCTAGCTGGGAGGCTATCGCCGCAGCACTGCACAAAATGCGTGTACCTGGCTACCTGTGCGGAATACTAGGGAGTTACTTCCAAAACAGAGTCCTGGTATACGAAACAGAGTTGGGGCAGAAATCTATCAGGATCACGGCGGGGGTGCCACAAGGCTCGATTCTCGGCCCAACGCTGTGGAACGCGATGTACGATGGAGTATTAACGCTGAAGTTGCCTAATGGAGTTGAGATCGTCGGTTTTGCAGATGATGTCGTCCTAACGATAACGGGCGAGACTCTGGAAGAGGTAGAGATGCTGACGGCGGAGGCGATGGACATCATTGGAACGTGGATGACTGGAGCTAAACTGCAGCTGGCTCACCATAAGACGGAGGTAGTGCTGGTCAGCAACCGCAAAGCAGTTCAGCGGGTTGACATCAACGTCGGGGGACACGTAATTCCGTCAAAGCGTGCATTAAAGTACCTGGGGGTGATGGTTGATGACCGCTTGAATTTCAACGCGCACGTCGACTACGCCTGTGAAAAGGCGGCGAAAGCGGTCAATGCGGTAGCGAGGATCATGCCGAACGTCGGTGGACCGAGAAGCAGCAAGAGGCGACTTCTGGCGAGTGTGTCAACTTCAATTCTGAGGTATGGAGCCCCAGCCTGGGTCGCGGCGTTGAAAACTGAGCGTAATAGTGGGAAAGCTGAACAGGGTGTTCCGACTCATGGCCATGCGAGTCGCGAGCGCCTACAGAACAATTTCGTCGGAGGCAGTATGCGTTATCGCTGGCATGATGCCCATTTGTATCACCCTAGTCGAAGACGTCGAATGTTATCAGCGGAGGGATATCAGAAATGCGAGGAGAATCGTCAGAACGGACTCGTTGGCTAAGTGGCAGCAAGAGTGGGACAATGCGGTGAAAGGAAGGTGGACCCACCGGCTCATCTCAAATGTGTCAGTTTGGGTAAATAGGAAGCATGGAGAGGTGAACTTCTATCTGACGCAGTTCCTCTCCGGACACGGCTGCTTCCGGAAGTATCTGCATCGGTTTGGTCACGCTTCTTCACCTTTTTGCCCAGAATGCGTGAACCTGGAGGAGACACCAGAGCACGTCGTCTTCGAATGCCCTAGGTTCGAAGAAGTGCGCAGGGATATGCGCGGCGTGACAGTCGACAATGTTGTCGAAAAGATGTGCCTCGACGAAGACACATGGAACGTTGTTGATAGGGCAGTATCAAAGATACTGTCCGAGCTGCAGAGAAAATGGCGAAGTGACCAACGATCCAGCGTCACTGGCTAGAGCCACTGCAAGACTGATCGGTTCTGGAGGAATTCTTGCGTCGGGGACCTCCCTGTCGGAGTAGGCTAGATCCACCGCCGGGGACTAGTTGAGTAGAACGCGTCGTAGCACCGGTTTCGGGTCGTCGGGGCGCCAGCGAACCGGACGCTAGGCTCCACCGGAATCGCTGGACTGACTTCGGCACCCTACCGGTCGGTTGGAGTGAGCAGCAACAGCAGAAGAATCGGTTTCGGGGGAAGTTCCGCCGCCAGGGAACTCTTCGTCGGCGTAGGGTAAACCCACCGTCGGGGACTACTCGAGTCGTCTGTGTCAAGAGGTAGGAGCTAAATGGCTCAGGAAGTGGGAGCTAAATGGCTCACCGTTGTTCGGTTTCGGGAGAACTTCCACTGCCGGGGAATCCTCCGTCGGAGTAGGGTACACCCACCGTCGGGGGCTACTCGAGTCGATTGCGTCGAGGTGTGGGAGCTAAATGGCTCAGGAAGTGGGAGCTAAATGGCTCGACCAAAGTAGGTGGGAGCTAAACGGCTCAAGAAAGGAGCAAATTGAGAGTAGAGCAGAGGTCCAGCAACGCCGATGCATAAAAAAAAAAATTAAGAAGCGAGAGTCCCACGATGGTGACCGTGAAGGAGAGCACGTCATGACGGTCGGCTACTCCACATCGGTACACGTCTCGATGGGAACATGAAATAGCCTCCAGCAAAAGGAAAAGAGAAGTGCACGAGCACAGCCGCCCCCCGAAGTAGTCGCTTCACCGTGGTCCCGGGGGGAGAAGGCAAACGGAAAATAAGGATTGTTTTTAGTGGTTAGGCACGAAAGCGAGTCCCATAATTGCTCTTGTGAGTCCCACACCGTGCCAAACACACTACAGGCCAGGCTTTTGAAGCTTTTTAAACCTTATAAAAAAAACACACACACACACACACACACACACACATCAAGTTAAGCAGATCTGGTTAACAAATTTTCCATCAGAGATAATCAAATCCCTCATAAAAAAAAACTAACAAAAATTGGGAATACAGAAATTGCCGGGTCAGTATACTATGTAACATTAACGGTCATTAAGTATACAGTGCCTTCTCACTTATCAGATTCCGACCATGCAAACTCAAAATACATTAGGTCCATACATCCCTAGAAGATATCGAAATAAAAAATGTTTCTTTTGAAAATGGGAAACTGATTCATACATACCAAAGGATATTTCATCTCGGATTCGTTTCGTCCTGACACACTGGTGTTGGAACAAAACATAAAGGCAGAATTTGAAAGGTTGTAATATGCAGGGAACCCGTGATAACTGCTAACGTCTTTATCTGCATCGTTTGTATCCAAATCATCCTTGTAATGTTCTTGATTTTCACAGCCTGGGCTTATACTCGGACTTGAACCGGAAGAGGCGGATGACAGAGGTCTAAAATAAGAAAAATATCTAAATATTATGATTACGGCTTATCCAACGTTTGTGCAGGGCAAAAAAAAAACTTAAGCTATCATCCAGGATAAAATTCCTGTAGAGTTTTTTGATGCGTATCTACAGTATTGAACAATGCAGTTAAAACTTTTCCGATGATGACACACTGTATCTTAGCCCTTTGCATGAATTGAGCAGATCATTTCAATTCAAATTGAAAGTGACTAAATTAAGTATACTATTAAGGTTAGAAACGAAGTGAGATGATATTGAAAAACCCGAATTAGTCCATCAATGGTGTGATCTGATACTTCTTAAAAAATCAACTTTAATCAATTCAAAGTCATCAATGGTTATTTTCCGGGAACTTGTTCAAATTGTTAGTGCTTAGTTTTATCAGAAATGACCTTGTTGTTCAATCTTCATTTGATTTAAGATGTAGCATGATGGCCTTTGGATCAAATCCGAAAATGGTTACACCCCTTGGGCTTCCGGAACAGTGGCCATTGCCGTTTCCGTCCCCCACTAATCATTTCCCTCTTTCTTCCTTTGTTCGCGCTTGGAGAGAACGTAAATGTTTGTAATGATGTAGACATAGATTTTCTGTTCAGTTGTGTGTTGAAAGCCCTACCCTAATTCCATTTCCTTTAACACCCTACTAATCCCGAGCAGACCGCGGGTAATCGGTCGCCAAACACTTAACATTTTATGTGTTTCATGTTTCTGTATGTGTGTGTGTGTGTGACCTCACAAGCTTTGATCCTTTCTGCCACGGCCATGCGTTAGCATGCAAGCAGCAGCACCGACCGACCGACCGAACAAAACCAATGAGAACGCAGTGAGCGCTGATTGGTTCCTGGAGCAGCGAAGAGAAACATATAAAAGTGCGCCTTCTACGCAAATTATTCATACAGTCCACAACCATTGAAGAAGACAGTTTAAATAAATATCTAAAGTGTTTTTATACAGTTCGCGACGTTTTTTCCTCCCCGAACAAGCCGAAACCAAACAGTCCTTTTCAGGACTATGAGTTGAAATTTTCTCAAGTCGAGCTTTCATTGTTCCTGTTGGTATTCCCATAGGGGGAATTCACCAAATCCGCTGGAATCCTCCGAGCCGAGGATTGCCACACCGAGTGCAGTGTCCGTGATCGGACATTTTGGTCCTTCGAACCGGATCCGAGCGATCCCATTTGTTTCCGTTGCAACCGCAACACCCTGTTGACAATCTGACGATTGTCGATATTATCGAAAAGTTCCAGCCGTGCGTCACTGATCAGCCGATCGGTTTTACTGCTGCTGTCTGTCGAAAGCTCGCAGAGTTGTTTTCGAGAATTTTCTTTGGCTTGTTGGAGAGGAGAAGCGTATTTTGTTTCTTCGAAAGTACAGTGCTCGCGAGTGAAATCGAAAGTAGACGCGTGTGCAAAAGTAAACGTTTGCAAAGCTGTTACATCGATCGGTGAAACGTGTTCATTCCTGTTTGATCCTGCTTACTGTCGTGCAAGTGATATACGTGCTTGATTCCAATTCAACACGTCAGTGAAAAAAAAAGAAACTGGAATGGAAGAAATGAAGACTCTCGCTCACTTGCGTGGGCAAGCAAAAGCAAAAATTACAAGAATTCGAAATGCTGCTGAGGTAGCGTCAGAAGCTGGAGCAGTGCAATTGACTGTAGTGCAATTGAAAGTTTTCACGCGGAATTTGGAAGCGTATTATAAGGAGTATTGTGATTATCATCGACAAATTGTTGCCTTGACTCCCGCCGATCAATTAGCGAACCAGGATGAAACGTATGTCGTGTTTGAGGACCAATACAACCGTGCTTGTTTTTTGGTCGAAGCTTTAATTGAATCGATGACTGATCCAGCACCTAGTCAGTCGTCATCGTCCCAGCAAGAAGGTATTCCTCGAATCATTGTGCAACAACAACCATTGAAGGCACCCATTCCTACCTTTGATGGGAAACCCGAGAATTGGCCGCGCTTCAAGGCCATGTTTCTCGACGTCATAAGAACATCCACCGATTCAGACGCCATCAAGCTTTACCACCTTGATAAAGCGTTGATTGGTAATGCTGCTGGAATCATCGACGCCTGCACCTTGAATGAGAATAACTACGCCAGAGCGTGGGAGTTATTGGAAGAACGATTTGAGAACAAACGGCTCATAGTGGATACACACATCCTGGGCCTGCTCAACCTAAAGAAAATGAACCGTCCAAGTGCAAAGGATCTCCGTGAATTGGTCGACGAAGTTTCTCGTCACATCGATGGACTGAAGCTCATGGATGAAGAAATGAATGGCATGTCAGAGCGCTTCGTTGTCAACTTGGTGGCAACAGCTCTCGATGTCAGAACCCGGATGGAATGGGAATCAACCGTTCCACACAAGCAAATCCCCACCTACAAGGATACAATGGAGTTCCTGAAAAAGCGTTGTTCGATTTTGGAGCGATGCGAAGATGCGACCGTGAAGCCTCTTGCAACCAAACCACCTGTGCCAATCAAGAATCAAGCGAAGGACGTCTCTGCCAAGGCTTTTGCTGTCACCGGAAAGGAATCCTGTGACATCTGTGGAGTTGGAGTCCATCCGAACTTCAAATGCGAGATCTTCCGAGCAATGTCCGTCGTGCAACGCCTAGCCAAGGTAAGAGAGATCAAAGCTTGTTTTAATTGTTTGCGAGTAGGTCATGTAAGTAGTGCTTGTAATTCGTCATATACATGTTTAAAATGCAAGAGTAGACATCATACTCTTTTGCATAGTGATAAATCGGTTTCCCAGTCCACTTCGCAATCAAAAGTGTCTCACACAGAGTCCCAAATACTTTCAAAGGTTCTACAGTCCGCTTCGATGTCTATTCCGGAGGTTTCGGAGTCCATTTTGAAATCAAATAATCCCAATGTCCAGTGCCAATCTCAGTTTAAAAGAACATTCTCGTGTTCACTCAAACCACCCCCACGTCTGAGTCAAAGTTTGCTGATGACTGCTAGGGTCATGATTAAAGATGCAGATGGAAATCTGAAACATTGTCGTGCATTTTTGGATTGCGGATCCCAAGCACATCTTACGTCTCGTAATCTGGTTAACTCTTTGAATCTACCCCGTGTCTCTACTAATATTGAGGTAGTCGGAGCAAATGGTCAGTTACATTCTTGTCATTCAAATTATGTTGCACAGCTTGAGTGTTTTGTTACTGATAAGGTAACCGGCTTAATGCCATCTGTTCCATTTGAAGTACGGAACTGGAACATCCCTGCGAATCTTACACTTGCGGATCCAGAATTTCATATACCTGGTGAAGTTGACCTTTTGATAGGAATACAGTTGTTTTTCAAACTCTTATTGCCAGGTCAAATTAAGATTGCTGATGGACTTCCAATCCTTCAAGAAACTCGTCTCGGATGGGTTGTTGGTGGTACCCTTGATGATTTACAAGTTGAACATCATTGCTATTGCGTAGGACTACACAGCCTTGCTGATTCTATGGAAAAGTTTTGGTCGATTGAATCCTTCGATTCATGTAACCCTCTCACAAATGAGGAACAATTGTGTGAAGAGATTTTCACTTCCACAAACCATCGAGATTCAAATGGTCGTTACATTTTTCAGCTGCCACTTAAGGATACTGTGAATCAGATGAACGATAATCGTTTGATTGCTCGTTATCGATTCTTCATGCTCGAGCAACGGTTGCAAAAGAACCCGGAGTCGAGAAAGAAACACATAGAGTTTATCAATGAGTACAAATTTCTTGGTCATTGTTTTCAGGTTAATGAGTTTCAATACGCTCCAAATCTCCTGAAGTATTATATTCCTCACCATCCGGTGTGGAAGCCTACCAGTTGTTCAACGAAGCTCAGATTTGTTTTTAATGAACCTTCCCTCAATGATGTCTTGATGATCGGACCGGCGAGCCAAGAGGATATCTATTTGATCAACTTATGATTTCGAACTTTTTGGAGAGAAAACCCTGCTGACGTTGTCAATCGTGGTCAATCCAACAAACTACTTGTCGCGAATAAGCTTTGGTGGAACGGACCACCATTTCTGCGAAGCCCATACAATCAGATTGATGTCCCTAATTCTCTCTCGGATGATGAATTTCCAGAATTGAAACCGGTAACCACGTCTGCTTCTGTCTTAGTCCGCGAAACCCTTCCCGTAATTACTGCCTTTAGTTCTTTCCGGGAGCTTCAAAGAGTGATTGGATACGTCAGGCGATTTGTTGTGAACGCACGATCTCCTAAGTCAGAGCGCGTTTCTTCAGACTTCCTGACTGTGCGAGAGTTGAAAGAGTCGATGAACGCGATTGTTAAGTACATACAAGGAGTCGAATTTTCCGACGAAATTGGTAGGTTAGAGTCAGGTGAACCTTTGCGTCGACTCAGAAATCTGAATGTGATTATGAATGATGGTGTGTTGAGAGTGAGTGGAAGACTAAAGAATTCTCGTTTGCCGAATAACTCCAAGCATCAAGCCGCACTGTCTGATAAAAACCCAATTGTTGAATAGCTGCTGAGAGCAATGCATTGTGAAATGTTGCACATTGGTCCATCTGGTCTCATATCGTTTGTCCGGCAAAGATTCTTTCTTCTGAATGCTCGTTCTGTTGTCAAAAAGGTTATCAGATCTTGTGTAACATGCTTCCGATCCAATCCGAGACTGCCTCCTGGGATTAAGTGGATCTTCATTCCACCCAGGGTTCCGAATTTCAGGGGTTTGTGGGAAGCCGGAGTAAAGAGTACCAAAACACATCTTAAAAAGGTTCTTCGTGATGCTTTGTTAACTTTTGAGGAATATTACACTGTCCTTACACAAATTGAAGCAATTTTAAACTCCCGCCCACTGTTTGCATCCTCTTCAGATCCCAATGAGCTTGAAGCTATAACGCCTGGCCACTTCTTCATTGGCCGCCAATTAACAGCTATTCCGGAACCATCGCTTGAAGACTTAAACATCAATCGCCTTTCTCGCTGGCAACTTGTTCAACGTATTCGGGATCATTTTTGGAAACGATGGTCTCGTGAATATTTAAATACCCTACAAACTCGTCAGAAATGGACAAAAGGTTCGAAAAATGTAGCTCCAGGTATGGTAGTACTGGTAAAGGAAGACAACCTTCCACCTCAGACTTGGATGTTGGCTCGAATTGATAAGGTCTACCCTGGATCAGATTCTGTTGTTAGGGTTGCTGACGTCCAAACTTCTCGTGGTATTCTCCGCCGTCAAATCTCGAAATTGGCCCTTCTACCTTTTGAATCAATCTAGTCTTCGTTCGTACAATAAGTTAAGCTTTCCCCGGCGGCTGAATGTTCGCGCTTGGAGCGAACGTAAATGTTTGTAATGATGTAGACATAGATTTTCTGTTCAGTTGTGTGTTGAAAGCCCTACCCTAATTCCATTTCCTTTAACACCCTACTAATCCCGAGCAGACCGCGGGTAATCGGTCGCCAAACACTTAACATTTTATGTGTTTCATGTTTCTGTATGTGTGTGTGTGTGTGACCTCACAAGCTTTGATCTTTTCTGCCACGGCCATGCGTTAGCATGCAAGCAGCAGCACCGACCGACCGACCGAACAAAACCAATGAGAACGCAGTGAGCGCTGATTGGTTCCTGGAGCAGCGAAGAGAAACATATAAAAGTGCGCCTTCTACGCAAATTATTCATACAGTCCACAACCATTGAAGAAGACAGTTTAAATAAATATCTAAAGTGTTTTTATACAGTTCGCGACGTTTTTTCCTCCCCGAACAAGCCGAAACCAAACAGTCCTTTTCAGGACTATGAGTTGAAATTTTCGCAAGTCGAGCTTTCATTGTTCCTGTTGGTATTCCCATAGGGGGAATTCACCAAATCCGCTGGAATCCTCCGAGCCGAGGATTGCCACACCGAGTGCAGTGTCCGTGATCGGACAATAACCCCCCCTCCCCCCACACTTTTCCCCAATTTTTTCAAAAAAAAATTTTTTTTTTTTATTTAAAAATTTCCCCAAGCAAACATTTTCCCCCTCCCCCAAAACAAAAAAAACCTCTTTTTTTTTACATAACCACTAAAAATTTTCCTCCAAATAGGAGCCCCTGGGGCCCAAACCATTCCCCCCCCCCCCCCTTAAAATTTCCCCCCCACCAAAAAATAAAAACGTGACAGATAGAAAAAAACATCTAAATTTATGTAATTAAGTATTCAAGTAAATAAGTAAGTATTCAAAAACGGTCAAGTCTGAGACTCTTAAAGATAATTCTATTTTCAACTACATACCTTTTCAGTTTACTCAGATTATCTGCAAGTCTTCAAACTTGCAGACAATCTGAGTAAACTGAAAAGGCTTATAGCAGTTAAGTGATGTTGGAAGGACCTGTATTCTGTCATACCAGATAACTAGTTGGTGTATTTTTTTATGGAATTAAGATCTATATTTTTTCAGGTATGACGATTCATTTGTATTGCCACTTTTAGTTTTCTAAGGCACAATTCAAAGAAACTACAAAGGTTTCATATGCCTAACTTTAAAAGGATTCTTGCTGCACTGCAGCAAAGAAGTCTTAATGATCTGGCATATGAAATCATTGTAGTTTCGTAAATATGTGTCTTCACAAATTCGAAGTGGCAATGCGCATCGGTCATGATGGCAACCAATTTTGTGTTCCTACAACCTTCACCTGAACTGATTGCTCTTCACGCACAGAGTGACGGTTCTCAATGGGGTTTTTCGGTAGAGAGAAAGCGTAAGTAGCTGTCTGCTCTGTCTGCAAAGGGTGACAGTGGTTTACAAGATTTTCCATAGGAGTAAAGGGCTATAGTAACATCATCATAGCCTATTGTCATACATGTGTATGATGATTTACAGATTACAAGCAGGACATGTTTGTTTACGTCTGATATATTTTGTCAACATTTTATATTTTATACGCAAGCCTTTCCTACTTCTAAAAATAAATATATTATAAAAATGTCAAACGTCCAAAACTTTTAGCAAGCACTAGTAATAAGTGAATTTATAAATGGTTAGACAATATGCACTACACGAGGCTGCAGGTATAAAATAGAAGCAATTGTGTTTCTTTGCCTCTTGTACAGAAACACCTATCTCTACCTCTTCGTGGTTTAGACTTGGGTTTTGAAAACCATAGGATATATCGGATAATCATCCCAACGCTTGATTGGATGGTATCCGACCATGTTTTTCCTTATTTTATTTTTATCATATAATATAACTATTTTTTATATTTTCTGTAGAAAATTGCAATGACATACTGAAAATAAAAGTAGCAAAAATTAATCATTTATATCCATATAAAAAACTGAACAAGTACTCAAAATATCGAAATTGAAGATGCTTTAGAGCAGCCGAAGTATAACCTTAAAAATCAATAAAATTCAAATAAAAAAAAATCATCATTGCATAAGCAAACGGTGCCGGCGCCGGTGGTGTAGTGGTAAGCGTGACTGCTAGTTGGCCCCCCTGTTTGTCTGGGTGCAATCCCAGTCGGTTGGTGGTTTTTCTGAGGCGAAAACTTCTGGTCACGTCTTCCTTCGGAAGGGAAGTAAGGCCATTGGTACCGGCTCATGTGTTGATAAGTGCGATATGTAGGGTCCAGGTGGTGGAGTCGTCTTCCTGGCGTCGGTGGTTGTCACCACGTTGTGAGAAAATAGGCCGACGGAAAATAAACGAAGAAAAAAAAGCAAACGGTGAGTTTGTTGCTTCCGTGGCCCTTTACTTTGGAAGTTTTTCACAGTTCGTTGTTCCAAAGTTCAGTTTTTATCATCGATATTATTTCCACCGTAGTTGAAACTGAGTTATAACTTTCTAAAGAAGAAAACGTTCAGCTTAAGCAGTGCAATAACGTTATTAATTCCAATTGGCAAGTCATTTTGCAACGCATTTATGCATGGTCTTGCACACCTGCAGTCCATTTAGTGTTAGCGTCCATCCGTTTATCTGCCAACTACCACCGACCATCCTATCATAGTTGAGCTCCACATCTAGCCAGTATACGCGGCCGTCGCCCGGCAGCAGCAGATCAGTGATACATATAAGATAAGTTTTTTGTTCCTCTCTCTCTTCTGAATTCATTGTAATTTCGTTTTGCGTTTCTGTGTATAGCTTTAGTTTTGTGTATATTGTAGCGGGAGTAGGGGCAAGTGTGCCACCATTAAGCATTTTATTTTCTACACGGAAAAAAAAATCCATGCTCAGGTCTGTTAATTGCAGTCATGAATTCGAGAATAAGCTTAAATACACCATACTGAATCACGTAATCACGACATTACGACAATAAATTACTCACTAAGAAAACAGAAGGAAAAAAAATCGTTTCTGAAGCATTCCAAAATGGTCTAAAATAACATCTTTTTCAGGCATATGGGGCAAGTGTGCCACGTATACGGGGCAAGACGGCCACCGAGGAAAAGATCAACGAAAACGGTTTGGAAATTATTTTTTTTCTATGAACAATCAATTAATTTACCAAAAAAAGATTAAGGAAGTGTTGCAATACTTTTTCGGCATTACCAATGGGAGCTAATTTTTTGTTGACGAAAAATAGGAAAAAATTCGTTGAAGGCGATTTGTCGATCATTTTCATGAGAAAATACGAGGAGTGCTTTACCGGCCTCAATGAGCGAATAGCCTCTATAGAACTGAGACTATCCGTGAAAAAAAAGTACTGATCCGGTATTAATGAGGCAACAATCTCTAGCGTAAAGTGTATTTCCGCTAATTCAGTGACATATACGGAACAATGAGCTTGAAGTTTACGGTTGGCGCTTTAAATTTTATTAAATATACCAAAGCCTGCTGACTCCTCTATCAAAGATCCGCCAGTGAAGAACGATTTAGTGGAATCAACTTGGCCAAACTTTGCAGCAAATATCACCGGAGCAATCATAGGACTATGATGCTCTGGGATTCCATGAAGCTCCTACCTTATGGATAAATCAAAATGAACCGAATTGTCGAAATCGGAGAAGCAAACACGATTGGAAATGTTCGGCGAAGGGCTGACATCCTGTGTTATGTACAAATGGTACAAGGTCATGAAGTGGGTTTCAGGATTCAACTCAAGGAGCTTCTCAAAGCTTTCGATCACCTGGGGGTTCATAATTTCACACCTGGTGAGGAGCCGGAGAGATAATTCTGAAAACCGATCCGAGAGTGGCAACATGCCAGCCAGCACTTCAAGACTCGTGGTGTGAGTCGAGTGCATGCAACCTAACGCGATACGAAGACACCTATACTGAATACGTTCCAATTTAATGAAGTGCGACCGAGCCACTGACTGAAAACAAAAACTACCGTATTCCATAACCGACAAAATCGTTGTCCGGTACAACGTTAGAAGATCTTGTGGATGAGCTCGCCACCAGGTCCCGGTAATTGTGCAGAGAAAATTTACCCTCTGCTGGCACTTTCGCTTCAGATACTCAATATGGGATCTCCAGGTGCACTTAGAATCGAACCAGACCCCAAGATATTTAAATGACATAGAATGAGTTATCGGTGTACCCCAAATTTGAAGCTTCGGTTGTGCTGGGTTATGCTTCCTAGAAAAAACTACCAACTCAGTTTTCTCCGTAGAGAATTCGATACCTAGCTCGAGAGCCCAAGTAGACAAATTGTCTAAGGTATCCTGTAAGGGTCCTTGCAGATCGACCCCATTGGGTCCAGTGACAGACACTACGCCGTCATCTGCAAGTTGTCTCAATGTACAGTTGTCACTTAGACAACCGTCAATGTCTTTGACATAAAAATTATACAAAAGGGGGCTTAAACATGATCCCTGGGGGAGACCCATGTAGCTAAATCGGGAAGCTGTAGATGTTCCATGAGAGAAGCTGACATGTTTCTCTGACATCTGTGGAATATCTGTGAATATCTGTGGAAAGCAACGCGAGACAGTCGTTCGTTCTCTTACCCCTACGGAAACCATATTGAGTATCTGAAAGCAGGTTATTCGTCTCAACCCATTTGTCTAGACGGAAAACGATCATTTTCTTCAACAACTTTCGAATACAAGATAACATCGCGATGGGTCGATAGGAGTTGTGGTCGGTCGCGGGTTTACCAGGTTTTTGAATTGCAATAACTCTCACCCGCCTCTAATCATCCGGTACAATGTTGAGCTCCAAAAACTGATTAAACAAGTTCAACATTCGCCTCTTCGCGACGTCTGGAAGGTTCTTAAGCAAGTTGAACTTGATTCTATCAGCTCCTGGAGCCGTATTGCCACACGAAAGGAGCGTGAGAGAGAGTTCTACCATTGAAAAAGGTTGGCTGTTCTCATCAATCGAATTCTCGGTTTCGCGAGGAATGATCCGTGCCGGCACAGAATCTGGACAAACATTTCGCGCAAACTTGAGGATCCATTGGTCCGAGTACTCCTCGCTCTCGTTGTTCGTTGTTCGGTTACGCAATCTTCGCGCCGTGTTCCAAAGAGTACTCATCGACGTCTCTCGCGATAGCCCGTCCACGAATCTTTGCCAGTATCCGCGTTTCTTGGCCTTGATGAGGCTCTTAAGTTCGCGTTCGAGAGCCGTGTATACTTCGAAGTGCTCAGGTGTTCCACGTCTACGGAAGACTTTAAACGCGTTGGACTTTTTACGGTAAACCTCGGTGCATTGCTGATCCCACCATGGAGAAGGAGGTTTCCTGCGAAATGACGTTCCTGGAGCTGGTCGAGTTTGAGCTTGAAGCGCGCTGTCCAAGATCAGGTTGGAGAGGAAGTTATATTCTTACAGCGGTGAAAGCCTTTCTACCGTCGTTACGGCTTCATCTACTGCTGTCCTAAACTTTGTCCAATCGATGTGACGGGTAAGATCATACGTGACGTTGACAGATTTCGACGGATTGAACCCGGTGGCAACCGAAATTTTTATGGGCAAATGATCACTACCGTGGGGATCTTGAATCACATTCCATGTGCAATCCAACTATAATGAATTCGAACAAAGTGTGAGGTCTAATCTACTGCCAACTGAGGATGTTCCAGCCAAACCTGTTACTTCTCCATTGTTAAGCTATCAGGGAAGACCGGTTGTCATCGTACAGTTCTCCCCAGCCTGTACCGTGAGAGTTAAAATCTCCCATGATCAACCGTGGAGAAGGAAGGACCGAACAAATATCTGAAAGTTGTTTTCGATTAATTGAGGCTCTAGGAGGAATAAAAACAGAAGCAATGCAAAGGCTTTTATTTTTAATACAGCCTGACATGCGACAACTTCAATACCTGGAATAGGAGGAAAATTCACTCTATAGAAGGAGTAGCACTTTTTGATCCCCAAAAGTACTCCTCCTCCACGTGAATCCTTACGATCAAGACGAATTATATTGAAATCATGAAAAGGTAGATCGATTTCGGAAGAGAGCCGTGTTTTACAAAGAGCAAATGCATCACAACCGGTATTGTGAGCTAAAAATTTGAATGATTCTAATTTAAGAATTAAACTTCGACAATTCCACTGTAGAACAGTGATCAAATCCCCGACCTCATTTGGAAAATTATGATTGCTGTAAGGAGGGGCCACTTGATTGTCAATTGCTTCAAAAAAGTTTTCACTGAGGGAAGCATTGCAAGAACAATGCTTTTAAGAGGGTCAGAAATTTCGAGGTACTTGAAGATACCTTCGGCAATGTCATCAAATGAGAACAGCCCACTTGAGGAGGGGGCTTCTGTTCTTAATTCGGGACTTCAGGGGTTTTGGATGTCCCCGGGAGAGAAGGAAAGTCCTGGGTGTAGTTAGTACTACGGAAACCAGGAGGAATTGTTTTTTTCCTTTTTTCCACCTTTTTTTGAAATGGGCAAGCTGGTCTCGGGCTTCTTTTCAGTAACTTTCCGTGGGCGGACGCGTCTTCGCTTCCTTGAAGCACCTTCCGGAAAAGTGAACGATGTTCCCTCTTCAGCCGAATCAAAGTCAGACTCGTCATCTGACAGAGGAGCAAAGGGATTTGTATTGGCATCGGGTGATGGTGAGGCTTTTTTTCACCATTTCGGCGAAAGATTGCCTGGAACGCTGTTTTAACGAGCGTTCTAATTGTTCCCCGCGTTGTTTGTACGCCGGGCACGACGAGAGAGCATGAGGAGGAGTACCCTTACAGAAAGCGCATTTTGGTGTGCTGTCTGCGCAGGCGCCATCCTCTTGTTTCTCCCCACAATTAGAACAGCGTGTCTTATTGCTGCAATGGGAGGTCGTATGTCCCATCTGCTTGCATTTATCGCAGATCATTACCCGAGCTACACATAACCGCACAGGTAGTCGAAGTTTTCCCAACTCGACGTATTGAGGGAGGGCTGAAACAGAAAAAGTCACACGAAACGAGTCTGAGTGGGTTAATTTCTTTTCACTCTTAGTGATCGATACTGTGCCTAGTTTTCGCACATCGAGTATCTTGGAAGCAGAGGGTTCTTAAAGCGACCAATCCCCTACTTCAACAGGATCTCAGGGGTCAAGCTCGCTTCTGTGACCACCCCTTCAATCTCAATACCTCGAGCTGGGATGTACACTAAATACTCCAGTGTAAAAAACTGAGAGACAGCAATTTCGTTAGCTTGTTTAAGGTTGGACACAACGACTTTTGGTTTATTGGGTCTCACCTTAATTATCTCGGTCACGGCCGAGAATCGTTTCGTCAGATCGTTTGAAATCTGATAAATATTGAGAGGTTTCGTTTTGGGCCGAAAAAAGACAACCCAAGGACCAGCTGAACTATCTGGATAAGCACGCGATCGGGTAACTTTAAGAGCTACCCAATCATTTTGCGCCATAGATGATTCATCTTCCGATAAATCATCCATGGCTCGCTTGTGGGAGCTTATGATGCTCAATCACTATCGTAATTATCTACAATCAATCACAGATAAACAAACTAAACCCAAGCACACACTCTCACACACTCTCACACACTCTCACTCACTCTCCACACTCACACACACAATACGATTAAAATGAATTCAGAAGAGCGAGAAACAAAAACTTATCTTACTGATCTACTGCAGACGGGCGACGAATGTGCTGCTGCTGCCGAGAGACAATGTGTGGCCGCGTGACAGCTAGACGTGGAGCTCAGCGATGATGATGACGCTGGTCGGTGGTGGTTGGCAGATGAACGATTGCACGCCACACACGATGGACTGCTGGTGTGCGTGCCGTATGGTTGCGGAGCAATATAGCTTTTAGATCGTGGCAATAATGCTAATTGCAATTAATGACGTTGTTGCACTGCTTATCACACAACTTTTTCTTCTTCAGTAAACCAAGACTCGATTTCACTCGCGAGCGCAAAAAAACTTATGACTGAAGAATTGAAACAACTCGTGAAAAGCTTCCAAAGCAACGGAGAGCGAACCGAACGAACTGTACCGTTCGCTTGTTCACTGGGCAATGGGGAGCTAATTTATGTCATGGGTGTTATAATACACCGCTTTTAACGTTTTGGTATAATTATGCCCCGAAGTGAACGTAACAAAAATATTTACACATTTGACAGTTTTCTCTCGAGAAGAACAGTAAATGGTGAGGTATGAAAGTAAAACATTTGCTTCTACAGGAAATACCAATCGATATTTTTTCGGATAAACGCTATAATTAAACATTCTTTCATGCTGTTTCATGTTGTGTCATACATAAGATAAATCAACCCCGCTACCTAAGTGTTTTTGTAATTGCCTCAGTGGTTGAGCGTGATAGGCTCCGACGGGTGAGACATGCATGATTTTTCGTAAGATGATTCCAAGCAGCAGCAAGATGCATCGTCTAACTAGTGTTTCCTCATTGATATTTAGCCATGGTTTCAGCGATGGAAACCAAGCAAAACCGAGCGACGTTGACCTGGACGTATCGTATCATGGCTATGCGAGTCATGAGCGCTTATACGACCATCTCGTTGGAAGCAATATGCGTAATCGTCGAAATAATCTCTATCGGCATTACCCTAGCGGAAGACAACGAGTGCTACAAGCGAAAGGAAATTAGAGGAGGTCGGAATATCACGCGAATATCGGTGTCGATGGCGAAGTGGCAGAAGGAGTGAAACACGGCGGAGACCGGAAGGAGGACACACAGGATCATACCGGTTCGGTTGTCCTGGGTGAACAGAAAATAACTATGGCGAGGTTAACTTTAACTTGACGTAGTTCCTTAACGTACACTCGAGAGAACGGGGTTTTAACTGCCCACAGCTCAGTCCAGTGCGAAGTGCGATGATCGTCCCCAGCAAGACAGGCACTAACCCAGACTACGTCGTCCATAGAATATGTCGTGATAAGAATACTTGGCGTCAGTGCCGGTAAAAATCAATTCATCTGCTCTCAAATGAGCTGAAAATGAAGATAACCTTAACGGACAGACCAATTATCTTCGTGAATTTGAATTTAGAAATGACAGTATTCTCTCGACCAGAGCAACCGCTGAGTTTCGAAGTCGTTCTTTGATTTTATTTATTCGTCGATTGATATTCATTATCGCCTGTGATGTTGTCAATGTCAATATTCAATTTCATCTAGGTGAGGTTGATTTTGAGTATCAAATGAAGAAACAATATTTGTTGTTATTTTTATATAGAACATGATGTGTAATTTTTTAGGCTTGGATCGATAGGTTACAATTACTACAAGTTTTAATTATGATAATAGAGGGTAGTAAGACTCTGCGATGGACGCTATTCAAAGAATCATTTTGGTTGAATTGAAAATGACTTTTTAATGTTTGATGATCACTTGCGATTTTAACAAAGCTGCCCTGGAAACTCAAACTCTAATGAGTATCAAGCAACGAGTAGTCATAGAAGCATAATTAGTTGATTTGTTCATCGCCCTTGATTTGGACATCTGAGATTTTCAAAACAAATAAAATTCATCTACACTGACTCGAAATGCTTTTCATTACATATGATAGTAAGTGATAAAAACAGACACTGCTTGGCGTGCAATTAACGGCGCCATTATTCAAATTATGTCGGTTCTGCAGCAAAAATGGTGTGAACATCAAACGAGCGGTTAAATAATGTAGCGGATACTCGGCCTCGGGGATGACCCACTCCCGGGAATGGAAGATACACCATCACGGACTGTAGCGGAAATAGGAGAGAAATGGCTTACCGTGGCCCAGTATCGGTCGAATTCCACTGTCGGGGAACTGTTGATCTGTGTAGTGTAGATCCACCTTCGGGGATCTCTTAAGTCATTTGAAGCGGCGACTGGAGCTGAATGGCTCACCGTGATTTTTATTTATTTATTTATTTTATTTTCGTCAACAAATAAAAATGTTCATCCCAATGACCCTTTTAAAAATTAAATTACATACGAAAATTAACAAAACGTAACAAAAACATAAATGGAAACAACGCTTATTAACCTCACGGGATACATTAAAATCAAACACATTATAGCAGCTGTTGATAACGCGGCACATGCTTTGCACAGGTCCTGAGTGCCGGAACACGAAGAACTGTTGTAAACGGAGATTTCGTCGTCGAGTGTTGATGGTCAAGAGATCCAGTAGAGCGGAACAATCAACATTTACTTGAAGCAGATCACCAATGAAACACGCTTTGGCTACCATACGCCTACCTTCCAACCGTTCCAGGTTGATGAGCTTGCACCGACTTTCATAACATGGCAATCTGCGAGGGTCTTGCCAGCGAAGATGTCGCAAAGCAAAGCGTATAAACCTTCGCTGAACAGCTTCGATCCTCTGGACTGCGTTTTGGTAGAAAGGGGACCAAACGATGGCACAGTATTCCAAGAAAGGGCGAACCAAAGAGCAGTATAATGCCTTCAGACATTAAACGTCCTTGAAGTTTTTTACGAAGCGGATCATAAATCCTAGCTGCGAAGAGGCCTTGGAAGCAATATACGAAATGTGAATCTTGAACGACAGTTTGGAGTCGAGCATTACTCCCAGATCCTTGACCGTTGTTTCTCGTTTCAAGCGCGAACCTCGAAGGATGTAGTCGTGGAGATACATCGCACGTTTTCTGCCGAAAGAGATAGTTGAGCATTTGGATACATTTAAGGACATTCTGTTGGTTCGGCACCAGTTATCGAACACTTGCAGTTCCTGCTGAAGGAAGTGGGCGTCTTCCGGACATTTTATAACGTAGTAGAGCTTCAGGTCATCCGCGTAGGATAATTTCAGGCATTTGAGGACCAAGTTCACGTCGTTCATATATAGCAGGAAAAGGAATGGGCCAAGGTGGCTACCTTGAGGAACGCCGGATGTTACCGGAAAGCTAGATGAGGCGCAATCGGCAATCTTCACGGACATAGTTCTACCAGTCAGGTATGAACGGAGCCAGCTCAATAGTTGATCGTGAACCCCCATATTGCTGTATTTAGAAATAGCAATCTGATGGTTCATTTTATCGAAGGCCGCAGAGAGATGGCGTCTACTTGATGACCGCGTTCCATTTCGCGCATGATAAACGATGTAAATACGGTTAGATTGGTCGTCAACGAGCGCTTGGGCACAAAACCGTGTTGGTCTGGAGAAATAGTTAGTGAATAGTCATTGACCAGCCTTTGAAGAACAGGTAGTTCAAATAGCTTGGATACAGAGCTTAGTGCAGCAATCCCACGATAGTTGGCCACGGACCATTTGCATCCCTTCTTGTATATTGGGAATACAAATGACTCTTTCCAGCAATCAGGAAACTCGCCGGAAGTTATAGAAAAATTGAACACCGTAGGGCGCAGCAAGCGTGTTTAGGCAACGCTTCAGGACAATTGAAGGAATACCGTCAGGACCGCATGGTTGGGATACATGAACACAGCCGCTCCCCGGTGTAGTCGCTTCACCACGGTGCTTTGGGAGAAGGCATTGCGAGAGTAAGGTCTGTTTTTACTAGTTAGGCACAAAAACGAGTACCGTTTTTGTTAGAGTGAGTCCCACATCGTTCCAACAACACTTGGAATTGAATTGGTTTTGATTTTTTTTTAACCTTACTTTAAAAACTTTTTGGCGAATTTGTCCACCTTTTTCTTGCTTACCTCCTCAGAAACGGCCAACCGTGATGTGACAACGTTAAACTCCTGATCCAGCAATTGTTTTTTGTCCACCTTGGTGTAAATCCATCACGACCCACCTCGGTTTCATCAGCCACTCTCGGTACAACTTCACGGCGAAGGTTTTGGCTACCGTGTTTTTATTTGTCGTTCCGGTTTGGTACGTTCCTGATCTTGTAACGGTGGAGGCCGGCACATTTCATCGGTGTTTCGCCAAACCAGATCGAAACCTTCGCCTTTTTCACAACATCGCAGATCGAAAGATTTGGTCGATGCTTGAACAGATTCAACACTTTACTTGCCTTCACCGGATCCGAGTTGCAGCTGTTTTCGTTTTTCTCACGCTGCCTGACCGCTGGGTTGTCTGAAATGACTTCACCATCCAGGATACCGACTAATGATGGAATCACAGGTGTTTTCCGACCCATCTGTGGTACGCATTCGGATTTTCCGAAAAAAAAACATACACTTTTAGCTAGTTTCAGTCAAAATTTCATCAATTGTTGACAACACGCTAAAAAGTTACAAGCTAATCATCGTGTTTAATTATTTTTAAACACAATGTACAGTGTTTACTTAAAATAAATGTCAACTAAGGTATTAAAAAATAGTTTTGAAATATGTTACGTTAGGGTGGGGTAACATTCGGGGTAAACAAGAGAATACTAGTGAAACACCACAGCAGACTTGGCTAGAGCAACGGTCTACCAGTGAGGATGGGCCCTACAACAACCTCTTTTGGCGGCTGGATGGCATTATTAGTGGCGTAATCTGGAGATCTCTGTCTAGTCTCAAGGGCGGCTGGAGTTATTGGGCTAATCGGGACTTATGATTGTGTAAGACGAAAAACACATCATTATATTTTCTTACTACTATTTGGCAAGTCACACCTATAGTATCTTATTCACCTATTTTAAATTTTCCTTCTAACGCTTTACTGTCTGCTCTCGGCGGGGTTTTTTTGGCAAGTGCTCAAGCCTATGCTTTCAATTATCGTTCTTTCCCTACCTTTTCCTACCTAATCGATTTCAGCTAGTCTATTCCAGCAGTTAATAGTGTACTACCCAAGTAACAATTTTAGTTTTATTCCAGCCGTATAGCATTCCTCCCGGCTTTGTTGACAAAACCACATTCAAAACTGTTTTGCCTACCAACACCTCCTCTATGCTTCTTTAAAGCCAAAATTTGTACAAAGTGGCCCACTCTATAGACGGTTGTGAAAACAATTTAATAAAACCTTTATAAGACCATAGAAGATTTTGAAAATGTTCTAGTAACAGATGCTATGACCACTTGAGAACCTTCATAAAACCTATTGGCTGCCATGAAAACCAGCATACGGCCAAATGGCCACTGCTGTCAAACTTCACTGTGATATCGTGGTTGGTTTTTGTTGTTCTGCTTTTTTCGATTCTCTGCTCTTCTGATTCATTGAGCAGTAAATAATATCTGAGAAAAAAGGTCTGGTGTTGCGGAAAATTTTGTTTGATAGCAAAATATCGAAAACAAACTGAGTTTTTTTTACAACGTAAATATGCTCCAAACTATGTACGCATTTAATTTTGTGGTGAATATTGGCACGATAAGAGCCCAAAAATTATTGTGCCTCGGAAATTATGCGAGTTTACAACAACTTACACAAAATTAAAACAAATATATTTGATAAATTAATCATGAATTTCTTGAAAATTTATGGAATTCAATAAGGTTATCTAAAAAAATGCAGGAATTGGTCTACGGTTCTACGGTTCATTTACATTACATATAAAATGTGGTGCATTTATTTTTCCACATTTCATTTATTTCTTATATTTCAATATGGCGATTGGAAAAAGATCACAATTCTGCAATAAAGTCAAGCTATCTTCGCAATGACTACTTTAAAACTATTAGGTGCGCAACTAAGTTCCTGCTGTTTAGCAATAGATGGCGCCAGTAGTAAGTGCTGGTCGAATGTTGTACATCTCAAGCGTCATAAACCAAGCTCAGACATATGGTAAACAAACCGCTTTGCCAAATCAGTGATTTTGGTTTAGTGTTATATATTTTGGTTGTTTGAAGATGTCTGATTTCGTGCCAAATAATCGTCATTTGCGGGAAGTGTTGATTTTTTTTCTTTCATTCGAAGAAAACGGCGGCTGAAGCACATCAAGAGCTCCAAAAAGTTTACGGTGATGCTGCTCTGAGTGAAACAACGTGTCGTGATTGGTTTTGTCGCTTCAAAAACGGTGATTTCAGTGTTGATGATCGTCCGCGTGAAGCAAGGCCAAAAAACTTCGAAGACTCTGAATTGGAGGAATTGCTCGATGAGGATCCGTGTCAAACGCAAGAAGAGCTTGGTTCAGGATTAGGAGTTTCCCCCCAAGCCGTTTCTAAGCGATTGCATGCGTTGGGAATGATTCAAAAGCAAGGAACTTGGGTTCCTTACGATTTGAAGCCAAGAGATGTTGAGCGTCGTTTTTTTGTCTGTGAACAACTGCTCCAGCGGCAAAAAAGGAAGAGTTTTCTACATCGCATTGTGACGGGTGACGAAAAATGGATTCATTACAGTAACCCAAAACGGAAACATTCATGGCGACTGCCCGGGCATGCTTCAACATCGTCGCCTAGGCCGAATATTCACGCTGCGAAGGTTATGCTGTGTATTTGGTGGGACCAAGTTGGTGTTATTTATTATGAGCTGTTGAAACCAAACGAAACCATTACCGGGGAACGGTATCGAATTCAATTGATGCGATTGAGCCGAGCACTGCACGAATTCTCGAACGGCCACAATACGAGCACAGACACGAAAAAGTGATTCTTCAGCATGACAACGCTCGACCTCACGTTGCGAAACCCGTGAAAACCTACTTTGAAACGCTCAAATGGGAAGTCCTACCCCACCCGCCATATTCTCCTGATATTGCACCGTCCGATTATTACTTGTTCCGTTCGATGGCACATGGTCTCACTGGTCAGCAATTCCACTCATATGATGACATCTCAAAATGGCTTGATTCTTGGATAGCATCAAAAGACGAACAGTTCTATCGAAATGGTATTCACGTACTACCAGATAGATGGGAAAAAGTCGTAGCTAGTGATGGGCAATACTTTGAATAATTCGTTTGTAACCTTTGTTTTCAAAATAAAGTTCCTTTTTCACCAAAAAACAGCGAGAACTTAGTTGCGCACCTAATATATGGTTATTTGGTGGCTTCGCTCAATGCCAATTTGTCGTTTATGTATGTAAAAGATACCACTCATCGTTGCAGGCACAGCCATAAGACAGTGGATCGTCCTCTACGAATGATTTGATCAAGTTCGACATCTGCCTGTATTCAATTTAACACTGTCTGAAGGGCCAAAAACGGATGGGCGGACTCGTAAGCAGAGACACTTACGCGTAATCCGCGGGATAATGAGAATCTCCTTCCAATGCTAGAATCCTACAACCTAATGTCGAACAAGCCATCAAACGTGAGGACTTCCCAATTAGTGGGTAGAAGAGCTCGCCATCAATTCACGAATTGTTAATGACAGGGAGTTGGCAATTCCACTCTCCCCATCCAAATCGCTTGAATCCGGTGCTCTGATGGTCCCTACCCAACCCTTTTTATTTGATGTATAATATAGTGATGTTCATATAATAATGTAGAGTATTTTTCTTTATAATAATAATCTTACCTTCCCTGGCCTACCTGGTTGTAAATAATAAAATATGATGAAATAACTGAAACAATGATAGACATATGAAAATTATATGCTGCTTGGTGCCTCATTACAGCTCAATCATTGGTAGTTGAATGTAACTCCGGAATATGAAACCTTTTTTGCCAAACCATTTCGTAATTAAATGAAGTATAAACATGCATTATGGCATTTAAGTTTATACTAAATAATAAAAAATATGTACATATTTATAACATATGGGTCATAATCAGCAGAATTGAAAAGCATTTATTAATTTTAATAATTTCCAATGATCTAATTTAATAGAAAAGAACCTTGAGCTACAATGACAAAAAAATAGCTATACTATCTGGAACAAACTTCCTTGTACCCTTGAAGCAGATAAAATTTAATTATTATTATTATTATTTTTAATAATAGTTTCAATATATTTTTAAAAATGTACAATGATGAAAATAATACGATGTTGCAATAAAATACTAAATAATGTATATAAAGGGTGTCCACGATGAAATTGCCACACACAAAATTGATTCGCAAAATTCGAGTTTTCATCCGATTGCCATCAAATTTTCAGGGATTGAGATATAATTATTAAACTTCATTTTAACATTTTACTCGTATTTTATTAACAGTCCATACGCAAATGCCCGCACCTTGGCCTTAACCCCGGCCATAAGATTCTGCACAACCTGTGAATCAACCGTTTTTTGCATGTAAACCCATACTTTCTTCAGTTCCTCGACTGTCTTGACTACCTTAGGTCGTTTAAGAAGGTGCTGCTTCATAATCGCCCAGTACTTCTCGATGGGGCGGAGCTCCGGAGTGTTGGGAGGGTTGAACATTTTCGGCACGAAATTGACCTTATTGTCCGCATACCACTTCAGCACGTCCTTGGAGTAGTGGCATGAGGCCAAATCCGGCCAGAAGATTGTTGGGACGTTGTGGGCCTTCAGGAGAGGAAGCAGCCGCTTATGGAGGCACTCTTTTATGTACACCTGTCCGTTCATCGTGTCCTGGGTCACGAAAGGTGCACTCCGCTTCCCGCACGTGCAGATGGCTTGCCAAACCAGGAATTTCTTCGCAAATTTGGACATCTTCTGAGTGCGGACATGCTCCGGAACGCTGAACTTATCCTTGGCCGTGAAAAACAGGTTGCCGGGGATCTGTTTGAAGTCGGCCTTCACATATGTTTCGTCGTCCATGATGCAGCATTCAACTTTCGTCAGCATGTTGAGGTACAACTTCCTGGCACGGGTTTTGGCGGACTTGTTCTGCTTCTCGTCGCGATTAGGGGCCTTTTGTACCTTGAACGTTCGAAGCCCAGCCTTAGTTTTGGCCTTCTGGACAAAACTTCGGCTTAGGTGCAGCTTCTTAGCCACATCCCGAACGGACGCGTTCGGATTTCGGTTGAAGGCCCCAACTACGCGGTTGTGATTTTTGGTGTTGTACGGAATACTTTTTCCTTCACTTCTGGGCTTCCGATCGGTGGTGAACCGTTCCTCGAACCGCTTAATCACTCGCGACACCGTGGAATTCGCGATTCCCAACGTTTTAGCGATGGAACGATGCGAGAGATCCTTGTTCTCGTGATGAATGCGCAAGATTTTATCACGCACGAGCTGTTCTTTCGACTCCATTTCCGCGAGTTTTGATCACAGGACTTTAAAACTTGCAGGACGTGAATAATGCACTATGAACTAAATCCACCCAAATTTTCATTAAATTCTACCCAACGGTTAAAAAGTTAGAGCAATTTCATAGTGTGGCAATTTCATCGTGGACACCCTTTATAATTATAAAATGCAGCCATTTGCCTCTTCGGCAGCGGTGTTAGTTGCTTTAAACTCTGAAATAACGGAAATTTCCAATGTGATATAATTAAACATAGTTGATCTCCTGGCAGCCGATTTGCTAGGAAAATGTAAGCAAACAATAAGGCGAAATAAATTCCCTATGAATATGATTATTGCCTAAAAACGGAAGCTTAATAAATCTGAAATAAAAATAAATATAAATAAAAACAAGAGGAAATTTGATTTATCCGCTAACTTTTGTTTCCCACTGGGCCCATAAATGATTCTTTATGCCTGTCTAATAGAAGATGTAGGATCAATGTTAGGTTTTGTATTTTTAATTGTCTTATGATAAAGAAGGGGAAAAATTGCATTAAAAACAATTGTATCTTTTCATATACATAGCGTGAGTTAGGTTGGCTTAGACTCACAACGATGCATAAATGCGAAGCTGAAAATAGCATTTAAAATATTGTGAAGGTTTTGTGATAATATAAAATTATAATAACCATTACACTTGTTATGTCTGCAGATTGTGGTCCTGCTTCAATTGTAAACGGACTTGCATTATCATAGCCACGAGGGAAAAAATAATCTTAAATTATTATACCTGAAATTAGCACTGAAATTATTATTATCTGAAATTACCGTATTAAGAATACTTCCATTTTTCGTGGCAGGGTAAGATTTCAGCATACTACCTTACCGGGTCACGCTGCCGATGCCAGGACAGACCGCAGCTCCTTGGTGGACACAGACGCTCGGCACGCACCTCCTCAATCTAGCTGAAGTCAGAAGGACAACAGTGCCCAGGCTGCACCACCAGCTAAGTACACAACCCTTAGCTGGCGGTCTTTGTCATCTCTTGACCCGTGGAAGCATGAGGTAGGAACTTGTGAGGACCAGGGCTATGTTGCGGGGACGCACGCTCCCTGCCCATTGTCGACTCACCATTTTGCAGCCCTCAATGCCAATTTGCCGTTTAATGCATTTACTGGAGACAAAATGGTTTTAAAATGCTTTTTAAACTGACCATAATAAGATAATATGAATGAGTCCTAAAACGGCATTTCAAAACATCATTTTATGAGTTCATAAAGTCGAAATAAAACCTTTGAGTAAAAGGAATTTGAGAAAACGAGGTTTTAAGATCGTAGTAAACAAGCTGTGTAGGCTCTCATAAACCTGACTAAAATATGAAACCTATTGGCACCTTTTGGTGTCATAATATAACCGAATTGATTTCTAGTGGCTTTGATAAAACCTTAATAAAACATAATAAAGCAGGATGGTTTTGGCAATGTTACTTGGGTATGGCAATAGTGTAGTGTACTTAACCTAGAGGATAATGTTTTTTTTTCTTTTCCCTAGTAGTGGCACAGACCTATTGGTCCATATTCAGAGGTATAATGTATTGGCAATTGGAATTGAAATTGAAATACAGAGAGACATGCTAGATACGGCATACATAAAATAAATGCGAAAAAAATGTTACAAACGGTAACAAATATCAAATTTCATTAACGCCTCCATAGTTTTGCTGAAATTAATGGTGCTCATTACGCACATGTGCTCGTTATGCCCCTTACACCCCTACAATCAAAGAATTCCTACTGGTTTTTGGGTTTCTGCAGTTTATTTTATTCCATCATTAAATAAATTTTTCATCTGCGCATGTGTATGGTGGCCACTGGGAGACATATTTCCAAAACGCCATTGGTAGTTGTATGACGATATCCTAATTGAGCAGTGATATCTTTCAGGGATAGAGAACAATAATTTAAATATGTATTTGTGTGCTTTACGAAGTGGGGATGGTTGAAGAGATTATCAGAGGAACATTTGCAATAAAAATCATTGCTTAACTTATTTTAATAGAAGACACTTCATAAATTCTGAGGTTTGTTGAAAAGATCTGTGAGGAGAATGGGGTACAAAGTTCAGCTTGCTCGTGTTGAAGCAAAACATTGCATAGCCAACATTGCAAAAAACAACATAGTGAACATTGCGGGATAAGCAATCTATCATAACATTACACACTGTGAACTAAAAATGTTATATTACAGAAAAAATAAACATTGCGATGCTACATTAACACCGCCATACCTTTATGTACGGAGTTACAATCTCGGTTTTAGAGGTGGTTCTCTACATTCAAAATTAATTGCTGCAACTAATTCTTATCATTGCACCATCATGAGATTATTAATCCATTTTCACATTCTTTTGCTTATATTTTTTACCTGAAGCAGAATTTTGTGAAACGATGTATTCCGTTATCTACACTACAACATCTGTGAATAACTTTAATGTGTTACTCGAATGCCTATCGAACTAAAACGATTATTAATTACAGATAGATTCGTTTCGCTCTATATGGTTATGAACTAGAGATAGAGCTTAAAGTTGGTTACAAAAATGGTTGCTAAGATTGCGAACAATAAATTCGGGCAGAAAATGAGTTAGACGCAAATGAATGTAGCCATCCCTGTGCATGATTGATTAGTAAATGCAGAATGAAACGATCGCATGCTTGTCGGTTTTGGTTTTCTTCCAAGATTATCAAAAAATATCGGGACTTTATTGGCCTTTGCTATCTTATCTCGATAACTCATCGAATTTATTTGAAATATAATGATAGTTGATCATTGCGTAAGGTTATTTCAAATAGTTCCAATAACCAATCGTTAAAAACATAATATGATATTTATATATAGGCTTGCTGCTTAATACCACATTTAAGATTTTTCTAAATATTTTGTAGAAATTGAAACACCCAAACTACCGAAAATCACATCTTTCCAAATTTTATCAATTGGTATAGATAGATTAAGGAGTATTCTAGAAAGAAAAACTGGACTGATTATACACCAATTATCATAATAAATATTTTATTTTCACTTTTTTTTCGGTTAATATTTAGTATTTTGAATCTAATGTCAGGTCATTAATAACTAGCTAAAGGTTTTCAATTATTTTGGAATCATTGGATTCAATGTTCGTTTGTTATTTTTTTCTGCTTGGAAAATTCTTTTACTTTTATTTGTATGTGTTTGTTTGTAGCCAACAACAAATTCATTGACAAAGAAAAGTTTAATGGCATAGTACCTATTTTGAAGAAAACAGGCCTGGAATCAATATCATTCAAAATTGAAGATTTTTATTATAATTAGTTGGCATGATCTCCCAATTTCAATCCATGAAACATTTGGAGTTCAGCATTTTGCAGCCATATTCAATATCTTGGCAATTTTCAGTGCCAGGTTAACTTAACTGAACAAATAAAGACTATTTATTTTGAATATGTTGGTTGTTTCCAAACGTAAGATCTTTTTTTTGCTCTAGATTACTGAAAATATATACATAACTGCGTGTATTCTTTTCTAAATGTTCCAACTCTCCAGACTTTTTCTTCAGATACTATGGTAAACTTCCTTATAGTTTAATTTCTTTTATACTTATAATGACCATTAACAAGAGATGCTTAAAGAAGAGTGGAATAACTCAAGAACTGTTAAATGTTCTCAATTGATACATTTGTATGGTAAAGCTTCAGGAAAAAGAGGGTTAAACCTTAGAAAGTAAAAGTGGAGAAAAAAGAACAGGTTACGTATGTATGTATGGAGTTATGCTCAGATTTATATCGAATGTATTGCTATGCATATGCGTTTGTATTACAATATAAATTCACCACACAACCTTCGTTTATTAAACACTGTTCTCAAGATAACGACTACGTGTAAGCATCGTGTAGCATCATATGGAACGAACAAGATATGATAGACCACGACACGAATCCCAACAATAATTTAAAACATACTGAGATTTTTTCATTCAGATTTTTAAATGGCATTCGGCGCTGGAAGGGCCAACCAATGTTAACTATTAATAAAAAGTGCAGGAAGGACCGGGATCAAGTTTTAATCCTGCGTAAAAATTTAAAGTCATTATATTTCATATAAGCTCGTAGAAAGTACTAACGCAAGGATGTTACCGGTATATATTATTGTAATTAACTACTATTTAGTGCAGACGTTATGTTTCGGTTGAAACACAATGCAAGTAGAAAATGTATGCGATATAAAGCATGTTTTGTGTCAAAGAAATAAAGAATAAATTAATGATATTGTATTCGGATCCTTAATTACTAAATTTTTAAATATCTCACTCACCCAGAATATGATTCATCATTCAAGAAAGCATCCAGTTTGAAGTCTTTGCTCATTACATTCGAAGATTCATTTTTGGTATCACTAGCACTGGCCAATAATGCTTCAATTCTAAATGAACTGGCATTATTTGAAGATTTGTTCCGAAAGCTAAAATTACTGCACTGCACATCAGTAATTGCATTGCCAAAATGATTTGTATCTGTACATTTCACACTCCGATCAACATCAATATGTTCTGCTGATTCCACAGTCACTTCCATTTCATGAGACATTTTTACTGATCACTTAAAAATAGTAAACTTCAGGAATACACTATTATTCATAAAAAATAATAAACAGCGTTCGCGTCGTATACCGTTCGGTGGTTTATGTTACACTGAAAGGAACAGAACTCTCATTGGACAAAGAGTACGGATAGACGTTATTATACAATCGTATGTCATGCGCACTGAAGAAACGATATGATTGGTTCCGATGGAGCACCCTAGTGTAAAGGCGGAGGTAGATTAGATTGCAGGCGGAGCTTTGATTTGTTTTTACGCAAGCATCATGGCAGAATATAATCCTGTAATTGGTTCTATAACAAACACGTTAATTTCAAATTATCGCATGATGAATACCAAATTATATATTTTAATTTCGATACTCTCCTAGTCATATCACTTAATACAAAAGGTGTAACACAAAATCTGACACGGTTCAGTAATATCTTATCAGACAGAGATATATCTTTAAGTTTTCTTGATTTCACTGAATAGAGCATTGCGATCCTTCTCACCATATTATTCAATCTTGTTTTTCTTAAAATTGTTTAAAACATCAACCAACGGATGTAAAAAGCCGAATTTGCAAGATCTTATAAAAGTAATTTCGATCCGTTGTACATAGCAATCAATATCTTATTTTCCTCAAGCATCCTCAAGAATCATCAAGTTCCTGTGATTTTTCTATATATTTTGGTATACAATTTTATTATTTATTGGTTCTAGAATTAATTATTTACATCCTAAAGCAATATTACGCGTTTTCACAGAAACTACACACACGAGTGCACCTTTGGTGAATGGAGTGTGGCTCTACGGTGTAAGTTTTTTGAAGCATTAACAGGAGACATGTGCTAAAATCTATATCTCTTTTAAATAAGACACACTCGATTGGGATGTCCATTAGATCTTCATGTTGAAAAATATTAAAAAAAATACCAAAAATAGCAATCCTTACATACTGAGTTTCAGAGGAGTTAAAATCAGTGTCAAATTGATCGCTGTGATTGAAACTGGTCACCATGAGTGCCAGATATCAACAGAATCCATCACAAAATATTATGAAATGATGCTTTTGGGTTTGTCGTGAGTTTTTCAGAACGCAAGAGACGATCCAGCCACCGGCCGAAAGTTTCTAGAATAAAGCAAAAAAAAAAAAATGTATTACTTACCGGTGCTCAGTATCATAGAAAGTAACCCTCAAACAATTTTTAACAAATTATAGCACTCATCTAAAGATGGGCTGCAAAATGGTGAGTCGACAACTGGTTAGGAGCGTGCGTCCCCGCAACATAGTTCTAGTCCTCTCACGTTCCTACCTCATGCTACCACGGGTCAAGAAATGATAAAGACCGCCAGCTAAGGGTTGCGTACTTAGCTGGTAGTGCAGCCTGGGCACTGTTGTCCTTCTGACTTCCGCTAGATTGAGGAGGTGCGTGTCGAGCGTCTGTCCACCAAGGAGGTGCGGCTTAAACAGCGTTTGTCCTGGCATCAAGCGGCTGAGTAAGAAACGCTGTATCGCGTCAGCTATACCTTAGGTTGCAGCCCCACCAACGCGATGTAGCATGCCGAAATCTTACCCTACCACGAAAAGTGGAAGTATAATTTATAGGTCCTACGGTCCTAATTTCAGATCATCCATGGAATTCCCAAGTGTTGTATAATAATTTTAGATTATTTATTTCCCTCGTGGCTATGGTAATGTAAGTGCGTCTACAATTGCAGCAGGGTCACAATCTGCAGACATGCAGACATAACAAATATAATCGTTTTATTATTTTATGTTACAACATCCTTTCACAATATTTTTCATGCTATTTTCAGCCTCGCATTTAAGGAGTGTATCGAAAATAAGCTATCCACAAACTTTCTTTCAAATTATGTTGAAAACCGATATTTTATTCATACAAAAAAATGATCCTTTATTGTACGAGGTTAAACTTGAACATAATGAAGACCGGATGAAATTTAAGTTATTCCTTCACGAATTTTCGAACTTTGGATCTAATGCTCTTCATCAAGTTCCGGACAAGTGTTGCATCGCATTTTTTGGACGCTTGAGCCCAAATTTTTTTGAACTCCTGCATGTTCCCAGCTGCCTTACCAGTCTTCTTGAAGACCCTCTTCACGATTGCCCAGTAACGTTCGATGGGTCGAAGCTGATGGCAATTTGGCGGATTATTATCTTTCTTAACGAAATCTATACCCTTTTCTGTGAGATTGGCTGAGAGTTGTTTTGGCGTAATGCGCCGACGCTAAATCCGGCCAAAATAGTGAAGGGGTACTATGCTTCTTATATAAAGGCAACAATCTCTTCTGGAGACACTCAGATCGATAGATTTCCGCATTTATAGTTCCGGTAGTGTAAAAAATGGTTGACTTCAAACCACAGGAACCTATTGCTTGCCAAACCACTACCTTTCGACCGAATTTCTCCACTTGAATCGACCTGTCCGCATCGCTAACATCCTCCCCAACGACGGCAGTAAAGTATTGTGGACCTGGAAGGGTTTTTGAATCCTCCTTTACATAGGTCTCATCGTCCATCAATGCATCCGGACGCTGCAAAAGACGCGAATACAATTTCCGGGCCCTTGTTGCTGCTCGCTTCTTCTGTTCTGCACGTTGTTTCAAGATTTTCTGCTTCTTGTAGGTCTTCAGGTGGTTTCGCCTCTTGATACGCTGGATCATTCCGACACTCGTTCCTGCTTTTTTGGCCAAATCACGTATTGACATTGATTTGTTCTTCATGATTAGAGATACCACTTTCTGCTCCAGTTTCGGGTTGGAAGAACCGGGTTTTCTGCCTCTTCCAAGTAGCTCATCCAAAGAATAGTGTTCCCCAAACTTATTAATGATGGTTTTAACACTCGCATGATGAATTCCAAACCGCTTCGCCAATTTTCGCATAGTAATACCCTTCTCACTTAGCCATGTGTCCAGAACCTTAATTTTCACTTCCTTTTCAATACGCGACATTTTGAAAACGTAGAATTTGAACCGCACAAACAAGTAAACAAAAGAAAGCTGACAGTCAAACGCACAGCATGCAGTATTCAGAGCATAAAAAACCATCACAAATACATGCGAACAACGCAAATGTATGTGGATAGCTTATATTCGATACACTCCTTATGCATCGTTGTATGTCTGAGCCCAACTCACTCACGTTATGTATATAAAAAGAAAGGATGGGTTTTAACGTTTTTTTTTTGGAAACGATCATGTACGACAAATTTAACAAAAAAAATATTATAATAATAATTCCTTCATCCAAAAAAATTAAAAAATTTAATAACTTACATTGTTTATGATCCTACATTTTCTAGTTGACAGACATTAAGAATCATTTATGGGCCCATTAGGGAACGGGAGTTAGCGGAGGATTCAAATTTCTTGGTTAAGGATTTATGAAGTTTCCGTTTTTGGGCAAAATCATACTTATGGGAAATTTATTTCGCCTTATTGTTTGCTTAAATTTTCTTTGCTATTTTGCTGGGCTGACACATGGCCAACTTTCTTTCATCATATCACGTTGGAAATTTGCGTTGTTTCAAAGTATCAATCATCTCACTCCGTAGCGGAAGGGGCTGCATTTTTTTATTACGGAATAGCTGTATTTTATTATTATTTGCACAATATTTAGTATTTCATTACAACATCATATTATTTCCATCATATCATCATTGTACATTATTAAATAAATAATAATTTATTTTATCTTCTTTTCGCTGATCGTATTATTTCCATCATATCATCATTGTACAGTATTAAATAAATAATAATTTATTTTATTTTTTTTTTTGCTGATTATACTAACATATGTCATGAATACATACATATTTTTTATTGTTTCATGTATTCATTAAATGTTTAATGTTTTATTTGATTGCAAAGTGACCTTCACTTTACAGAGTTACATTCATCTGCCACTGGTTGAGCTGTGAAGGAACTGCATATTATTATCATATGCCTATTATTACTATTTTAATTATTTCATCATAATATTTTATTTATATCCATATTAAAATTACAGGATGACGAATTCCAACTATGACATATATTAATTAGATATTCTTGTATATTTCATTGCTATATATTGCATATTGTGACATATTATTTATATTATATATAATAAATACTGGGTTGGAAGCGAGCATCAGGGTATCATTCAAACTGAAACTGGACGATGGTTTGATTAACTGCGGTAATATATAGTCTAGGAGGGAATGAACAGTATCATTTTCTTTATCCTACCGAAAATTTTTTTTGCGGGGGTCTTTCCTTTCCGCGCCCCCCCCCCCCTGTCCCCATATTGTGAACAGACAACCAATATTATCTTTTTTTAAAGGGAGCCGCACCCGAGCCAAGCGCTAGAAGAGATAGTGGCTACCATACATACATACATACTTACATACAATTATAGCACTCATCTAAAGATATACGTCATCACCCAAGTAACAATTTTAGTTTTATTCCAGCCGTACAGCACTTCTCCCGGCTTTGTTGATAAAACTACAATCAAAACTGTTTTGTCTACCAACACCTCCTCTATGCTTCTTTAAAGCCAAAATTTGTACAAAATGGCCCAATCTATAGACGGTTGTGAAAACAAGTTAATAAAACGTTTGAAAATGTTCTAGTGAAAGATGTTATGACCACTTGAGAACCTCCATAAAACCTATTGGCTGCCATGAAAACCAGAATGTGGCCAAATGGCCACAGCTGTCAAACTTCACTGTGAAATCGAGGTTTGATTTTGTTGCTCTGATTTGTTCGATTTTTTGCTCTTCTGATTCATTGAGCAGTAAATAATATTTGAGAAAAAAGGTCTGGGTTGCGGGAAATTTTCTAAAAATATCCAAAACAAATTGTATTTTCTACAGCGTATTATGCTCCAAATTATTTGCGCATTTATTTGTATGGTGAATATTGGCACGATAAGAGCCGAAAATTAATGCGCCTCGGAGAGTATGCGAATTTACAACAACATAAATCAAATTAAAACAAATACATTCGATAAATTTATCATGAACTTCCTGAAAAGTACTTGGAATTGTATGGGATTATCCAAAATAATGCCGAAATTAGTCTCCGATCTACAGTTTATTTGCACACCATTGAAAATTTGATGCATTTATTTTTCCACATTTCAATTATTTCCTATATTTCAATATGGCGATTGGAAAAAATCACAGTTTTGCCATAAAGCCAATTTTTTTTCGCAATGACTATTATAAAACTATTTGGTCTTATGGTGACTTCCTTCAGTGGCAATTTGCTGTTTAATGTATTTACTGGAGGAAAAATGGTTTTAAAATGCTTTTTTTAAGTGACCATAATAAGATAGTATCAATGAGTCCTAAGCGGCATTTCAATACAGCATTTTACGAGTTCTTAAAGTTGAAATAAAACCTTTGATATGAGTAAAAGGAATTTGAGAAACAAGGTTTTAAGATCGCTGTAAACAAGCTGTGTAGGTTCTCATAATCCTGACTAAAATATGAAACCTATTGGCACCTCTTGCTGCCAAACTAAAACCAAATTGATTTCAAGTGGCTTTCATAAAACTTCAATAAAACATAATAAAGCTGGATGGTGTAAGCAATGTTACTTGGGCAGCCCCCCCCCCCCCCCCCCCCCAAATTTTTTTATATTTTAAAATAATTTTGTTCTCCTCTTCCCCCCGCCTCTACACATAAAAACCCACCCAACAATAACAACAAAAAAAAAAAAAAACGGGTTCCAAAATTCAAATTTAAAAACTGGGATTGGGAATTAAAAACAAAAACTTGAGGACAAGCAAAAAAATTATAAAAAAAAAAAACAAAAAAAAAAAAAAAAAAAAAAAACATATACACATTCTCTCTATATAATTTTCAAAAAAGAAAATAATAACCAAAAAAAACGCATTTTGTCAATGCCTCTATTATCGCCTGAATTCTTTACATGATTGTTAACGATGTGATCAATATAAACCCCATGGTATCCTTCCTGAATATGTCCAATAGATCGCGCGCTTTAGAATACATACTAGCGAACAAAGCGCTACTTTTCTGTTTTGTATGTACAATGCACAGTATCAGGGAATCGCATTTCCTCAGAACGCGACTTGTCATATCTTATTTCGTATGGACAATTTACCAAGAAATGGAATGGTGTAGATTTAATCCAGTGTCAGGATTATTAAAATGTCAATTTTGTCTCATAAATTTAAACATTTTTCTACTATTTAAGGACTAAATCCTTAGAGCTCATACTCAACTTGAACCCATTTTTATATACATTAAAACCATACAAAGTGTCCACATATTTGGAAAGCTGCACAACTGTTCGAAAGATAGTAAGTTTGGACAAAACTAGTTTTTCGATTTTTTAAAATAATAAGCTAACATGTATATCATATTAACTATTTTAAATGTTCTAAGTAGTAAGTGGTATAAATGTTCTAAAGTATTACACGGCACTGAAGAAGTCTGCACATTGTAGGCGAAATACGCGTATCTGCCAAGATAAGCAATAAAGGTAGTTGGAATTAAATGGAAATTACAAATCTTTCTTCTCATTTTCTAGTTCTTAAGTAAGCAAGTGGAAAAATATCTGTTAACTGATTATCTAGATATTAGTTGATGTGTTTTCCAGGTTAACTCAGGCACGCTTGCAGCAATATATTCTATATCCTGATGAAATGGCCATCAGGAACATCACTTTTAAATTTTCATTCCATAAAAATAACCTTAAGTCAATCACAATTCATAGAATCAATTATTTTTTTATTTTGCTATTGAATTTTAATGATTAATTGCCGACAAACATACATAATTTTGAATAATCTGTTTTCATTTTTGAATAACTAGGAACAGTTAAACTTCAATCTTACTAGCAGTTTATAAATATTTCATTGATAAGTATTTTAATCATTTTTTTTTCAATATCGTTCTATTTATTTTGGCATACAGTTTTTTTTTACCAAAATTTGATTGTTATATATCCAAAGTTTTTTAACCTAATTTACAAGTATGTCCTGTATCACAAATTTGAGATTTTATTAATAACGTTAATTAAAGCCATTAGAGTAAGATGTCGAAAGTAGACCTGAATTACCAATCGTAAACTAGTGGTCAGTATATACATTCAATTTTTTGACCACTCATGACTAAGTCAGATGGTTTCTTTAACGTGTACATACATTTTACAACTCTAGTAATAGTGTTCGCATTTTCATTTCCCAGTATATGGAAAATCCTATTAATCAGTACATTATGCGGCACCTAGATATATTTTGTTATCTATTAACTTGCTTGCTACATAGATTAAAAAGCGTCTTAAGGCATAGCAACCTGTAATGTTTTTAAACTATTTGTTTTTACGTTTGTTTAATTTTTTTCCCAAAACAAAACACGATTCCATCTAAATCATGCACCCTCCCCTCCTCCCGCGAGGTAAGAGATGTTCTGAGAATGCGTGATCTCCTCTACATGCAAGCGATTTACGAATTCCTTTGTTTGTCTGATCTAAGAGTGTAATGTCATAACCCCCTCCCCTCCAGTCTAGTAAATTCCCTGCCATTGTGTCCCAGTTATACTATCCTTTTGTTTCCGAGCTACTTGTACCTGCCCAGCAAGCTGTGGTCACCCATCTGCGGCTTAGTTGATTACCGTGGATTAGGTAGATGTCGCAACCACGAGCAGCAAATAATACCTTCAATAAGTTACCTGCCTAGTCTCTTCCAAACGATAATGTTACCCGTTAACCTCGAGCTAGCCACGAGTAATTGGCACCCCATTTTTACTAAAATTGAAAAATAATACATTGTTAATAACAATATTGAATATCTGCTCCGTAATCTCTAACAAATAAACGAACTAATTAAAAAAAATGCATCCTCCTCCTGTTCTCCACAAGATGCATGAAATAGTCCTTGAAACTATTTCCGATTTCTAGTTTCTTTGTATAAAATTTTTATAAAATTAGGAATTTCAACTGGTTTGTTTTTTATTTGAATTTTCATGGATAGTTTTTTCTCCTACTTTCACGAAATATTCTTTTTAATCGCAGCTTTAATCCTGACTTTTGGAAAGTAGGTCGTTTGGGTAAGTTGGTCAGCATAGAAACCTAAAAATACGTGTTCTATTGGCGAAACTTAGCTAATTGATGAAGCAGCTGATTGATCAAATGAAGAACATGTTCAATTGAAAAGGACAAAAAAATGTAGGTAAAGTATGGATTTAACAAAATCGTGCATTTTGGGCTTGAAGAGGCAGTTTGTTCATATAACTGTGCGTTAATTTGATCAACTTCCATTCTGTCAATAAACTCGATTGAGCCGATGCACAGTGGTCAAAAAGACGATTTTAACGCTCTCAACTGATAACTCCCCAAATAGTGGAGCTAGAGCGATGCCGTCTTTAGCAACGTTGATTGACATGACATGCTTCGTATTTGGACGGCATGATTTATGTGATCAGTCACCCTAAAAGTGAGATAAAAATTCAACTTTTTTAGGATTTTGAGATAGAGAGTTGATGTTTTCTGCAAATTTGTAGAAAATGTCAATAAAAATAACTTTGCTGAATACCTTGAAATCGTATGTTTCATCCAATTGGAGATAGAGAGCGTTTTATTAGAACGTTTCTCATGCTTATTGGGCCAACCTCAAATGCGTGTAATCAATGGATCTGATGATATTAGAAGCAAGTTCAAAAGATCGCGATTTGAAGCCAATCTCTTCCGATCCTCCTTCAGTCGACATCTGTTCTTTTTTTACATAAAATATCTCATGAGCTTAAGCCAAGTGTTCCATTTATGTGCATTAGATAACGCAGAAAATTACACGTTTCTTTCAAACTGTTCACGTTCACAAAAAAAATACTTGTGTGCCGTTGCCATTATTGAATGTACCAACTCTTCCAGCGCGTGGTTTATTAACGTTCATGCCCATTACCATTTTGAATCGGATCTGGATATTCTTTTTTCGTTCAGCTACTTTGTTCTGTCTTCTCCGCGAGCTTGCCAGTTCTTTATTTCAAGTCGATACGCCACGTGTAAAAGATATTCAAAAAAACGAATCCACACGCGAAGTGTAGATAATCCGAATTCGTAAGCCGTTTCATTTACTGCACGTTCATGTATTTTGTGTATTTCGGTTGCTTTCACACTTAGAAAATTTAACAGTATTCGGTAATTTTTTACCGAACTTTCAACAGCTGAACGACCGGTAATCCGATTTACTGGATTTCGGTGAAATTTTACAGTATTCCCGTTAAAAAATTACCGGAACATGTAAAATTTTACCGAAATCCGTTAAATCGAATTACCGCTATTGAAAGTTCGGTAAAAAATTACCGAATACTGTAAAATTTTCTAAGTGTGTTGGCTCTGCATATATAATACCTGATTAAAAACTTACAAGAAATGCTACGATTGTGATCTTCTGAACTGGTTTCTAGTATCATCAGAGCCGTTGATTACAAGCATTCGTGGTTGGCCCAAAAAGCATAAGGAACCATTCTCTGTCCATGATAAGCAAAACAAGCGGTTGAAATTGAAAACGGCATTGAAAATATATATATTTAATAATAATTGAAATAATAATCGATTTAATTAAAGTAACATGAAACAATTAAAAAAATTGACAGAAACAAAATGCAAAATTAAGCTGGAAGTAATTAGCTTGAAGGTGTGAAGTGTGACCAGGGTTGCGATTTATCTGGGCAGAATCACTCAAGTGCACATTTCTAGCTCTCTTCGGTCAATCTCACTCAGTCTCTAAGGAGATTTTTCCTGATACCACTGTGTTTAATGAGAATATTGAAAATAAAAACATTAATATTTGAATGTTCAGAAATAAATGAAAGTTATTTTATATATTTAACTTGAGTGATTCGCCATGAACGTGATAATAACTCGTAAGAAGGTTATTCACGTAAATTCAAACTAAATCGTAGCAGGTGCATGTGAATGATCGATTCAGGTATTTGACAGATTTAATAGAGCACAGTTGTGCTAGCGCGAGTGCGTAATGTTGCGAAGAACTGAATCGGAGCTGGAAACCTGAACCAGGTCACGGCAATGGCGCAGCGACTAGGTAGAAATGCAATAGAGATTGGTAAGACGAAGAACAAAAAAAATCATTTCCGACGGAAGGGCGGTGAAGGACTCGACCCTTTCGGTTGGCTCCCTGACGGAGATGGGCAATGGAGTAGGCCAAATTTTGAGATAAGAAGTAGAGCAAAAAAATTCCACTCCGACGGAAGAGCGGAGAAGGTTTAGAACATTTTGGTAGGCTTCTTGACAGAGATGGGTAGTGGAGTAGGCCAGAAGAAGGAAACGAAAATTGAAAAATACGGAGAGCGGGTCCGGATAAGTTACTGATGACAATTTTGAAAATAATATCACTAATAATGTTCATGGTGTTATGATTGAACATGAGTGCTTTACATGTTGATTGATCTACTTTCTGGACCAATTTCTATAAATTAATGAAATAATTGGAATTCTTAGCACATATTGTTGACTAGTGAACAGAACAATCATTTTCGTAGGAACATCGAACTGATGAAGCTGTAAGTTAATAGTATAGCCACTAAATTAAGTGTTTATGTGGTTAATCTCAGTCATGGTCATCATCGAACAAAATTGATATTGATTTGCATACTTTAACGTTTATTTTCTCGACAGTTTAAGTAAAGGAATTAAATGTGCAATGGTCATATTGTATTTAAAACGTATGCTACAATTAATCTCCATGTTTTAATGTAGAATGAGAGTTGAACTTGAAAGATTTTTTAATGCATGGTTATTTGAAATTTGATTTTAATTTTTAAAGTCAAACATGGTATTGTTGGTATCGATGAAGTAAAGAATGATTGAAATCATAGTTATTAAATATTATTATTTCTCTCAGTAAAGCAAAAGAGGAAGGAAAATAAGAAAATTATTAGATATAAGAGCTGTCGCTTGGTTAAAGTTAGTCGCTTCATGAATTGAACTCAATGTAGACAGACATTGAATCATATGGCAAAATTGAAGTACCAAGCATAACGATTTTGGTTTTGCCAATGGCGATTGATGAACCTACTTCTTCTTTTAGCATTTCAAGCTTATTGCTTTCACTATTCCCTTATTGCTTGCTCTCAACTAAGTGTTCTTAATGTACTTCCACGGTTATTAATTGAGAGCTTTCGATGCCTGGTACCATTTGTGCATAAGTGTGATTGTGTGGCAAGCACAATCATACTCTATGCTCAGGGAGTCGAGAAATTTTCTAAACGAAAAATTCCTAGATCAGACCGGGAACCGAACCTTATCACCACTAGCATGGTTTGTAGCTCCTTTAGCAACTGAGCTAAGGGAGGGCTGCAAAATGGTGAGTAGACACCTGGGATGGAGCGTGCGTCCCCGCAACATAGCTATGGTCCTCACAAGTTCGGTTGAACGCTGTATCGCGTCAACTATACATTAGGTGGCAGCCGCACCAAGGCGATGTAGGCAGAGTGACCCCGGTGAAGTAGCATGCTGAAATCTTACCCTACCACGAAAAATGGAAGTATTCTTTATACGGTATATAATTTCAGATCATCCATGGAATTCCCAAGTATTGTATAATAATTTTGAATTGTTTTCTTCCCCCGTGGCTATGATAATGCAAGTCCTTCTATAATTGCAGCAGGATCAGTAGACATGCAGACATTACAAATATAATTGTTATTATCATTTTATATTATAACATCCCTTCCCAATATTATTCAATGCTATTTCCAGCTTCGCATTTGCATCGTTGTAAGTTTTGACCCACCTAACTCACGTTGTGTATTTGAAAAGATAGGATGGTTTTTACATTTTTTTTAGAGAGAGGATAATATACGACAAATTCTACAAAAAAATATATATATATTCGTCGTCCAAATTAGTCAATTCAAAAACTAACATTGTTTATAGCCTACCTTTTCTATTTTACAGACATAAAGAATCATTTATGGGACCAGTAGGAAAAAAAGAGTTATCGGAGAATTTCCTGTCATTCATTTTTAATTTTTTTTTGTTTTGGATTTATTGAGTTTCCGTTTTTGGGCAGTAATCATACTCGTATGAAATTTATTTGCTTAAATTTTCTTTGCTATTTTGCTAGGATGCCAGGTGATCAACTTTATTTCATTATATCACGTTGGAATTTTCGCTTTTTTAGAGTTTCAATCATCTAACATCGCATCGGAAGAGGCAAATAGCGGCATTTAATTATTATATGTACATTATGTAGTATTTCTTTACAACATCGTATTATTTCCATCATATCATGACCTTCACATTTTCATACAACTAACCTGATTGAGGCGGTATCTGGCTTAAACACGAAACATACATTTAATTTATGACATCTAGCATTCCTTATATGTCCAGTACATAACGCAGAAAATTACAGCTGTGGTAGGTTTTTGAAAATTACGGAATCTGTGGTAGGCTTTTGCCCTTATTGCTGAATGTATTTTTCATTTCCGGTTTACAAATGGACTTGTTACCAATTCTGAGCTGATCTGATTCATGCAGCGCTGTGTGCCATTTGGCTAGTGTTTGATTTTACATTTCAACCTTTGTCATTACTTGATCATAACTCACAATATCATTATATTTGGTAATATTGTTGTATTGATTTTACATCAAAGATGATTAAAACATTACTCATTGTTTTTACCCATTTATCTCTAACTCCCTTCCACTTAAATCTTCCCATTCCTAACTCAGTAGCAATAGCTATTAGGTCAGCAAAAATAAAAGCGGACTGCTATTATAAAATCAGCACCAAGTAGCAAATAGTGACCATGGCAACAGTAAATTAAAATGTATAAATGTTAGTTTTGTAAAATTGCAATAGATTTAATAAACTTTTTCAGGATACCTCAAATCAAAAATTTGGTGAAATGCTGGTGAAACGAACGAAAACGTGCTTAAGCGGGAACCACAGAACTCTACACTTTAACACTATACAACATTTCTTGCATTTCAGGATCAACCGAATGAAGATCATATATTATAGATACGAATGCTTGTAGTATTTTTCATTCACATAAATATATACACCATTATATAAATATTTCATGGGAATGGGAGGGACCATCAGGGCACCCGATTGAAGCACTCTGGATGGGGAGAGTGGGAATGCCAACTCCCCATTGCTAACAGTTTGTGAATAGAGGGCGGGCTCTTCTCCCCGCCCATTGGGGCATCCTCATGTTAGATAGCTTGCTCTTTTGACCAATTGTTCAATTTTGTTGTTGGAAGGAGATTCTTTATATCCCTGTGGATACGTATAAGTGATGTTGCATATCGATCCACCCAACCCCTTTTTGGCCCTTCATACAACGGCATGATTAGGATAATCAGTGGTTATTAAAGCTTGATCAAGTCTAATAGAGAGGAGAGCCCATTGCTGTCGGATTTAGTTTCCATGCTACAATGGGTGGTATTACATATCATACATCATACATACCTTTACCAACTGAGCTAAGGGAGGGCTAAGATGCTAAGATGAACCTAGTGGTTATATTAAACCGAATTTGGACTTGACACTAGACGAATTTCACGCCAACTCGTCTTCGTAATTGGCAGCACCCTCTCAGAATCCAATGAAACTTTGTGGGTGTGTAGACTATGTATTTTCAAGTAACTTTGCATTCTTTATTTTTTCAAAATTTATCTAGACTACCAGGTGAAAAGGGCTTAAGTATTTTGATAGATTTTTTTTAAATCAACAACTCAAAAAGGACAAGACTTACAAAGAAATAATCTATCGGTGACTTTTAGAAAATCGTTTTAACTTTTATGAAAAAAATGAAATCTATTCTTACACGCTAAAAAAATTTAAAGCCAATTTGCTAAAAATTGCTATCTTAGAATTGGACGATTTTTTTTCTTAATAAAGACAAAATAATTGTAAAAAGATCGCCATACATTGCAAGATGGGTACTTTTAAGGAAAAAAAGTTTACCGAACAACAATTTTTTCATGTCCTAATTTTACCGTGTATCACGCAAACTTGTCAAGTTATGGTATTCAAAACCCCTATAGAATCCAATCAAATTTAGCAGTCATAAAGACTTGAATGTATTGAACATCTTTGCAAAAACCAATAATCATCTAGACTAACATTTGAAAAGGGTCAAAAACATTATATTTCCCTTTACATCAGTAAAACACAACCAAAAGTGTACGTTTAAGTAAAAGTCATTCATAACTGCTTGTTCGGATATTCCTATTTTTTGGGGCGATTCAAATATGGCTTCGATAAGATTTGATACACATCCATTTAAAGACGATTCAATTTGACGTTATATTTTCGAAATACTGTTTATGTCAATGAAAACTCATAGGTTTTTGCTTGGTAAGGGTTTTATTTTATTTATTTTTTATATGTACATTTTTACGTATTAGTAATTAATATAGCTCAACCCTTGCGCTGAACTGGCTGGCTTGACGTGCCGCAAGGGCTCAGTAGGGATCAAGTCCCGAAGCTAAGAGTCAGTTCCATTGTGGTTATATCACATTTATTAGCAGAGCAGCACATCGAAATTTTAGGTTCATTATTCTTTATATGCTATACAATTTCAGATCATCCATGGATATCCCAAGTTTTTTAAAATAATTTAAAATCATTTTTTTTTCTGGTGGCCATGATACATTATCTAAGCTTTCAGGTTCATGGTGGATGTGCGGGTCCGTATACAATTGCAGCAGGACCACAATCTGCAGACACGTAAATACAAATGAAATTATTATTGTTTTATATTATAACATCCATTCACTACATTTTGTATGCTTTTTTATAAGTCATTTTCAGCTTCGCATTTATGCATCCTTGTCAGTTATAGCTCATCTAATCTACGTTATGTATTTGAAAAGATAGGAAGGTTTTCAATGTTTTTTTTTAGAAAGGATCATGTTCGAAAAATTCTACTTTTAAAAGCACTTTCCTTCTTCATCAGAAAAATATATTAATTCAAAACCTAACAGTTTAAAATCCTTCATTTCCTATTTCACAGACATGAGGAATCATTTATGGGTGTACAAGAGCTATAGAAAAATTCAATTTCCTAATTTTTTATTTTAGTTTTATTAAGATTCAGTTTTTAGATTCATACTCATCTGAAATTTATTTCGCCTTATTATTAGCTGTCTTCAATTTTTCCAATATGATTATGATATTAATACACATCTAATTTTTATTTTCAGTAACATACCAGTAGATGTCATATATATCTTGCACCTACGCTTATTATGTTCTCTGACTATTATTGTGAAAACAAATTCTAATCTTAGTAGATCTTATTTCAATAGAAACTGCAACAGTGGAAGTCTTTCGATGAGTGGATGTTCAGCTTAGTTACGGATATATGAATTCTACTATAGTTTACTGGCCTGCTGGTTTTATTATTTTATATTATAACGTCAGTTTATTATTTTATGTTATGATATTAAATGATGACATAATTGCATTTAAATTCATTTCATTAAAATCACTATTTCCGATGAGACTCACTACAAAAAATATTGCAAGGAAACGGAACAGCACATCGATATTTTAGGTTTACTATTCTATTGCTATATAATTTCAGATTATCCATGGATATCCCAAGTTTGATGAGATAATTTTAAATCAATTTTTTTTTCTCGCAGCTACATTGTCTAAACTTTCAGGTCCACAAATGGAATTGTTATTTTCATTCTTATATTCATTCACTATATTATTTGTCATTATAATATTCATTCGCTATATTTATTAAAATTATAATATTAATTCACTATATTTTATACATTACTATATGACATTAAATATATATTGGGAAGGGAGGGAGCATCAGGGTATCACTCAAGCTGGAATTGGACAATGGAGTGGTATGACAACCGGCGTCTAGGAGGGAACAAACAGTATCATTTTCTTTATCCTACCGATTCGATTGTGGTGCTGTGAATTCTACTCCAACAATTTCAGTGAGAGTGACGCGCTCTTCTTAACAAGCCATCCCGTAGAAAGCTTAATGAGTATTGCGAATTGGGTTATTCGATTTGTTGGATCGTATCGTTGGAAGGAGATTCTTATGTTCCCGCGGGTTTCGCGTAAGTGTCTCTGCTTACGGGTCCGCCCCACCGTTTTTGGCCCTTCCTATTAAGTGGTTATTTTGGTCCTTCCTATTTGATCTTCCTATTAAGTGGAGCTGCATACATGACAAGGTCTTAGAAGGGATGGTGGCTACCTTACATACATACATACATTAGTAATTAACATAGCTCAATATATTTAATTTACAAATCTTTCACATACAAAGTAAATTTCTTTGGATTATCCTTTGAATCACCTTTTAGCTGAAATTTGATTTTCTGAAATAAGTACAAAGCAATGAACCTGTGTACTAGGTATTGTCTTTACGTGGCTATATAACTCCTCAAGTTCTTCTGACATTTTTGCATACTGTTCAGCTGATATGAAGCAGAAATTCAGTTTTGTAATAATTTTATTTGACTGTTCAACTGCCCAGTCATATAGTTCCTGAGGAGTTTTGATTGTGTTTCCATAATCTTGAGCAAGGCTTGCTCTCTTTGCCATTCGCTTGCGAGTACCAACAATAGCATCAAATAGACCTATCCCGACCAGAAGGAAATAACAAAATTATTTCAAGTGTTGTTATTTAGTTATGCCTTTTTTATAACAGAGGTTGTTAGAATTTAGATCTCGGATGTAGTTAAAATAACAGAAATTGTTACAAAAAATCTTCAAGAGGTAACAAAATATTAGCAAACTATGATATAGACATAACATAAACAAATCAAAATTTGTAACAGATTTGTTACGATGAAGCAAAATTATATCAGCTATTGTTATAATTAATCTATTTCTTCACGCAGTTTGTGCCTCCCAGGGTATTATATCTTAATTTGTTATAAGTATGTTACACAATTATTCAGATGAAAACATTTTTAACAAATTTATATCATAATCAGATTGTCATAACAAGGTTTGATATAATTTTGATATTTTTATGTTATGCCCTTCTGGTCGGGATGAGACGTTGCAAGGAAGTGCCGTTCTGCTTCCAATCCATACTTGGACTTGAAATTGCACAAGCAGGCAGAGTTCTTTTTGTTCTTATAATGGGCCTCTGCTCCATCTGACAAGAAAATAATTTTTGAGCAATATATTGAATTTTGTTTAATGAAATCAAGAAATTTTGATATAAACAACTGAACTGCTATTGAGTCATGAGTCAATACTTCAGATATTATGATAAAGCTTTTGTTTTCCAATTTATTGTCCATCTTGTAATATACTTCAAAATTTTGGTAATAAACAGGATCAACATGATTTAATTGTATTATCACTAAAGTTTGAAAAAATTAATAATTTAAAAATAAGCCCTTTCCAAATGGTAGCCTTGATTTTTTAAACATTCAAAGACCCTTAAAAAATCGAAATTGTCATTATAATTAAATTTAATTGGCTTTTGTGAGGTTTGAGGACCAAATTATAAGGCAAGTTGGCGCGATACACGGTAAAAATAGAACATGAAAAATTTGTTGTTAGGAAAAATATTTTTCCTTAAAAGTGCCCATCTCGCAATGTATGGCGAACTTTTTTTTTTTTTTTAATAATCGTTTATTTGTACAGGCTCAATCGAATCAACTTTACAGAGCCAAATTTTCATACTGATATACATCATTTATCTGGCGAACTTTTAGACAATTATATTGCCTTTATTAAGAAATTTTTTTGTCCAATTCTAAGTTAGCAATTTTTTGAAAATTGACTTTAAATTTTAAAATATTTTTTTCAGCGTGTAAGAATCGATTATACAATTTTCACATTATTTTTAATAAAAGTTAAGACTATTTTCTAAAAGACACCCATGCATCACTTTTTGTAAGTCTTGTCCTTTTTGAGTTATGTTGATTTAAAAAAAAAAAAACGATTGAAAAAATTAAGCCCTCTTCAACTGTCAGTCTAGATAAATTTTAACAAACAAAGTATGCAAAGTTGCTTGAAAAGACATAGTCTACACATTCACAAGGTTTCATTGGTTTCTGAGAGGGTGCTGCCAAACACTGGATGAGTTGGCGCGGAAATCGTCACTGGTGATAATGAAAAATAAAATACTGGAAATAACGTTGCAATTGAAAATGACGATAAGCGACAAGATTATTTGATGTTCAAAAAGATTACAATTGAACATAATATTTAAAGAAGCGGAATTATGCCAAATTACTTCAAAATTGGAGGCTGTATTAGCTATTTGGATATATATCGTACAGGAAAACAGTTTAAGAGGTAGCTTGCTGCGATTTGTAGTCGGTCTGAGAAATGTTTCGCGTTATTTTTTTCTGGCTGTCTTTCTACATTTCTTAAGTCTCGAATTCTCTCTGTACGAAACTTTTAAAGCGTTATCAAACACATACATGTGAGTTTCTATATGGACATGCCAAGGTCTCAGTTCTATCGAGGCCCTCCGGTCGATGAAAACAGTGAGGCAATCATCTTACTTTCTTTCAAAAATAAAGGAGCAGATGTGTGCGTTGCTCGAAAGATCATTTAGGATTACCTTTGTATGGGTCCCCTCACATTGCTCATTTCCATGCAATGAGAAGGCGGACTCCTTAGCAAAGGGGGGCACAAAAGAAGGTGAGATTTTTGAAAGAAGAATTTCACATGATGAGTTTTTCCCATTAGTACGTCAGTTCTCTTCAAAGTTGGCAAACCGATTGGACAAGTAATTCTCTTGGGCGGTGAAATGTAATTATTCCAAATGTTTCGTCGAGATCGTTGTTCAAAGGTCTGGATGTAAGTCCGGGTTTCATTCGTGTGATGTCAAGACCAACCACTACTCGCTAAACGCACATCTCTACAGAATTAACCTCGTCGATAGCAACATATGTAGGTGCGGAACCGGTTATGATGACATCGATCACGCAGTTTGGTATTGCCGGATAATGACGCCTCTAGAGCACAGCTATTGGATACCTTAATTTTTATTTTTATTTTTTTTTATTGTTCTTCGTCTTCGACTAAAAATCGTACAGACCTACTATTCTTAATCCTATTTTTAAAAACGTTTTTGCTGATGTTAAAGTCAAAATGTTCATTGGCATCGTTGAAGGCTCGCAGACAGGCGTCAAGTGGATTGTTGAAACCGTAACTGGTCCGGTGAGCAGGTACAGCGACTAGTTGTGCGCTTCTCAATTGTCGGGGTGGAACGTGAAGGGGAACATCGCGTAAGAGTTCCGGACAGTCTATATTGCCGCGTAACAGGTCGTAGACAACCAGTTGCTGAATGATTGTGCGCCTGGCCTGCAAGGTTTGCAAACCAATCAGCATACATCGTGCGGTATAGTCGGGCAGATTTAACGGGTCTTCCATGGAAGATTCCGTAGCGCGAATCGGATGAAGAGCTTTTGAGTTCGTTCGACTCTGATGATCAGTGATGCGTGATATGGTGACCAGACAGCGGCCGCGTATTCCAGTATATTACGGACTAAGGTACAGAATAATGTCTTTTGTGCGTAGATATCTGTGAAGTTCCAAGTGTGACGTCGAATGAATCCAAGAACCATGGAGGCTTTAGCCGTAACCAGCGCGACGTGTTTGTTAAATTTTAACTTGGAGTCAATTGTAACACCTAGATCACAAATACATGTGACTCGCTCTATTGGAACCGCACCAACTGTGTATTGATGCGTGATGGTCTCTGTACGACGGGAGAACGAAATCATCTTACATTTGGCTATGTTGACCCTCTTAACGTTATCGTTACACCACAGCAGTAGTACGTTAATATCGTTTTGAAGGACAAGGCAGTCAAGTGCAGACATAATGACTCTAAAAATCTTCAGGTCATCGGCAAACATTTGCTTGAACGATGAAATACGAGGGCACAGATCATTAACGAAAAGCACAAAGAGCATTGGGCCGAGCACACTACCTTGTGGTACTCCTGAAGTAATTGCGAAAGTTCTCGAGCGTGCGGAATTTACCGTTACGAAGGACTGACGGTCGGTCAAGTAAGAGAGAATCCACTCAACGAACCAAATTGGGAATCCTACAGCCTTTAGCTTTTCGGCTGCGTACAGGTGTGGTACTGTGTCGAAAGCTTTAGAAAAATCGACATAGATAGAGTCAACCTGCCTTCGGCATTCGACCTCTCGAAACAACGTGTTGGTATAGCACAGCAAATTCGTAGTTGTAGAGCAATGCTGAACGAATCCATGCTGGTACTCCGATATTGAAGAATGGACAACATTGTACACAGCGTTGTGAACTAACGTTTCAAGGACCTTGCTAATGCAACAGAGAAGCGATATTCCACGATAGTTTTCAACAAGGTTCCGATTTCCTGCTTTATGGATTGGCACAATTGACACAGTCTTCCAAATTTCAGGGAACTTTCTCTCTCCTAACGAACGGTTAAATATGCTACATATCGGAAAAGCAAGAGAGCGTGAGCAAAACTTGAGAAGAGACGGAGGAATTCCATCTACACCAGGGCAATGGACCGAGGTAGACAACCCTTCCACGAGGTAAGAGATGTATTGGGAATGCGTGATCTCCCCTACATGCAAGCGATCTACAAATTTCTTTGTTTGTCTGACCTTAATGTGTAATGTCATAACTCCCCTCCCCACCACTCTAGTTAATTCCCCACCATTGTGTCCCAGCTATACTTTCCTCTTGTTTCCATGCTACTTGTACCTGCCCAACAAGCCATTGGGCAACCATATGCGCCTAGCTCCTGAAAGGGGTTATAGGAACCGAGGACTTGATTGCAGCCACAGCCATGAGCAGCAATTGTTAACCTAAATAAGTTACCTGCCTGGTCCCATCAAACGATAATGTGACCCATTAACAAACAGGCTCAATCAAATCAACTGTACAGAGCCAAGTTTTCATATATATAACTTTACAGAGCCAAGTTTTACATATATATATATATATATATATATATATATATATATATATATATATATATATATATATATATATATATATATATATATATATATATATATATATATATATATATATATATATATATATATATATATATATATATATATATATATATATATATATATATATATATATATATATATATATATATATATATATATATATATATATATATATATATATATATATATATATATATATATATATATATATATATATATATATATATATATATATATATATATATATATATACAACGATTCCACGGGAAAAGAATAGAGTTGAAAAAAAAACGTTGTCCGATTTTGCTCAAAATCGCTTGGTATGTTTTACATCGAAAATAATAAGACCCGTATTTTTTTATTTTTTTATTAGGATGACCATGTTCGATATAGGGTTACCAGAAAAATTGACATTTTTCAAAAAATTTTATTTAAAAAAAATCATAACTTCTGAACCACTGGGTCGATTTGCAATGTCTTTCTATGAATAGAAAGCTCATTACTTTTTAATTTTATTAAAAATATTGATTAAAACAATTAATGTACTTAAATTTGCTAAAATTGTCAAAGTATTTGTTTTTTATGATTTTCGAAATGTTGGACCACAACGACTATTTTTTTTATATTTTTTTTATCAAAATTCAAACATTTTTACATAACATATCAAAAAATCTGAAATGTTCTTTGAGCCGTTTTTGAGTTAAATTTTTTTGAAAATTTCAGGTTTTTTCCCATACACACATGGAATGAGCATCATTTTCCAAATTTGGCAACAAGCGCTGTCTGAGAGAATCTTGGGAGGTCGGAATTGGCCACAGGGTCGGGATTGGACCAGGCTCCGCTATTGGAGCTCAAATCTCAAAGCTTTAGACTACAAGCAAGGGTTTTCTCAGATTACCTTCAATTAAAACTCAGCATTTTATTTGATTATTTAATGATTTTGATTTTGTATAATTCATCAAAAAAAAAATATTACATAGCAAAATTCTTACAATTTAACGCACTTTTCTTCATCTGAAAACGAAAACCGTTTCACGATAATGTAATTTTCACTTTGTGGCTTAAAGTAATGCAACGATTGTGTCCCAGAGATTTGTTTTACACGAGTATAACGGTTTTTTATTTTCTTTTCCATTGCATTGTAATCTTTTTCCGAGAAAAACTCGTAATATATTTTGGAATCTACTTTAGAAACAGCCCAAGAGTAAAGTTCGTATGCAGTTGTAATATGATGGCCTTGTAAACTTGCTTTTAAAGCGTTTCGCTTTAGAACACCTCCTAAAGCGTCACAAGGCCCTTTTCCATGGCAAGTGGCAAAAAAGTTCCACTCTGCATTAAGACCGAAGTCCTTGTACATGTGGCACAAATTGAAAGCAGTCATCTTATTTTTGTATTGACTGCCTGATCCATCAGAAAAAAATTGATATTTTTCAGGTGAGGTAGCTTTTTTTTAATGAAAGTCACACAATTTGTTATAAACAGCCGAACGGCAACATGGTTATGTTTAGTAAATTCTGCGATTGCTATAAAGCTTGTAAACTTTAAATTTTGTGCTTCATCCTTATAATATATGGCAAAAGGATGGATTGTGCATTGAGCGTTTGCCCAATGAAAACCTTGTATAGCGTCCTGAATAACAAAAGAGTAATTTTCAGAGAAGTCAGCAATTATAATGCAGTCAGTTGGTTCCAAATTAATTTTTAGTTGTTTTAAGTAGTTACCTTGTTGCTCTGCAATAAAATTATGCGTAAATTATGCAATAAAATTCGCTTAATTTTTCTAAAAATGTTTACACAAACTCTTCTGCATCCATTCGCATTGAATTTAGATGACAACGATCTGTTTGCTTCCATTGCTTAAATTCTAAGGAATCGATATTTTCAAGAAAATTCATCAGGTCATTCTCCAGTGTCTGCGTACCCAGGCAATGATCACAGGCTTTCAACCAACATTTCTCTGTAGGATTTTCACATAGTATTTTAAAAAACAAGTCATGATACGTTTTTAAATGGTTAGGAATAAGTTTCTTATCCTTAAGGGTTTTAAACATTAATTTAACATTCTGATGATAAATGCATACGCAGACAGTATGCGTTCCACTTGAACCAGCCAGAATACAATTTTTTGGGCGGCTGCTGGAATACATTGAAAATCCAATTTTAAAAGTAGGATATTGCTCTTTGAAAATCAAATAAATTTCACGAAGGTTACATAAAAGTAACCTGCGCTGAACATGCACTTTTTCTTCTGCCATTTTTTCAATAACGAAATACCTTTTCCCAGGACATGCTCTGCTTATCTCGTCACTATTATAAAAGTCCCTAACTAAAGTTAGAGTATCATCGCTCAAAGATAACATATTTACTCTGGTCTCCGGTGTGCTCATAAAACCTTTTTTAATCTGTAATTCCTTTGCACGTTGAGCAGTTCGTTGCGAAACACCGAATTCTTGCATAATTTTGTATGCAGTCCAGGATTTGGGGAGAGAAGTTAGAATCCTATATCGATCGTTTCTGTCAGATGTTTCATCAAATTTTGCCTTCATCTTTTGAAGAATTTCCTGTCCGTCTCCGGGTTTCTGGACAGCAGCGCTACCAATTGATTCAGCACTCGTTGATTCCAAAGAAAACAAAGATTCTGAAAACAAGATGGAAAAATATCACAATTAGTTAGAACATTTTTATTTGTATAATGTAATACAGATTGTGTTCGATTATTTGAAGTATGATAGGCAACTGCTCTACAAATTGAGCTACCAGGTCGGATTAGGTAAGATTATACGGAACTGATATTTTTTAAAATTTTCTGAATAATCGAGTACAACTTGTATAACGTAGCAAATCATGACGTCTGAATAAACAAAAAGAAGAGATTATTCTACTTACCAACACTAGGAACAGCGTCAATTTCCGATGATCTAGCGGCATTGGGATCGATTATTTCGAAACCAACATTATTGATGTTTGCTGGTGCGGCGAAATTGTTCACTCTAGATGGTCCGGCCACGGCGAAATTAGTGGTGGCTGCGCCAACCGCCAAACCACCAAGTTTCCATGGTTCAGAAACGGTGAGTTCTTGATTTCCACATTCTAGATTAACTGCACTTGGAGTTGCTGGCTCGTTTTCTTTCTTGATAAAGCGATAAAGTCTGCAATAGCAGGTATTACAAATGTAGGAACAGCTTTTATCTAATTTTATTCTCCTTTCCGCTGCATAACCATATAGTTTAGGAGTAACTTTCTTGTAACTATTACTCCAAACATGGCAATTTGAGCATTCGTGCTTCATTGTATTAAACGTTTAAAATTAACACTTCATTTGATCACTTTTTAAAAATAAAAAATAAAACATTGAAACACTTTTCTCAAATTTTTGCTAGTACACGCGAGCAAATTCCTTTTAATTCTACTGGAAGCTTACTTACAGACTTCGAGTGCTCGACTTGAAGGGAACATCACAGTAGGTCTAGTATTTATAGTAGGTTTGTTGGTACCGCAGTGTGTGAGGTAGGGGAGGTACTTGAGTGTGTTTATGTGTTTGTTTGTTACCTAAAATGTTGTTTGATACCAACAAGGTTATTCATTATTACTTCGTTTGAAGGTAGTCAAATTGGTGTTGTGTTGTTTAGTTAGTTGTTTTTGTGATGAAGGTATAAATTTAAACAGCCACGAATATCCGTTTCTCGACCCTTGCTAAGCAAGTTTTTGGGATTTTGTTTGTGGATTGCTATGCTTTCCGCTACATTTAGTTTCGTTGAATATATGTTCAGCTACTTTTGATTTAAAATAAAATAACTACAATGAAATAATTCCCGCAGTTATTTTGAATTGATGGAAAATGATGCTCATTCCATGTGTGTATGGGAAAAAAAACTTGAAATTTTCAAAAAAATATAACTCAAAAACGGCTCGATGAACATTTGAGATTTTTTGATATGTTATGTAAAAATGTTTGAATTTTGATAAAAAAAATATAAAAATAAATAGTCGTTGTGGTCCAACATTTCTAAAATCATAAAAAACAAATACTTTGACCATTTTAGCAAATTTAAGTACATTAATTATTTTAATCAATATTTTTAATAAAAACAAAAAATAATGAGCTTTCTATTCATAGAAAGACATTGCAAATCGACCCAGTGGTTCAGAAGTTATGATTTTTTTTAAATAAATTTTTTTTTGAAAAATGTCGATTTTTCTGGTAACCCTATATCGAACATGGTCATCCTAATAAAAAAATAAAAAAATACGGGTCTTATTATTTTCGATGAAGAACATACCAAGCGATTTTGAGCAAAATCGGACAACTTTTTTTTTCAACTCTATTCTTTTCCCGTGGAATCGCTGTATATATATATATATATATATATATATATATATATATATATATATATATATATATATATATATATATATATATATATATATATATATATATATATATATATATATATATATATATATATATATATATATATATATATATATATATATATATATATATATATATATATATATATATATATATATATATATATATATATATATATATATATATATATATATATATATATATATATATATATATATATATATATATATATATATATATATATATATATATATATATATATATATATATATATATATATATATATATATATATATATATATATATATATATATATATATATATATATATATATATATATATATATATATATATATATATATATATATATATATATATATATATATATATACAGGGTGTTCGGTTCCTTGGTGCAAATATTTTAAGGGGCGATAGAAGATTATATTTGAAGAAAAAAAATGTTCTACGCATATGATCAAATCTCAAAAATCACTGAGTTATTAAACTTTTTCTGTTTTGGTCTATGCTTGCCAGAAATTGGCTCTAACTCTAAAACTATGCCATCAAACACAAAACTGTTACTTTCATCGGATAGTTTGGTAAATTTCCAATTTAATAGCGTCCTTTTTACTTTCAGTAAGTTGCATTTAGACACATTTCAGGGATAAACGAATCTAAAACTTTTGTTTTTCTACGGATTTTCCCTTATTATTTCAAAAAATACGTAATAAAGTTTATTGTTTTGTCTAACCAAAAGATGCCTCTCAAACCGCTCTACAACTCTCTTTTTGACACCAACTTTCTATCTTGTTTAGTTTTGTCGCAAATTTGTACTAAACACATCTGGTTGGGTCGTTAATCAACGGTTGCGTAAAACACGAATTCAACCCACCGTGCGTTGCTGTTGACGTCTGTTTGCAGCGCGCATAGCACACTTGATCGCCACGTGGAGTGACGGTATGAAAGAAGAAAAATCTAAACAGAAATTTACAGCTGGCAGAAAACAAACATGTATTCTCCAGAAGAGCTGGCGGATATTCATCTCTGTTACGGTTTTGCCAACTGTGTGGCAACGAGAGCCCAACAAGAATATGGACGCAGATTTCCCAACCGTCGACTGCCAAACGCAAGTATGTAAAAATAATACAAGTATGTAAGATGTTTAGTTTGTAAACATTACGTTGAGACAGGAACCTTCACGTCTACACACCGTCGGTTCCGGAATGGAACGTTATTTTGGACTGCAACTCAAGCCGACCAGCCCCGCCGGTCGCTGACGCCGGCCATGGAGGAGAGAATTTTAAGAACTGTGAGAAACGATCCCAAAACCAGTACAAGGCGAGTTGCAGCTCAGTTACCGGTCTCTCACTGGAGCGTATGGAACGTTTTAAACAAAGAGAATATGCATCCGTTTCATACGCTGCAAGTTCAGGAGCTTCTGGAAAGAGATAAACCACTCCGGCTTGAGTTCAGCAGGATTATGACAGCGAAAAGGGATGAGGATGCATTTTTCTCGAAAAGCATCCTTTGGACGGACGAGTGCACCTTTACCCGTGCAGGATACTTCAATACCCACAATGACCACACGTGGGCAATTGAAAACCCAAGAGTGGTCAAAGAAACAAGAACACAGTACCGGTTTTCCGTTAATGTATGGGCCGGTATAATTGACCGACAGCTCATCGGGCCGTACATTATCGAAGGTTCGCTAAACAGTGTGAAGTATTTGGAATTTTTAGAGAACGAGCTTCCAATCTTGCTGGAGGATGTCCCACTTGCTGTGAGACGGCGCTTGGTGTTTCAACAGGACGGAGCCCCACCTCATTCCACAAATGCGGTAAGACATTTTCTGAACGCCAACTATCGGGAACCGTGGATTGGACGGAATGGGCCGATTCCCTGGCCCCCAAGGAGTCCGGATTTGACTCCCATGGACTTCTTTTTATGGGGGTGCATGAAGGAAGAGGTGTATTCGGCGACAATCAATACTTGCGAACAGCTAATTGACCGAATTTTTATTGCTGCCCGAAAGATACAAGAGAAAATGAATAATATTAACCTTGTGGAAGAGACCGGAAGGAGGATCATGTACTGCATCCAAGAAAATGGAGGACACATTGAGCAACTATTGAAATAAATTTATGAAAGAAACGAAGATCAGTGTTTTAATTTGAATAATCATTGGAAAATACCTAATTAGTTCAATGAACAAGTTCAATGTACAATGGTATCGAGAAAAAAAGGACATTTTCAATTTTCATCATGCGTTCAATTGAACCGTCCGCAGCATTGTTTTTTTTTTGTCACACTTTTCATACCGTCACTCCACGTGGCGATCAAGTGTGCTATGCGCGCTGCAAACAGACGTCAACAGCAACGCACGGTGGGTTGAATTCGTGTTTTACGCAACCATTGATTAACGACCCAACCAGATGTGTTTAGTACAAATTTGCGACAAAACTAAACAAGATAGAAAGTTGGTGTCAAAAAAAGAGTTGTAGAGCGGTTTAAGAGGCATCTTTTGGTTAGACAAAACAATAAACTTTATTACGTATTTTTTGAAATAATAAGGGAAAATCCGTAGAAAAACAAAAGTTTTAGATTCGTTTATCCCTGAAATGTGTCTAAATGCAACTTACAGAAAGTAAAAAGGACGCTTTTAAGTTGGAAATTTACCAAACTATCCGATAAAGGTAACAGTTTTTTGTTTGATGGCATGGTTTTAGAGTTAGAGCCAATTTCTGGCCAGCATAGACCAAAACAGAAAAAGTTTAATAACTTCGTGGTTTTTGAGATTTGATCATATGCGTAGAACATTTTTTTTCTTCAAATATGATCTTCTATCGCCCCTTAAAATATTTGCACTAAGGAACCGAACACCCTGTATATATATATATATATATATATATATATATATATATATATATATATATATATATATATATATATATATATATATATATATATATATATATATATATATATATATATATATATATATATATATATATATATATATATATATATATATATATATATATATATATATATATATATATATATATATATATATATATATATATATATATATATATATATATATATATATATATATATATATATATATATATATATATATATATATATATATATATATATATATATATATATATATATATATATATATATATATATATATATATATATATATATATATATATATATATATATATATATATATATATATATATATATATATATATATATATATATATATATATATATATATATATATATATATATATATATATATATATATATATATATTTTGAGCAAATACCCATATATATATAATATATTAGGAGGGTGCTCGGTAGAGAAAAATTTAGATGGGGAAGGGGGAAATAAGTGTTCATACAATTTCAATTTTAATGGAAAACTATACTACACTTTGTTTCTTTTGACTTGAACATTTTTTAGAAAGACAAATAAACACACAAACACAGATCAAAAAAACTACAAGGTACAGCCCAATGGGGTTGTGCGCAAAGGTGACGTTGGACTACGCAGCAATCGAATTTCCATACAAGTCAGGGCCATCCGCTAATTGATTTAAGTCAGCCCTAAAAAGGGCAAAGAAAATTCTATTGTACACTCTTTAGAAAGCATTTGGTGGCTCTTAAATATGATTCTACGATGGTTCAGAAGGCCACTATCTCTAACGCGTAGAAGATAGTTATGGATCTGTTGGTTCATTGGTTGTTCAACGCGCTTTGCCATTTACTCTGGGACGCGGCGTTTAAAGCAATGCCATGTTCAGCCGGGCGCGGTAATTGAAATTAATTTCAAACAGCACAAGAGAAAATTTCAACCAAATAAGCTCTTTAGTTGGCAAACTAATTTGGTCGTCCTGAAGAGGACGGATTTAGTCGACGGGGGAGAAACAGTTCGCGATTGAACTTGGGCTTTCTTTCTTAATTCATCTCGTGGGATGATTGATTCTTGTCTCGTTGTCACGGGCGGCTTTTTCCCGCAAACTCGTAGGCTTCAGCAGCCATGTTTCTTGCAGCGAGGTTGACGGGAGCATCGGCAACAACAGCCAACTGCACCAACGCCTCTCTGGGCAACGACTGCTCGCCGCCGCCAACTGCGATCCTAAGACCACTGCACAGCTTAACGACTGTCGTAAGACTGAATCAAAATGTTCTGCTAAGAGCTATTAGGTAAAGGCGTTGGATGCTAGTGCACGAAAGAAGGCGGTTCCAACGAAGGCAATGTGTTACAAATTGCATCAAAGGGGATGAACTTCAATTATTGTACCACAATAATTAGTTTTAATTATTACACCCTAGACGGATGATTTTCTTAACCGAAACTTTCCTAATTTGCTTGCCACCACCAACAACTAATCCGCTATGCATAGCTAGGAACTACAACGAACTCAACCACATGGTCAGTTTCAAGTGACGCAGTTCGGCTCGAATTCCGTTCGTTGGTTGTTCAACTTTCTTTGTCATTTACTACGGGACGCAGCATTTAATGAATGCTATGTTCAGCCGGGGCGCGGTAATTGAAATTAATTTCAAACAGCACAAGAGAAAATTTCAACAAAATAAACTCTTTAGTTGACAAATGATTGATTCTTGTCTAGTTGTCACGGGCGGCTGTTTCCCGCCAACTCGTAGGCTTCAGCAGCCATGTCTCTCACAGCAAGAATGACGGGAGCATCGGCAACAATAGCCAACTGCACCAACGCCTCTCTGGGCAGCGACTGCTCGCCAGTGCTGCTGCCAACTACGATCCAACTGCTGATCCTACTCTGCACAGCTCCCCAGTAAACACAAGATCGCATATAATAACGGATATGAGTATAACGTGGAGGCGATATGCGTACATTTAACATGGAGTTAAATGAACGAATGAACGTATATCGCCTCCACGTTGTACTCATATGCGCTATCATATGTGATTCTGTGTTGTCTGGGTTCACGACCGCCGGAAAACTAAATCAAAATGCGAGGGTGTACCCGTTATATAACATTCATGGCTGCCTAGGAGACGTTCCTTACTTAAATATGAAGTCTGTGCGCGGAAAGTACTGTGTATTTGGTAAATTTTCTATGAAAAATCGATATTATAAGACATCACTTAATATTTGCGTTAATTTTATTAGTTGCATGTTAAAAATCAATAGTTTTGAATATTGAAATCGAAGCGTAGAAAACGTCCCGATCGATTGGTGCAAACATTTTGGAAATCAATCGTGGAATGACTTTATTATTAACGTTCAAAACCTATATATTTTTCGTGACGCTCCAAATTTTCGCAATTCGAACATGTACCCCAGTATTGAAAACACAGACGTAGTCCTACGTTAACAACTAATAGTAAACATACATGTAAAACTAACTACAATCTAAGGTTAATGTTAGTTAAAAACACATTAATGATTTTCATAAATTCGAGATCTCGTGGACCCAAAATATCGCGAACCGGTACATTGGGTTGTCTACTTCGAGCCCGAAAAGAATCTTAAACCTCAGATTTGAGCTCAGCACAAGACCAAATTACGTGATCCGCGCGTCCTGGTAACCTTGTCCACATTCACAGAGATTGCTGTCTCCCAGCCCAACACGGAACAAATGAGCGCCTCATGGAGCGAATAGCCTCTATAGAACTGAAACTATCCGTGAAAATAAAGTAATGATCCGGTGTAAGTGAGGCAACCGTTTCTAACGAAAAATGTATTGCCGCCAGTTCAGCAACAAAAACAGAACAAGGAGCTTGATGTTTTCGAGTGGCACTATAAAATTCATTGTATGTTCCGAAGCCAGCGGACTCCTCTATCTATAGACCCGTCAGTGAAAAACGTCTTAGCGGAATCAACTTTGCCAAACTTTGCAGCAAATATCACCGGTGCAATCATAGGACGATGATGCTCTGGGATTCCACGAAGTTCTTGCTTCATGGACAAATCAAAATAAACCGAACTGCCGAAGTCGGAGAAGCAAACACGATTGGGAATAATCGGCGAAGGGCTGACATCCTGAGTTATGTACAAATGGTACAAAGTCATGAAGCAAGTTTAAGGATTCAACTCGAGAAGCTTTCAAAAGTTTTCGATCACCTTCACCAAGTTCATAACTTCACACCTACTGAGGAGCAGGAAAGACAATTCTGAAAACCGATCCGAAAGTGGCAACACGCCAGCTTCAAGACTCATCGTATGCAACCTAACGCGATACGAGGACACCGATACTGAATACGTTCCAGTTTAATGATGTGCGACCGAGCCGCTGACTGAAAACAAAAACTACTAAGAATGAAATTTAATTAAACATATGGTCTACTACTGATTGACGCCAATAAATAAATAAACTACCGTATTCTATGACCGACAAAATCGTAGTCCGGATGTGCGGATGTGCTTCCCGCCAGGTTTCGGTATTTGTTCGAAGAAAGTTGATCCTCTGCTGGCACTTTCGCTTCAGATACTCAATGTGGGATCTCCAGGTGCACTTTGAATCGAACCAGACCCCAAGATATTTTAATGACATAGAATGAGTTATGAGAGGTGTAGCCCAAATTCGAGCTTTGGTTGTGCTGGGATATGCTTCCTAGAAAAAAAACCACCAACTCAGTTTTCTCCGTAGAGAATTCGATACCTAGGTTTAGAGTCCAAGTAGACAAATTGTCTAAGGTATCCTGTAAGGGTCCTTACAGATCGACTCCATTAGGTCCCGTGACACACACTACACAATCATCTGCAAGTTGTCTCAACGTACAGTTGTCATTTAGACAACCGTCAATGTCTTTGACATAAAAATTATACAAAAGGGGGCTTAAATAGGATCCCTGGGGGAGACCCATGTAGCTAAATCGGGAAGCTGTAAAGTTTCCATGAGCAAAGCTCATGTGTTTTTCTGACAGGAAATTGTACAAAAAATTATTCATTAATGGAGAAAAGCCTCAAGCGTGGAGTTTATCTGAAAGAACTTCAACAGATACTGAATCATAAGCCTCTTTGATATCCAAGACTACAGAAGCCATTTGCTCTTTTTTAGCAAAAGCTAATTGAATATCTGTGGAAAGCAACGCGAGACAGTCGTTCGTTCCCTTACTCCTTCGGAAACCATTTTGTGTATCTGAAAGCAGGTTGTTCGTCTCAACCCATTTGTCCAGACGGAAAAGCATCATTTTCTCCAACAACTTTTGAATACAAGATAACATCGCGATGGGTCGATAGGAGTTGTGGTCGGACGCGGGTTTACCAGGTTTTTGAATTGCAATAACTCTCACCCGTCTCCAATCAATGTTAAGTTCCAGAAACTGATTAAACAAGTGCAAAATGCGCCTCTTAGCGACGTCTGGAGCCGTATTGCCACACGAAAGGAGCGCGAGAGAGAGTTCTAAAGGGTGTCCACGATGAAATTGCCACACTATGAAATTGCTCTAACTTTTTAACCGTTGGGTAGAATTTAATGCATTATTTACATCCTGCAAGTTTTAAAGTCCTGTGATCAAAACTCGCGGAAATGGAGTCGAAAGAACAGCTCGTGCGTGATAAAATCTTGCGCATTCATCACGAGAACAAGGATCTCTCGCATCGTTCCATCGCTAAAACGTTGGGAATCGCGAATTCCACGGTGTCGCGAGTGATTAAGCGGTTCGAGGAACGGTTCACCACCGATCGGAAGCCCAGAAGTGAAGGAAAAAGTATTCCGTACAACACCAAAAATCACAACCGCGTAGTTGGGGCCTTCAACCGAAATCCGAACGCCTCCGTTCGGGATGTGGCTAAGAAGCTGCACCTAAGCCGAAGTTTTGTCCAGAAGGCCAAAACTAAGGCTGGGCTTCGAACGTTCAAGGTACAAAAGGCCCCTAATCGCGACGAGAAGCAGAACAAGTCCGCCAAAACCCGTGCCAGGAAGTTGTACCTCAACATGCTGATGAAAGTTGAATGCTGCATCATGGACGACGAAACATATGTGAAGGCCGACTTCAAACAGATCCCCGGCAACCTGTTTTTCACGGCCAAGGATAAGTTCAGCGTTCCGGAGCATGTCCGCACTCAGAAGATGTCCAAATTTGCGAAGAAATTCCTGGTTTGGCAAGCCATCTGCACGTGCGGGAAGCGGAGTGCACCTTTCGTGACCCAGGACACGATGAACGGACAGGTGTACATAAAAGAGTGCCTCCAGAAGCGGCTGCTTCCTCTCCTGAAGGCCCACAACGTCCCAACAATCTTCTGGCCGGATTTGGCCTCATGCCACTACTCCAAGGACGTGCTGAAGTGGTATGCGGACAATAAGGTCAATTTCGTGCCGAAAATGTTCAACCCTCCCAACACTCCGGAGCTCCACCCCATCGAGAAGTACTGGGCGATTATGAAGCAGCACCTTCTTAAACGACCTAAGGTAGTGAAGACAGTCGAGGAACTGAAGAAAGTATGGGTTTACATGCAAAAAACGGTTGATTCACAGGTTGTGCAGAATCTTATGGCCGGGGTTAAGGCCAAGGTGCGGGCATTTGCGTATGGACTGTAAATAAAATACGAGTAAAATGGTAAAATGAAGTTTAATAGTTATTTCTCAATCCCTGAAAATTTGATGGCAATCGGATGAAAACTCGAATTTTGCGAATCAATTTTGTGTGTGGCAATTTCATCGTGGACATCCTTTACCATTGAAAAAGGTTGGTTGATCTCGTCTATCGAATTCTCGGTTTCACGAGGAATGATCCGTGCCGGCATAGAATCTGGACAAACTTTTCGAGCGAACTTGAGGATCCTTTGGTCCGAGTACTCCTCGCTCTCGCTTTCGTAGTTCGGTTACGCAATCTTCGCGCCGTGTTCCAAAGAGTATTCATTGACGTTTCACGCGAAAGCCCATCCACGAATTGTCGCCAGTAACCGCGTTTCTTGGCCTTGATGAGGCTCTTAAGTTCACGCTCGAGGGCCGTCTATACTTCGAAGTGCTCAGGTGTTCCACGTCTACGGAAAACTTTAAACGCGTTGATATTTGATTTTTTTTATTCTTTTAAGAATCAACAGACTATTCTATAGATCGAAGAAAACAGTTTTAATGATCGAAGTGCCTGGTTTGATGATTTCTAGAATAAATGGAATATCTTGTCATAATACCACTAAACACATATATTTGAATACAATCCTATTCTGCTTATAATCACATGCCAGTCTTTTATGGAATAGTAGTTGAAGTTCAGAAATATTATTTTAATGTAAATGTTATACAGAAATTCTGAAAAACAAATTGAGCATTACAAGTATTGAATTGTCATGCTGCTCCATACTCTGAAATGCAAAAATAATTTGAAGTTCAAAGATGTCCCAAAGCGTGCTGAAATTATTAATTAAATGTGAATGGGAAATATAACCTGCTTGAACACGATCTTCAGTCGCAACCACTCACTTCCCTAATATTAAGTTGACTTCATTGCCCAGGCTACGCCAATCAGCTTTTCCATGCTGAAATGCTGAAAAAAATGTGTAGATAACTACAGTAGAAAAACTAATCAATGTGATATAACCACAATGGAACTGACTCTTAGCTTCGGGTCTTGGCAGAGAATCCCTACTGAGCCCTTGCGGCACGTCAAGCCGGTCAGTTCAGCGGAAGGGCAAAAAAAATGACAGCTAGATTTGATAACAAACTTCAACACTACATAACCAACGTGTTAACGTTGGCAGAAGGCACGAAATGCTTCTAGGGACGCCAATTTTTACCAAATCGTAAATCGCATTTCAAGGTATAGATTGCTCTTTAGGACGCTCATCTTGCTTGTTGCAGATGTGAGTTCCAATAGTAGGATTATTTGTTGAATGTAGTTGTACATGTTGAAAGTTTACGAAAAAAAGAGTGTTTTGAACATCGCATGTGAAGGGTTGCGTTGATTCTTTCTTATTCTCTATTTTGTAATAGGGCATAGCGCGTGATCTATAGTTTTCGGTTATCTTTTATTAGGTGGCGCGAGTGATCGAGTTGAATGAATAAAAACTATTAGTTCACTATGTTTGCCATATCACCATGGTGTCGATGCTTTGTTTCAAACTGCTTATTTATCGGTTATAGCGCAATATTTTTAATCTCGGTCTTCTATTGTTCGGCGGCGCAAGTGATCATGTGAGCACGAAAAAAAAACAATAAAGCTGCTTCCCGGAGAGATCTGGTGGTTCGCCGGGTGTGGTGTGCCGCTGGTGAGGAGCATAATTAGTTGTGATCTATATTATTCTTTTGCCATACTCCTCGGGCCGGCATATCTTGGAACAGGTTAACCACTATCTTATTGTGCGATTGGCTGCAACCGCTTCTTTATTGTTGATATGAATCGATCCATTGGCTATTAAGCGTTCATATAAATTAACTTGTTATCCCAATAAAAAACCACCATCATACTTTATGAGTGGCCAGAAATGGCATCCTTAATGTTGATTTAAATCGATCCAAATCCGTTCGCTCAAATACCTCTTTTGGGTATTTTCGTAACTTGTCCGGGGGTGAGATTCGAACTCGTGACTTTGGCGTGAGAGGTACAGATGTTAACCACTACGCCGGGGTCGCCCCCATAATAACCTTGTTTTTTCAATGAAAAAACACCACCACACTTTGAGTGTGGTCCCAATAGCATCCTTACTGTTGGTTTAAATCGGCCCGAATCCGGTACATGGTGGGGTGCTCACCCGGCACACTTCATTAAACTTTATAAAACAACTATTCTTTCAGTTCTCGAATATGGCTCTTTTTGCTTTCTCTCAGCAAGAAACAGCCACGACATTGAATTGGAACGCATTCAATATCGTTGTTTACGTATTACCCTTGGCTGTATGCACAATATGAGCCTGGAGGTTCTGGCAGGCGTAAAACCCTTACGGAACCGCTTCTGGGAGCTTTCATCTAGAATATTGATCAAGACCACACATACTTTTCATTTGCCACATAAACTTCAATTGTGTACCTCAGAGGGTTCTGCTTATGTGTGAACAATTCAATATTTTGTGGGATTTCGCATGGGTTTTTGCTAATAAATATGTGTGGATTATGTTTCGTGTATGTTTTAGAAAGTTTTGTATTTTAATTTTGAATATAACTTTGTAAAACATTATATTGTCCTTAATCTAATCTAATACAAATGCAGCCAGTACGAGAAAGCATCCAGGAAAAAATTGGGTTAGATGACGCCCAATTATTTTTTTTGTCAATTTTTTGTCATTTTTTTATGCAGCACATCAAAGAAATGATACAAGCGTCAAAGCGGCCAGGCCTCCTGCGTTGCATTAACCGCAAAAGATGATTCTGTAAAATGAGTTGGATCCAAATGAATAGATTTGAACCACAGCGCATTTTGTGAATCTATAGGGGAGGAAGGATGCGTGGATATACCGTACCATACGCTCCGAGGTAAAAATGATAAAATAATATTAAAATAAATCATGAGAATCTGAGTATTGATAATAGTCATAATAATAAGAATAAAAATGTAAAATCAATGTGCAATGTCATAGAATATTGTATAAAATATAGTGAAGAGATTTTATGATGTAAAATGATAAAAACAATTATACATTTTTGCAGATTGTCGTCCTGCTGCAATTGTAGAAGAATGTGCGTATCTATTATAAACCTAAAATTTAGATAATGTATCGTAGCCACGAGAAATAAATTGAAAATTATTTTAAAAACTAGGAAACTTGCAAAATAACCTGAAATGATGTATAAAGAATAGTATATCTAGAACTTCGATGTGCTGTTCCGTTTCCTTGCACCGCTATACTCATTTGTAGAGGATCTCTTAGGTTTATGTATTTGATGACATCCACTGGTTGGTCACTGATCTTATCTAATCTAATTCAATACAAACGCTGCCAGTACGAGAAAGCATCTTGTAGACAACTAGGCTAGATGACGTCGAATTACTGCTTGCAGCACATCAATGACATAATACAAGTCTCAAATCGGCCAGGCCCACTGCGTTGCATCAACTGCAAAGAAGAATCTGTAAAACGAGCTGGATTCAAATAAATAGACCTGAACCACAACGCATTCCCAGAAACTATAGGGGAGCAAGGATGCAGGACTCACCGCACCACACGCTCCGAGCCATGTCAAGTTGAATATAATAGAAACTTTACATTTTTGTATGACCCCATTAACCTGAAATTGAACATAACAGAAACCTGCAAATAACAGAATTTTGAACAATATATAGCATATAATGATAGGATCTCATTTGTTGTATACAGAAAACCTGTAATTACTAGGAATATATTGATTCGTCAATTAAATTTATATTAGACATCGGTCATTCCGCGCTGATATCGTGGTATCGCAAATGTTCAAATGTCCCGTTACTTCAAACACGAATAAAATATGTGAATATATCATTATACAATGCTGAAAATAAAAGAAATAAAAATTATTGCTGAAATGAGACTCTAATTCTTCTCAGGTTGCTTCTGCCTCCTGGCACATGGTTTTGCTACACCATAATTCTACAACCACGTTGACCTAATTAATTCAATGAAAAAAGAAAAAAAAATATAAAATTATATTGTACAACACCCCCCCGCCGGGGATCTATAATTATAAAACGTTAATGTGATTGATACTTTTACGTTATTTATCCAAAACTCTATTACAAATAGCATAAAAATACAATATAATATATTGAGAGGAGCAATGTTAGTATGTATGTATGTACGTAGGAAGCCACCATCCTAGCGTGGGCCTTGCCCTACATGCGGTTCCACTTAACAGAAAGATCATGCTTTGTTACCATTCTAAATTCAACATACTGTTGTATGAAGGGCCAAAAAGGGTTGGGCAGGCCCGTAAGCAGACACACTTACGCGAAACCTGCGGGAATAAAAGAATCTCCTTCCAGCAATATGATCCGATAAAACGAATAACAAAATACGCAATTCAGTTAAGCTTTCCACTAGATGGTTTGTTTGAGAAAGGCATGTCAAATTCATTACAACTGTTGGAGTGGAATGTAACAATCATAAATGAAAGACACATCCCCTCCTAGACTCCGGTTGGCTGTCCACTCCATTGTCCAATTGCAACTTCAATGATGCCCTGGTGCACCCTCCCATCCCAGTATTGAAATGTATTAAATCAATGAAATATAATAAGGTTCATGCAATATAATTATAATAAGGTTCATGAATATAATAACGAAATAAGTATTTAAAGCGTGTAAGTAATTTTATACAGCAAAATGGGTAGCCTGGGCTGGATAATGTTTTAGAATTGTACACCCTGCATGTAGAAATTTCTAAAATAGTGATTTCCTTTCTGCTGTTTCTATGGAGTAATAACATGTATTAGGATATTTTAACAGAATAATATCCGACGTACTCTGTGCTAACAGTTAATATCAAAATAATGATCAATAGATGTTAAAATTGATAAAATTAGTATCTACAACAGCCGAGCCTGTAAAGAGAAATAATAAACGAACAAGGAAGCCTAAACGAACTTAAGGTAATAAGTACTTATTTCTACTGCTGATTCAATTGCAGCTTCTTGTACTCAAGGCACTAGATACTTCTCAATCGAAAGAGGAAGAAGGAAGGATTAAAATGATCATTGGACATATAAGACAAAACAATCTATACCTATGAAGTGAAAATAATAAAATTATGTTTATGCTAATATATAAATCACGAATACAAAAGTAATGATGGAATTAAAATCAATATACAATGTCATACAAATTGATATACATAATACAGTGAAGGGATATTATAAAATGAACTGATACCAATTCAATTTTCATTTACGTGTCTGCATATTATTGTCCTGCTGCAATTGTAGAATAACTTAAGTAACCAATATGAACCTGTTAATTTAGACAATATATCATAGCAATGAGAAAAAAAATGAATTTAAAATTATTTTACAATACTTGGTAATTTTATGGATGACCTGAAATAATATATCATATATCATATAAAGAATAGTTTACCTTAAGTTTTGATGTGCTTCGCAATAATCATTTGTAGTGGATCTCGTAGGTACTACAATGATTTTAAGTAATAAAATTTATTTTAATTTTAATAATATATTTTCATTTCATATCTCAACATAAAATAATATAATGACGTAATAAAATATTAATATGAGCATGACAGTTAACGATAAAAGAATGAATATCTGTAACTAAGCTGGCCATCCTCTCAGCAATAGACTTCTTCTTTTGCAGCAACTGTAGTATTAACCGTTAATATCTAGTAAGATTAATATTTGTATCCACAATAATAATAATAATAATAATAAGAGAACATAATATATTAATGTACACAACATATCTGACATCCATTAGTCCAAAGACATCTAATGTAAACGTTATGCTGAAATAATTAAAAACAAATTGAGCCTTTAATGCAAATAATGTTGCTCCATGCTCATAAGGTAAATGGTTTGGAACCCAAAAATGTTCCAAAACCGGGCTGAAATTATAAATTGAATGTAAATCTTCGCACCCCCTCACTTCGCTATTGTCAAAATGACAACATTGCCCAGGCTACGCCAACCAGCGTCTCCATGTTTCAGCTGGCAGTCTTTTGTGATCATATGACTCGTGGAGGCGTGAGGTAGGAACTTGTGAGGACCAGAGGTCGGTCGCACCCTCATTTGTAGATATCAACTCACCATTTGAAGCCATAAAGAAAAAAAATACAAAAAAAAAAAAAAAAAAAAAAAAAAAAAAAAAAAAAACAATACTAAACCCACAAAAACAAAACCACCCCCCCCCCGGATAAAAAAAAAAAGAGTTTCCCCAAAAAAAATTCCCCCCAGCCGACAACAAAAAACACCCCCCCCACAACAAACAACAACTACCACTACCCCGACAATTTATCCACCCCTCCTCACACCACCCCGCCCCCCCCGGCCGCCGTTTTTTTTTTGGTGAAACAAAACACACGCAAGAAACACCCTTTTTACTCCACAGCCCCCCCGAAACAAGAGACCGCCGCCACGTGTGTTTCTTACATACAAATAAGAAACCCGGCTGGCGTGAAGAGTCTCCCGGCTAAGAGACACTCGTCATCACCAATGTCACCAAAGCAGTGTAAGCTAAAAAGGAAACAAATTTGTGAGAAAAAGGAAACGGAAATATTCACCCATTTTTTGACTAGAGCAAGATGATAGAGCGGAAAGCTCTACTTCTGGGTCATCAAAGCTTTTTGCAAAAATGATTATATTTTGAAATATTCCGCGGAGCGAGAATAACAAAAAACAATGCGTCTCTACAGCAAAGATGGAAGAATTTACAAGGAGCGATGGACAAGAAAATTTAAATATAATGGAAACCATTTAATGGACGTTTACTTATCTTGACGCTGCATTGGCCCTCATCCCGATTCGGAATTGTACACTGACCGTACAAAGTCTACTAGCACCACCATTAATCAATGGAGATACTTATATAGTTTTGCTGAAAATGTGCTCCTAGCCATATGGGTACCGCAGTTCAATGCGGAAACACTTGCACAATTCTTAATTTCTTCACGTTATTGAAAAACAAACTATTCTCCAACAACCACCACAAAAACACCCCACCCCACCTCAATAAAATTATTCCCCCCTTTAATAAGGCCCCCCCCCGTCATCTAAAATTATTTTCCCCTCCCCCCCCCCCCCCCATTTTTCCTCTTTCTTCTCCCAAATCCGTTTTCTCATTAACTTTTCTTCTTTTTATCACTCCACACTCTGCCAATAACAGGGTGGCCACACAATCTTAATTTAAAAATTCCCGCATTTTTCCCGAATTTTTCCCGCATTTTTGCCTAATTTTCCCGACTGGGAAAATGAGTTAATATAAATTGGATTATTAGATATTTTTGAAGTTTTCGAGGAAATTGTTCAATCTAAAATTCTGACTTGTTTCATTTAGGCAAAATGACGGGTAGCAGCCGCAAATTGGGCTTCTTGCGTATTGCGTAACGTGCTTTGGACTCTCATTTTCAAACTCATTTATAAGTCATTGATCTTTCAAGTTGCTAGAAGCATAAACATCGAAGAAAAATAGTAAAGTATTCGAGGTTTTCGACTACAAAATTATGCACGTGCGTTGCGTGCATATTGTATCAAGTATTTCTTGATTTATAAACGACGTTGAGAGTTTGTAGACAATTTTCTGAGTTATCAAACTCTTTTTAGTTTGGTTCACCACCAGACACTCATTTATTGAAAATCCTCGCTCCATCGTCGCATTTTCGTGCGACAGGATGAGCACCTTTTCAACAAATGTTGTCAAATTTGGCAGCTCCTTCTTGGAATAACCAATCAGTTCTTTCACTTTGTGAGCAACTGCAGCGCTGAGATAGTCTTCATCTACGAACGTTTCTGGACAGAGCTCCAGACGCTTTTTAGCTATGTCCTTGATGCGAGTTATAACATTAGGGTTAATACAGATGACGTAACGCGTTAAAGGGTATGTTAATGGAGATTTGTTGAGTAGCTACTTTAAAAAACGACAGTAAAAAGATCGACAGTCGTTGCGGAATGCCAAAACGTATTTGTCGAAATTTTTTGCATATTCTCTCGCTTTCTTGATTGCCGATTTAGAGGCAAATCCGATTTCCATACTAAGGGCTGGCAGAAGATTGCTCTCCGTCATTTCTATTTCAATTAATGATTTTGCTTTGACGCTCGGGCTTAACAATTTTCAAATCGTCAAAAAGAAACGAAGCCATTGGAGATTCGGTCCGGGAAACGACTCGACCATTGCTGCAGACATGATGACAAAATTCAACTTTGGTCCCAGCATCTTATCGTCTACCGCATCAACCACAACAGCGAACACTTTTGATCGGAATAGCTCCGTTTGAAATTCGGATGACTTTTCTTCAGCTTTCTTTCTTCCTGCTTCCTGACTTCGTCTAAAAATCTTCTCAAATGGGGCAACATTTGTAGTGCTCTTCCAGCAACTTGTTCATTTTCCACTTAACGAACTTCGCAGAATTTCAGTTGAAAAACGATTTTACATCATTTTTATCAAAAGCTCTCCATAGGTAGGTAATTCTAGTGATAAAAAATATCGTCATGCATCAATTGGTCGACATTTTATATTTCCGGAGAAATTTGCGAAATGGGCGAATCTGCTTTTGTAAACAAACATTTAAATTCGTTTATAAAAAAAATCTGTTGCATTTGGTGTCTTTGTTATTGCTGTAAGTTGACTGGCACAATAGGTTTCTGTCCACTGCAGTGACAAATATTTGTCTATTATACAAATGGACTGAAACTTTATGGTATTTTAAAAATGACAGCAGTATTACTACCCCTAAAATTTCAGCAATGCAAACAATAGCGATGATTCAGTCAAAAGAATCACCTAAGGAGTTCCAGTCAAGTAAAATAAAAACAAAAGTAAGTCATGTGCTTAACCTCACCTTTCACAGCCGTGTAGCCAGATTTTCTAAGCGGTACGTTTTTGAACAGACTGAAAAAAGCCAGCAGAAAATGATCCACATGCCAATGTCAAACACTGTTTCATTCCGTCAATGAGATCGTTGGACCAAGTAGATGACAAAAACGCTACTCGAATCGTTTGAAAAAGGTGTGAGTATAGTTCCTTCCATATGACAAAAATTCCCGATGGATTTTGAAATTCCCGACTTTTTCCCGCATATTTCCCGATGATTTTGGATTCCCGCATTTTTCCCGCATTTCCCGATTTTCCCGAGTCTGTGGCCACCCTGCAAAAAACCCCCTAACACAAAAAAGACCACCCCCCACCCCCCCCCCCCCCCGACCCACCCACAACCCCAAATTATTTTTTTTTAAACTGGCCCGGACAAAGCACCAAAAAACACAACCAACAACCACCCACCCCACAACAAAAATTAATTATTACTACTACCTACAACACACACCACGAAAATAATATTTCAATGCATTTACAATTTATAATATAAATTATAATTTTATGTTTTTTTTTTTTAAACCAACAAAAAAAACACAAAAAAAACCACATCAGTAACAAAGCACGGCGTGCTGCCCCCATCGCAAAACAATATATTTTCCTAAAATTAAAAACAAAATGTTTCGGTAAAAATGCGTTTTTGGAGGTTAGTTCTTATAAAAAGCTCTCTATCTCCAATTGGGTGAAATCAGCAAAGTTATTTTTATTCACATTTTCTACAAATTTGCTGAAGACATCAACTCTCTATTATCTCAAAAATCCTAAAAAAGTTGAATTTTTATCTCACTGTATGTCATGTCAATCATGATTTTTCCATAGACGGAATCGTTCTAGCTCCACTATTTAGGGAGCTATCAGTTGAAAGCGTTAATATAGACTTTTTGACCACTGTGCGATGCCGTGTTTCATATGAAGGAGGCCAATATTTTTTGTAAACAATTTTTGCAAAGCATTTCCCGTACGAACCACAACCATTACTGAAGTTATTTTCAGTTATACTACAACTCGTGGATAAAAATCTTTGCCGGTGTGGAAACGGTTTTGATAACATCCGTTACGCAGTCTGGCAATATACGGATAATGATGCCGTCAGAACACGCCTTTTGAATACACTAGAGGCCCATAGAAGACAACCTTATGTTTCTTGACACCACCATCATCTGGAGCCTAAGTTTAAGGAACAGAAAATGAAAAAAATGCGAAAAAGTATCTAGTGTGGCAAGCCATCTGTTCTTGCGGTAAAATCATTCAATTTATCACAACTAGGAATATAAACAGTGAAATTTACATCCAAGGGTGTCTTAAAAGTGTCTGTTACCTCTTCTGAGACAACATTCTCAAACAATTCTGCTTTGGCCAGATTTTGCATCTTACCACTACTCAAAAGTGACTTGGAAATGGAACGAGGATAATAAGATCGTTGTGGTGACATAAAATCCTGCAAATTGTTTAGAAGTTCGACCAATCGAGCGATTTCGGGCAATTTGTCTGATTGTCGAAAAATGGGAGAAGAATCAAAATCAGTTCAAGAGCTCAAAAAGAAGTGGACAAAGGCTAACAAGGCCAGGGGGAGACAAGCTTGTCCAAAAGTTAATCAAATCCCAATCAAAATTCCGTAAGTTTTTTTTTAATTTAAATGTTTGAGAGCGGAGATGTTGAGGAATGTACTTGAGGAAAATGAAGGTTGGAAAATAAATGGGTTGGTATAAATTTTGGGCTCATACTATTCATCTGATGATAGAAAATTTGAGTCCGAACATTTCTTTTCATCCCTTTATGCATAATGCTCTAGTTATAAAACGTTTTAAACAGATTTTAGCTAATACTAATGCATTAGTTCACGTATCATAAAGTATTTTAAATAAACGTTGTACCATACACAAACGTTTAACAAATACCGAATCTGCGGGAGGTACTAAATTTAATCAATTTATACACCTATTTTATATCCCACATAACCATCAATGCTTTGCCCCACGATGACTCATTATGTGAATAACATACCTCGTATCCTGATTAACTTACCCCGAATTTGTGCCACGAATATTTGTACGCATCAATAATATTACAATTTGATTTTCAACATTAAGCTATTGAAAATAACGTTAATACAAGGTAATTTCTTATAATGTCGATTTTTCAGAATAAATTTACCAAATGCACAGTATAATCCTAACACAGACTTCACATTTAAGTAAGGAACGTCTCCCCTAGGCAGCCATGAATGATATATAACGGGTACACCTTCGCATTTTGATTTAGTTTTTCGGCAGTCGTGGAGCTGTGCAGAGGGTCCTCCCTTAGCTCAGTCGGTAAAGGCGCAGCTACAAAGCAACACCATGCTGGAGGTGGCTGGGTTCGATACCCGGTCTGGTCAAGGAATTTTCCGTCAAGGAAAATTTCTCGACTCCCTGGTATGCGTATGATTTTACTTGCCACACAATCATCGAGGTGTGAACGTAGTTCGCCTCCCCGCGGTGCACACCTTGGAAACGTTAAGCTCCCCTTAACGGCTAAACGAACTATGGAGGGAGCGTCATACGACGCATTGGGGTGGATGCCAGTAAAACCCCAATTATGGCAACTGGCTGCGAAAAGATTCACGAGTGGTACCATTGTATTCGGGGCTGGCGCCTGTGTCGTCTCCCTCAGTACTGCCGGGTGACACCGAGTAGGAAATGGCGAGGTTCCCGCGGCACAGGTCATCTTCGTCCCATTAAAACCATGGCAGGCCTCCAGTACGTTCCATTCTCCACCGCCCGACCTCGCCAGTCGGGCGGGAGTAGGCTCAGATGACCTATACCTGTCTTGCGCTGATCCGGCTCTGAACACGGTTCCCCAGGAAGGGCCGTGTCAACCCTCGCATGGCCTCCCTGCTTGCATAGATAACCATGGGATCACAATAGCGACTACTCCACGTGGGCTTGGATAGCGGCTGGAGGGGGACCCAACAACATGGAGGAAACAAAAAAGACCCCAGAGAGAGCGAATCCGTTCGCTAAAGGCGGCCTAGTGAGGTCCCCACCGCGTAAAAACGGTGGGATCGGGCGTGAGCGACACCCGCGGTAGTGCTACGGCATCGGAGGCAGGTGGCACCATGTTAGGCGTGGCCATGGATGGGCCAGAACCCATCCGGGCCATGGATAGGATGCGGGAAACCCTTCCACAAGGTGATGGAGGTTCCGGAGAAGTTGGAGGCGATCATCGACTTGACGTCGTCGCGCAACAACATTGCGAAAGACCCAAAGCTGAGCCTTCTTAGGCTACGCATGACAGTGCAGGCTGCATGCAAGGAGAGGGAGGAGCTGGAGGCCAAACTGCTGGCCGAGCAAAGTGCCAAAGAGTTGGCACGGCTATCGGCCACCGAAAGGGGCGAGGGACATTGCTTCGAAGCAGACGCAGACGGAATCATCCGTCTCCGTCGGAGAGTCCACCCTCCTATCCATGGGGGCGGGGACCTCGAAGCGGGGCTAGGCAGTCCCTTGGCGAGACGGCACCCGGCATCTCTAAGAAGCGCATCGGGTCGGAAGCCCCAAAGGGGAAACGAACCTATGCGAACGTAGCGGCGGGGTCAGAGGGTCCATCCTCGCGACCAGCTTCGGCCTCTCGCAAAGAGAGAGGCCCCGGCGCTAAGCTCCAGCGCGAAAGGCGCGGCGACCAGCTCACGTGTTGTCTCAAGCGCCGAAGGGGGCCCGAGCGGCAGGGTCCCAACGACAACCACAGCCATAACCAGCACGGAGGCAAATGCCAGTGCTAGGAGGGGGACAAGCGATGACGAATCAGGTGGGGCAGGGAAGCACCATGGAATAAGGTGAGGAAAAAGAGGAATAATACCAAAAAAGAAAAAGATAAGCGACAGGTGGCCCGCAAGCGTAACCGCGGAGAGGCCCTCATCGTTAAAAAAAGACCGAGGCGTCAAAGTTCTCCGAGGTCTTGAAAGCGATGCGCGGGGAAGCTAAACTTGCAGGCCTAGGCGTCGACGTGCGGAGTATACGCCGTACCCGCACCGGCAAAATGCTCCTGGAGCTTAAAAAAGCGACAATGCTTAAGGGCCTGGCGTATAGAGACCTGGCAAAACAGGCCTTAGGTGAGGGTGTGGAGGTGCGCGCCCTCGTCTCGCAGGTGACGATCCAGGGCAAAAACCTGAATGAGATCACCGAGGCAGACGAGATCTCCACCGCACTGAAGGAACAGTGCAAGGTCGAGGTTGCCGCCGCAGACATACGTCTGAGGAAGGGTCCACTTGGGACCCAGGTGGCAACCCTGAGGGTAGCGGCAGTCGACGCAGACACGGCATTGAAAGTGGCGAAGGTGAAGGTGGGATGGTCAATATGCCCACTAAGCCTGCACCCAGCCGCCGAAGGCATGTTTCAGATGCCTAGAGAGCGGGCACATGTCCTGGGAATGCAAAGGCCCAGATAGAAGCAGCATGTGAGAAGGTGTAACAGCACTAGCCACAAGGCGCGGGATTGCAAAGTTCCCTCCAAATGCTTGATGTGCGCCGGGAAACCGGACGATGGGCACGGTCATGGGGGGGGCAAGTGCCCGGCCGCTAAGGGTGGTACCAACGAGCCAACCGTAATGCAGGTAACCCAATCCAAACCTGAACCATTGTGAGGCAGCCCAGCAACCGCTGTGTCAGACAGTTAGTGAGTCGGCATCGGATATCGCCATAATTTCCGTCCCATACCGCATCCCATCCGGCAACGGGAACTGGTTTGCGGACAGGTCTAATATGGCGGCATTATGGACGACGGGCAAGCACCCGGTTCAGGAGGTTGTGTCCAACACAAACGAAGGCTTCGCGGTTGTAAAAGTGAATGGAGTGTTCTTCTGCAGCTACTACGCACCGCCAAGGTGGTCGATCGAACAGTTTTCCAATATGCTCGATCGGATGACGACGGAACTAACTGACCTGAACCCGTTGGTTATAGCGGGGGACTTCAACGCTTGGGCGCTCGAGTGGGGGAGCCACCTTACCAACCCTAGGGGCCAGATTCTTCTTGGAGGCCTTGGCTAGGCTCAATGTAGACCTAGCCAACGTGGGTACCAAGAGTACCTACCATAGAAACGGAGCGGAATCGATTATCGATATAACATTTAGCAGTCCTGGGCTAATTAGCAATTGGAGGGTGGATGATGGCTACACCCATAGCGACGACTTGGCGGTACGTTATTGTATCGTCCACAATACAAGGCAGCGTGCGGAAGGGGAGGAGCATCCACTCCATTCGCCCGCAGATGGAGGACGTCCTACTTTGATGTAGAGGTTTTTAAAGAGGCGCTTGAGAGGGAACGAAACTTACACGAAACCCAGGAACCTTGCGGTGAAAGACTCGTTACGACACTTACACGAGCGTGCGATGCGACCATGCCGAGGGAAGTCAAACCGAGGAATGGAAGATCGCCGGTGTATTGGTGGACGGAGTCGATCACCGACCTCCGAACAACATGCCTCCACGCAAGACGGAGGGTGCAAAGAGCGCGGTCAGACGCCGATAGAATCGAGCGTAGAGGGGCGCTAGTCGCAGCGAAGGCCGCACTAAAGATGGAGATAAAGGCCAGCAAGCGAGCCTGCTTCAAGGGTCTGTGTCAGAAGGCCAATACGAATCCGTGGGGTGACGCCTACCGGGTTGTAATGGCCAAAAACCAGAGGATCGGCGGCTCCAACCGAGCGTTCACCAGAGCTGCTGCAGGTGATCGTTGGGGGACTCTTTCCGATCCACGACCCAAGTCCATGGCCCCCCGCCGCCGTAGACGTGTCCCATGACCAGACTTCCAGTATCCCAGACCTTAACGCTGTCATAGCGACGGAAGGGTGGACGGCTCAGCCGAACACCCGTGACCACGTGGGCACCGACAACGGCACAACGGGGGTTGGCGACGAGGCGACGGTGACGAATGATGAACTCATTGCGATAGCAAAGTCGCTAAAGGTGAACAAAGCGCCGGGACCGGATGGTATTCCGAACCTGGCCATCAAGACGGCTATCTTGCTCGATCCCGAAATGTTCAGGGTGGTGATGCAAAAGTGTCTGGACGAGGGCGTCTTCCCGGACGCATGGAAAATTCAGACCCTTGTGTTGCTACAAAAGACAGGAAGCCACCAGGAGATCCATCGGCATATAGACCAATATGTCTGTTGGATACAGCGGGTAAGGTGCTCGAGAGGGTAATCCTCAACAGACTGACAACATACACGGAGGGTATACGCGGTCTGTCAAGTAATCAGTTTGGCTTCCGTAAAGGGAAGTCGACGGTGGATGCCATCCTGTCCGTCACTAAGACGGCCGAGGTGGCAATCCAGCGCAAGAGGCGAGGAGTACGATACTGTGCGGTGGTCACCCTTGACGTGAGGAATGCGTTCAATAGCGCCAGTTGGGCGGCTATCGCCGACTCGCTTGGGTTCCCGAGCGGGGTAAAGATCGTCGGGTTCGCAGACGACATCACCCTGGAGATATGTGGTGAATCCATCGAGGAGGTCGAGTTAACGGCCTCACACTCCATTGGCATTGTGGAGAGATGGATGAGCTCCAGGCAATTGGAGCTAGCCCACCATAAGACCGAGGTCACGGTGGTGAACAATCGGGAATCGGAGCAACATACGACGATTAGTGCAGGTAACTGCACAGTAGAATCGAAGAGGTTCTTGAGGTATCTTGGGGTTATGATCGACGACAAGCTGTCCTTTGTCAGTCACGTCGATTACGCTTGCATGATGTCGAATAGCTCGGCGGTGCAAGGGAGTAAGCGTAAACTCCTGGCCAGTGTCGCCCTGTCCATACTTAGGTACGGCGGGCCGGCATGGATCACCGCCTTGAGTACCAAGAGCTACGCAAATAAGCTCGAGAGTACACACAGGCTTATGTGCCTAAGAGTGGTGAGTGCATACCGAACGGTATCACGTGACGCGGTCTGCGTCCTAGCGGGGATGATGCCAATAGGCATCGTCATAAAAGAGGATGTAGAGTGCTTCGAGCAACGTGGAACAAGAGGTATCCGAAAGACCACTAGAGCCGCATCCATGGTTAAGCGGCAGAGGGAATGGAACAACTCCACCAAAGGTCGGCGGACCCACCGACTAATCCCGGCATTAACCGGGTGGGCTCGGCAGGTGACACGGTGAAGTGAACTTCCACCTAACGCAGATATTGTCTGGCCACGGCTGTTTTAGACAATACCTGCACAAATATGGGCATGTACAAGTCCTCCGCATGCGGTGAGTGCGCGGGAGTTCAAGAAACTGCAGAACATGTGTTCTTCGGTGACGTCCTCGCTTCGACGGCGCGAGATCCGGCATGATGGCCGTATGCGGTCGCGACACGACTCCGGATAACTTGGTCCAGAGGATGGGAAACAAGACCGCCCCGGGTGGGACGCGCGTCAGTGTAGCAGCCTCCCAGATCGTCCTTTGATCTCCCAACAAAAATGGCGAATCGACCAAAGGCAGGTCGCAGGGACCCACCTAACTACTAAAGCCCCAAGTAGTTAGACATAGCAGCTACTCCTAACGCTATAACAGCCCCCTCCCCGAAGTAATACCGAAAGGTGGTTCCGGGGAGGGACCAGGGCTAAAGGCATTTGGTGTGGTTTTAGTGGGTTTGAGGAGTTGGCACTCTCATCCCCACACCCTGAGTTCTCCAGGTGTCTGGTTGCAGATTTTCCATCCTGTCTAAAAAAAAAAAAAAAAAAAAAAAAAAAAAAAAAAAAAAAAACACAATCATACTAATGCAAAAATGGTAATTGTCATCAGAAAGCTCTTAATTAATAACTGTGGAAGTACATTTAGAACACTTTGTTGAGAACAAGCAAAAAGCTAATTATGAAAAGCAATAAGCTTGAAATGCTAAATAAGAATAAGAAATTAAGAAGGGAGCTGTGCAGAGTGAGATCTGCTTTGAGAACGCATCAGGGGTAGCAAGCACCCTGGAGGGTTCATTGGCGAGCAGCTGTTGCCCGCTGAGGCTTTGCTGCAGCGCTGGTCGTTGGTGCCGGTGCTCTCGTCAACCTCGCTGCCAAAAACATGGCCACAAAAGCTCACGAGTTGACGGCGAAAAATCATCCCATCGTCACCTCGCAGATGGCCACCCGCAAACGACGAGAAGCTGAACCAAGAATACCAAGAAGAAAGCCCAAGTTCACCTGCGAACCATATTTTCCCCCGTCAGCTAAAACTGTCCTTTTCAGGACGACCAACCCAGTTTGCCAACTAAAGAGCTAGTCTGGTTGAATTTTTCCCATGGACCGTTTGAAATTTCAATTTCCGCCCCCGGCTGAAAATAGCATTCATTCAACGCCGCGTCACGGATTAAATGACAAAGCACGTTCAACAACCCACGAACGAAATTCTTGAATGGATAATTCGAGCCGAGCTGCAACACGTCAGACCGACCATGTGGTTGAGTTCGTTGTAGTTCCTAGTTATGCATAGCGGATTAGTTGCTGGCGGTGCCCAGCAAATTAGGCATATTTCTGTTAACAAAATCATCCGTCTAGCGTGCACTAATTAAAACTAATTATTGTGGCGCAATAACTGAAATTTGTCCCCTTTGATGCAATTTGTATCACATTGCCTCCGTTGGTACCGCCTTTTTTCGTGTCATAGCATCCGACGCCATTACATAACAGCAGAACATTTTGATCCAGTCTTACGGCAGTCGTGGAGCTGTGCAGAGTAGCTTGGTAAAAGAATGTGTGCTCGATCGCATACTACCGTTCAAATGCCCTTCCGCTCGTTTTCAACTTGCATCTTTCAATTTCACAGCCTGCCGTACTCTAACGGAACTATAAAAACTTTCTCTTCATTTCTTCGTTCTAGCAATAAATTACTGTCCACTCGTAGATCCTCTCATGTTGATGGGAAATTATCTGCCTGTGACAAATTTCATCATAGGTTGTTACTCCGCGCATTGGGAGATTACAAAAACAATAATCACAGTCTATTCTATAAGTAGAAGAAAGCAGTTTGAGTGATCGAATAGCCCGGTTTGATGATTCCTGTAATAAATGAAGTATCTTATATACCACTGTTTATATTCAAATAAAAAAATTTTAAACGTTAAATTCCAAGCCAAAGGAGGCGTAAACAACGAAATTGTTTGCAATCTTTCATGGGCCATAAAACAATGTTAGCAATCTTTCATACAAAAGGCTAGATTCAGGCGTTATCTGGCTTAAATTTACATATCCCATTGATTTCTTCCAAATCTAGCATACCTTTTATGTGCATTAGATAACGCCGAAAATCAAATGTTTCTTTTTGTCTATGTAGCTGCCATTTGTGGCTTAATCATTCCAAAGAGTACTACCAAAAGGTGAAGTTCATATCTTCTGCGTTCCATATAGTTTTGGCCTTCCAACTGTTTGATACACTGGAGTTTAGTTATTTTTTGCTCCTCGCCATTGTTTTCGCCGCAGTGGTGATCGTTTTTGTTCGCAGTTTAAACAGTGCATTTACGAGAAATAGCTAATAATCCATCGACAAGGGATCAGCCATTTCGCATCGGCCTCTCTGCTTTGCACGCACACCAGCAGTTCATCGTGTATAGCGTGCATTCATCCATTCGGTTAAATCACCACCGACCAGCAACATCATCATCATCGTTCAGCTCCACGCCTAGCCGGTACACGCGGCCACACATCGTCGCTCGGCAGCAGCAGCAGGTTCTCCTCTCGGGGGGGGGGGGGGGGGGGGGGGGGGTCGCCCGGCTGCAGCAGATCAGTGATACATATAAGATAAGTTTTTGTTTCTTTCTCTTTCTGAATACATTGTAATTTTATTGTGGGGGGGAGTGTGTGAGAGTGTGTGAGAGTGTGTGCTTAGCTTTAATTTGTTTTTCTGTGTTTAGTTATATGGTACCAGGGCCAGTGGTTGAGCGTCATAAGCTCCCACGAACGAGCCATGGATGGATTTACTCGGAAGATGAATCATCTATGGCGCAAAATGATGGGATAGCTAATAAAGTTACCCGATCACGTGTTTATCCAGATGGTTCAGCTGGTCCTTGGTTTGTCTATTTTCGGCCCAAAACGAAACCTCTCAATATTTACCAGATTTCAAACGATCTGACGAAACGATTCTCGGTGACCGAGATACTTGACCCAATAAACTAAGGGTCGTTGTGTCCAACCTCAAGCAAGCTAATGAGATTGCTGTCTCTCAGTTTTTTACACTGGAGTATTTAGTATACATCCCAGCTCGAGGTATTGAGATAGAAGGTGTAATCTCCGAAGCGAGTTTGAGCTTGAGATCCTGAAGAAGCAGGGGGTTGGTCGCTTTAAGAACCCTCTGCTTCCTTCAATCAAGATAATCGATGTCAAGAAACTAGGCACAGTGTCGATTAGTGAGGGTAAAAAGAAATTTACCCACTCAGACTGCTTTTTGGTGTGACCTTCTGATCTACGTCGAGTTGGGAAAACTTCGACTACCTGTGCGGTTGTTTGTAGCTCGGGTCATGATCTGCCAGAAATGCAAGCAGATGGAACATCCCCACGTATCAAATTCAATTTTAAGGTACACTTGAAGAAGTTCTCAAGACTCCTTTGATAAAACCACGCATAAAACTAGATATTCTACATAACATCGATAAAACAGCCATAAAACCCTCAACAGTTCAAAAAGGCCCATACTACAGGAGGTGTTCTCAGGACTAGTTTCCTCAAGATTAGCTTTAAAACTTGATAGTTTTATCGGTACATATTCCTTGCTAATGACATGCAGGATATGCTTAAAACTCTATATGTTTTCACCTTTTTTATCCTGAAAATGATGAATATACAGTAATATTGCCTGGTTGACGTATGAAAATGGGAAACATTTAAGGACATATGAAAAATGGGAAAAATTTAAGGAAATTTTATCGATAGGCCGAGTTCTAGATCCAAAGACCTACTTTAGTGCACTTTCCCCTAGTGTATATATTTTTGTAAATGAAAAAATACTACAAGCATTCGTATCTATTATAAATGATCTTCATTCGGTTGATCCTGAAATGCAAGAAATGTTGTCAAGAGTTACAGGTGTAGAGCTCGGGGTGTTTCAGCGCTTAAAAGACGTTTTCGTTCGTTGTCAGCGATAGGAGCAATTCACCAAAATCTTGATTTGAGGTATCCTGAAAAAGTTTGTTGAATTTTTTAAAATTTTGTGAGAACTAGCATTTAATCATTTTAATTCGATTGTTGCCATGGTGTCTATTTGCTGCTTGATGCTGATTTTATAACAGCAATCCACTTTTATTTTTGCTGGCCTAATAGTTATTGCTCCTGTGCTCGGAAAACAGGGAAGATTTTATTGGAAGGAAGTTTAAGACAAATGGACATAAAAAAACATTAAATGATGTTTAAATCATTTATGAAGTAAAATCAAAAAAACAATACTATCAAATATGGTAGTGTGAGTTATGATCAAGTAATGACAAAGATTGAACTTTTAAAATCAGACACTAGCCAAACGGCACACAGCACTGCATGAGTGGCAGGAGTTCCGTATTATGGGATGTGAAATAAAGCGTGTCCGTATTCAACTTTGTCTTACTTTTTCTAACTTTGTCAAATAATTAATCCAAATTAACGCACAATTTTCTGCCAGTATGATATTTTGCTGTCAGTGGAGACATTTATCAACGGCGCAAATTTACTTTAAACTTACAGTCGTGACAAAAAAAAGTGCGAAATCTTATTTTGGACAAATGGCTAGAAAATCTAAAACGTTCTCAGAAAAGTGTCGTGAATTTGGATGGTGTTACTCAGAAAACGGTCTCAAATTTAATCTGTATGTGAAAGCCGATTTTTCAAAAACTCCTGGAAATAAATACTACACCAAAAAGGATAAAGGAAACCTGGAGCCCAAGTTTGAGGAACGGAAAATGGAAAAATTTGCGAAAAATTATCTAGTGCGGCAACCCTGATAAAAAAATACCTTAAACGAACGATATCACAAATTCTCCAACCATTTCTTTAATGGTTTGGATTATACCCCAAATAGGTCTTTAAGAAAAATAACCATACGAAATTTATTAGGGAAGCCATCTGTACGTGCGGAAAAATCAGTAAACCATTCATCACAACCGGGAATACAAACAGTGAAATTTACTTCCAACATTATCTTAAAAAGCATCTGTTACCTCTTCTGAGACAACATTCGCAAACAAACCAAAAAACCTTATAATATATTTTTCTTTTCTCTACGGTATCCCACCTACTTATTCGATTAGGTACACATATCATTGTTTGTCAATGTTTTTTCATGGCAGTATAAGAGTGCAGGCGCCGAGGTTAGATAAGTGCATATACACTGTTGCATCATCTAATGACAAGAGGAGTTTCTAGCTCATGCCTACACGTAGCCATGCACCACACTTTGCCGAATAGGTGTAGGTTCAAAATTGACAGGAGCGATCTCTTTTAGTATAATTTTGACGGTTAATTATTTTCGCATCAATTGAAAACCAAGTGACATGTCGGTTAGTCGGTGCTTTTATCATGTACTTGGTTTTTTAATTGAGAACGTCTAACGTCTGTTCCGTTAATGTTTGAACATGTGAATTTCTATACAAGACCTTAAAAATCCACATTATTATATAAGCTAAATTTTATGTTTTTTTTTTCAGGAGGGTTGAATTTCTTTTCGTATGGAATTATTTCTAGGCTTAAAAAAATAGGAAAAAATAAATCGTGTGAAACACTGTACTTAGAAT